>JAOWBP010000001.1:82847446-82857648 GCA_028571105.1 Tragopan temminckii | reverse complement strand
CTGAGTACCTCAGATTTTCTATGTCTGAGGAAGCCAGCTCCCATGACCTTTCATCAGAAAAGGAATACTCTCCTTAGTCTGTCTCCTCCTGCCTACGTACCTGAAGAACCCCTTCTTGTTATCTTTCACATCCCTCGCCAAGTTCAGCTCCATCTGTGCCTTGGCTTTCCTAATCCTATCTCTGCACACACAGACAACAGTCCTGTATTCCTGCCATGATACACAACCCTGCTTCCAATTGCTGCACATTTCCCTCTTTTCCCTCAGTTTAAGCTGCAGGTCCTTGCACAGCCACGACAGATGCCTGCCTCCCCTGCTTGACTTCTTCTGCTGGGGGATGGAGAGCCGTTGCTCTCTTGGAAGGGTGTCCTTAAAGAGCTGCCAGCTCTGTTCTGTACCCATGCCCTTAAGGACAGTTTCCCAGGGGATCCCACTCAGCAGTTCTTCGAGCAGCTGGAATTTTGCTCTCCTAAAGCACAGGGTCCTAGCTCTGCTTTTTTGCCAGGCCCACATTCTTCAAGATCACAAACTCCACCAAGGCATGGTCACTACAGCCCAGGCTGTCTCCAATCTTAACCTCTCTAATGCTCTCTTCTGCACTGATGAGCACCAGGCCCAGTAAGGTCTCACCTCGGGTTGGTCCATTTATTACCTGGACCAGGAAGTCATCCTTTACAGACTCCAGGAATCCTGGATTGTCTGCCACCTGCCATGCCATTAATTTTTAATTCTACAAGCAAAAAATGACAACAAGTGTTAACAGAAACTACATTTTGTGGAACTGTAATTGTAATTGTAAACATAAAAAAACCACACAAGAGTGGTAATGGTATTCTGTTCTCTCAATGCTATCTGTTAAAAAAAAAAAAAGCAATACAAGTTTGTCCTCTAGCATGGAAACATTTTTAAGAAGTATCCTTAAGAAAACTGGATGTGAATGAATAAACAGGGAAAAAAAATAAATACAAAAACAAAAGGAATATCTGCTAAAACTGGGCTACTAGATAGTTTCATGGCAGAATTATCTAGGTATTAGTTGCTCTACCACAAAATATGTTCCTGTTGCAACCACAAAATTTAACACATTAATAACAACAGCCAATCGATGTAACAACAGCAGTTGGTTATCTGTAAAGTTCAACACTTAATCATAATTAAGTCAGGAAAAGCTGACATGTCCAAGTGTAAGAAATCATACAAAGACAACATAGCAAGTAACCAGTCATTCCTAAATCATTAATTTGGTCAAGTCTGGCATTGACTTCAATTACTTCTCTTTAAGTTTTCTTGAAAAAAAAAAAATGATTAATCCTTTTTCCATACAGCTTTTCCAGTTATCAAATTAAGATTTAAGCTAAATCCACGAGTGCAATGATAGTTTAATTACAGTAAACTGCATAAAATTCACAATGAGGAAGAGTGTTTGTGCAGATAACCACTTGACTACGAAACACTAAATATATTCATAAAACTGGTGCATTTTCTTTCTCATGAAATATTATGCTGCTACCGTAACAACTACTCTTGCTTGGTAGGTGGGCATAAAGAAAACAGAAAATTTACAGCCTTGTATACAATTTCTTTTCCTAGGGCACCAGGTGCTTTAAATGCCACCAGAAGGATGCTCTAGGCAATGCCATGCTGTCTAACATGGCTTGGCATACATTAGCTCAAAGCCTTTGTGCCTTTGCAGACTTTGATTAAGGGCCACTGTTAGAACTCCTATGGGTTTTTACTCAATCCAGTGTAGCACAGGGAGTGTTTTTTTTCTTTATCACAGTTGCCAAAAATATGCCAGTTAAGATAATTACATTTCAATTTAAATTGGTAATTTAATGGAAATTTTAAACCACGATGTAGGGCAGGATACATACTTCCAGTCTGAAC
Organism: Tragopan temminckii; assembly: GCA_028571105.1. Classification (NCBI taxonomy): domain Eukaryota; kingdom Metazoa; phylum Chordata; class Aves; order Galliformes; family Phasianidae; genus Tragopan; species Tragopan temminckii. Next base: position 82,855,761 of record JAOWBP010000001.1, on the reverse strand, counting down.
CCACAGCAATAGATGTTGTCTGTTGCAGATGATTTAACAGCTCAGACCTATATTTTTGGCTCTCCATGAGAAGAGACAGTTTTAGGACTCCCCATAGTTATACAGGATCTTCTTCAATCTGTTTTAAGTGTTGCCTTCATTTTTAAGAAGCAGAGCAACCAAAGTATCTGCATGTGTTTTTTGTTTGTTTGTTTTAATATAGCAGTATCACCTGTCTGCTATTACGTACTTCATTAACTGTCTTTATGAGTCATAATAAATGAAAAAAAATTCCTCTTAACAATATTTGCTCCTTTTGGGAGGACAAGTAGAACTGTCTGCCACTTCTCTGTTGTTTTCACTATTTGTTTCAGAGCTGACACAGAAGCCTGGCAGTTGCAACATACTGTAAGGGGAATCAGTTTCCTTTGTTTGGAGTGCAGTGTGTACCGTCATTTACATAATAAAATCCTCACACAAATAACAGATGGTGAAGAGGCACTCATGTTGCCACATGTTGGAAGCATGATACAGTTCCAGGATGAACTTGTTTGTCTTACTTTTGCCTAGAGATGTCTCCCAGCTATTAAACCTCGCAGGTTAGTCAGCTGCTGAAAGGTTTTAAAATAGGCAAAAATCTGTCACCAGAATTTTCCTTTTTCCAGAAGAAGCAAAAAGCTGTATCCTGATAGAAATGCTCAATTAACTGAAATGTTTTACAGCACTATGAAAAACAAATAACAGTCTTTCTATTTTATTATAGAATCATAGAATACTTAGAGTTGGAAGGGACCTTTAAAGGTCATCCAGTTCAGCTCCCTTTCAATGAGCAGGGACATCTTCAGCTCAGTCAGGTTGCCCAGAGCCTTACCCAGCATTGAAAGTCTCCAGCGATGGGGCATCAACCATAACACTAGGTAACCTGTTCCAGTGCCTCACCACCCTCACTGTAAAAGACTTTTTCCTTTTATCCAACCTAAATCTACCCTCTTTAAGCTTGAAGCCATTTCCCCTTTTTCTATCACCACGGACCCTGCTAAAGAGTCTTTCCCCTTCCTTTCTGTAGCTCCCCTTTAGATACTGAAGGGCTGTTATCAGGTCACCTTGGATCCTTCTCTTCTTCAAGCTGAACAACCCCAGCTCTCTCAGCCTGTCCTCATAGGAAAGGTATTCCATGCCTTGGATCATTTTGTGGCCCCCCTCTGGATGCACCCCAACAAGTCTACATCTCTTCTGAACTGAGGACTCTAAGTCTGGATGCAGTACTCCAGGTAAGGCTTCTCCAGCAAAAAGTAGAGGTGCAGGATCACCTCCCTCACCCTGCTAAAATGGTTCACTGTAGAAGACAGCAAACCCCTCTGAGTCTAAGCTGTTTTCTCTCTTTTTGAATTCTTTTCTGAGCAGAAGCTGGGGATAGAGAGAGCAATGCTAATGTTGTATATTAGTAACATCAGTTCTTGGATACATTACCATTAATTCTATGTGCAAATTAAGTGCCAAAAAACAAACGTCTGTCACATGGAATAACAGCCTTACAGCCTGCGTACAGTGCAATGAAATAAGATCACAGTACACTTCCTAATTAGAGCTAATGGATCTGTTTCTGATGCCACTTACACTGATTTTATGATCACATAATCCATGTTACCATCTCCAGTGGAGCTTTTCTTGAATATGAATCAGCATCCTGGATGAAAAAGAGGCATTTAAATGAGTAGCCAGTCAAGTCTCCTTAGATGCACTTATTTCTCCTCAGATGCACACTTCCATACTGCTTTCAAAGACAAACTGTGTTGCAATTTCAATACAGGATTGGGAGTACAGGCAAAATATGTGTCTGTTTCATCACTTCTGTTTTATCTGAAATATGGCATTTTGTACAGCTGTGCAAATAGAACAATTATCTACATCCTTTAGCATCTACAGAAAGAGCAAGAGAAAATATAATTTTATAACATAACTCTGTCCTCACCATGTTGATGTATTGTTTTTTATGAACACTTTGAGTAGACTTATATCCAGCTCATTTACCTTCTCTTTGCTAGAAATTTAGCCTCCTAACTTCAGAAATCTAGTTTTCAGTTCAACAGTATCTGCTTTTCCATATTTAACAACTCTACTGATTGGAAGGGCATCCTATATTTTATGAAGACCAAGACATTGAATCCTCCATCTGACTCTGTGATGGGCAAGCAGATTGAGAAGATTTGTGTTTTTACTTAGGAGCTCCCCATTTTGGGAAACCCATGGGGCATGGGCTCAGAGACTAATCTCATCTGTGGATATGATCATGTCCAGAAAGCACCTCAGCACATCAGGGTGACCCTTCATCCTGTCACATTTTTCTTTGGATACCAGCATGCCTAACAGCTCTAAGTCACTAACCCTGAAGCTGCTGCGGTGGTGAACACAAAGCCCTTCTTGTCAAGAAAATCTCCTAATGCAGATTTCTTCTCCTCTCCCATTCTCTGAATTTAGCACTGCTGCTCAAAAATTGCTAGATCATAAACTTTTGTGTCTGTCTTATTAACTGCTACAGACATAGAAAGTCTGTCTAACAGAGCTGTTCATTAATTATGTAACATATTTCAGGGAGTACTCCATAAGTAAAAAAAACATATTAAAACAAAACAAAAGAAATAAAACCCGCATCCCAAACCTAAACTGAGCCCAAAACTCAAAAATAAAGCCAGTACAGTGTAATGATTTTGAGCTCACATACAGAATGTTAATCTGATGTGATGTTTCTTCTCCTTAAATGTTTGGTTAGCTCTGATTAACTTGTATTTGTGCCACACGAGGCCTGCCCATAAGGTAAGAATATTTTGAATTATCATGTTACTAGTTACTACAGTTTTTAAGAACTGCAGGCCTGATTACCTCAAAGCATGGAGCCCTGACAATCGGCAGTCCTTCTTTTAGAAGAATCTTTCCTCTTTTAGAAACTTCCACATTAATAGTAACTTGTTACTTTCCAGATATCTGGGAAAAACACATGGCTGCTATATTTCAAAATCGTCATGCCCCACAGGAATATTATGCATTAATGCACCAACATTAAACAGTTAATAGGAAGTCATTTGAATTTCATGTCATAACATAAAGGCAAAATGAGCATATTCAGAATCATGCACTTACAAAGTTGCATAAAGATACAGACAACAAATGAAGTATAAATTTTCTTCATATGTTTTTACATCAAAGTCAAATCCCAAAGGCATCTGTCTCTAGAGGTGCTTTACTTAGCCCTGATGATGTCACCAGGATCTTACTGCTCTGTATCAAGTTTATGCATATTCAAGTTATATTCACAAAAGGGAATATATTCCACTCAGGGATTCCCACTGAGTTTCCTCATGTAGGAAGATAATGTCCTTTTCTCAACTTTCTCCAAGTTTTCTCCCTCACCATTTCCCAGATTGGACAAACCCAGAAACCCAAAGCTTGAGAAGGGCTGAGAAACATCATCAGGGGGATTTCTTTAGAAACCTTAAAAAAGGACTGCAGTTACTTATCTCGTGGGAATCTACATCTGACTGACAATAAAAATATGTTATTTTCTTTTCTGTTTGTTCTGCATAAATTAGAGCTTTAAAGGTACAGCTGTTCATCATGCATTTTAATTATGACAAGTACAATTCTTATGAACAATATAACTCTATAGTTACTAATGTTTATCAAACAAACAATATTGGGACTAGATTGTAGATGTAAAACACTCCATAATAGACATGGGTTTCTCAAGATAAAAATAACATAATTAAAACTCTACCTCAGATCTAGCCAGATAGAAATAGTATGCTTGAATAACTAAAACCAAAAGTGAGCAAGAATGAAGACTTTAAAGGATGGAGAAGAAGTACAAGCTCACTCAGTATTTAAACAGAATTTTGAGGGTTTTAAGAAAACAGCAGAAAAAAGTATTTAAAGCAGTGTTAGTGAACAAAATGGGTCAGCTGTTTAGATAAACCCTTTGTTCTGAAAAGAGGCAAGGTAAAACAATTGCAAAATTTGCATTTGTTCTCATTTTTATTATCCAGAAACATTGTCAATCATAACTTTTCATGTATTTTGTTTTTCTAGTTCTAGACATCAAGGAAGAATGAAAATTAAACAAGACAAAACTTTCCCTTAAAACATTATCTAATTTTATAGAAATTAGGGTACCTAGGCCAACTTACAGTTGGCAAGGCAGGCTTCCTCCATTAGCAGAAAGCAATATGTTGCCCTGAACTCAATGATCATGGATTTATATGTCATATTAATTCTTTGCTGATGAAAAACCCATTCCTTTATACACCATGTTTATATCAGACCCTTTATCTTTTTTTCTCTTTTGAGCTGATTTTTATGATAGATGCCCTTGTTTCTCATTACCTCCATTTAAAAGCCCTAACTAACACTGTTTCAGCTTCTTATTACTCTCAGTTTTAATGGTTTTCCTTGAATTTAAATTCAGTTGTTTTTCTTTCTAGGTGCTGTTTTCTTTTTAGATACTCACATACTGTCTAGGGCTCCTCTACTTTGGCCTTTCTCTGATAACACAGAACAACCAAACAATATTTTGCTATAATACATTCCTACTTAAAATTTTTTCAACCCCAAATCACATGGATCTGTTCTTACAAGTTTTTTCTCCCTAATGTTATTTTCAATACTTCTAGGTAAGGACTTTCTTTGCCTAAAATTCTATGCTAATCTATGCAATGCAGGAAAAAAAAAATAAAATTTAAATGCTAGCTTATGGCAAACACAGTTGCACTGATGTGTCTCCTGGAGTTTTCCATTCTTCTAATGTCAACAATGCAAGTGATGGCAGAGTATATTTATTTTTTGATAATATTTGGAAATATTAAAGGAAAAATAATTATCATCACTATTTGGCCTATAAATAGCTCACTTATCTGTTGTAAGTTTTGGCTAGTCGATTTCTACTACTGCTCCCTTTTTGTAATAAGCAGCTCTTCAAGCTTTTCCCTCCGCTTACAAAAGACTCAGATATTTGCTAATGTCAGAGAAGAAACAGAGGACAATAGGAGAAAAGTGCAAGCACTCAGAAAAAAAAAAAAAAATCATGAAAAAATACTTGTTGAATCAGCTTTCACCCATGTTCTTAATCTTTCCTGTTCAGTTCTTTCTAAAACACAGAAATACCTGAAGCAAAACCAAATCAAAGCCTATGCTTGACTGCTGCTGAAGGCATTCTCCCAGGAGACCAGGACCTATTCCCATTTTTGTGAATTGCAAAGAAACAATTTCAAAATGGGAGATCAGATAGATACTGCCAGCAGACACCTTCACACTCTCACAGGCATGGGAAATCAGAAGTATAAAAATGGATCCAGGGAAAAAAGCTTAAATCAGGATCCCTCACTTCCTAGCTGTTGGCTAAGCTATAAATTGAATTTAAAATGTATTAGAAAAAAAATCTTTGTCCAGGGGCGTTTCCAAATACTGGCTTAAGCAAGTAAATGGAGACAATGGTTGGTAAGTACAAGCATCTTAGAGGAAGCCTTAACACTGAGCAGACTCCAGGCATTGTCACTCCAAGTCTAAACTGTTGATTAGAGGAGCTTTATGGCTCTATTCTTCTCAGAGTTTTGGCAAGCTGTCTAAAAAATTTAATGTAGAGAGTTAATCCTTGACATGCAACAGTGCGGCCTTGCCAGTTTAACTATGTCTGTCTGTATATTAAACACTTAGGTGCTACTGAAATGCAACCTATTCTTAAAACCTGTTTCCAGCATAGTTCAGTGTAAGTAATATGGCTGGTGCCCAAGATTGGCTTACACCTCAGATTCAAGTCTATTACAGTTCTATATCAGCACTAGCCAGTTTTATCTGTGTTTGCTGCAGTATGCATAACCCCAGTGTGTTCTGACCCTCAGCTGACTTGTGCTGAGCGAGGTTTGAGGACACTCACAACCCAGAGTCCCTAAGAATGCAGGTGCTTCAGCAGCAATTTAGTGACAAGGAGTGCCAATGGTTTCCAAACAAAAAGTATTTTCATCTTGTCATTTGGAAGACCTAAAATACATAAGTATTACTAAAACTTAGTAATACTTAGTAATGCATCACATGGTGAATTGCATCATGTAATACAATTACAAAAGTTTTAGTTTGCTCTTCATACACATTTTCTAGTGCATACTTTTCAGATATTTACAGATGTTGCAGAGATGCCTCACCTGATCCATAAAAATAAACTTGGGAGGGGGATAGTCACCCTACATCTGTGTCCCACTTCCCCTGAGAAAGGCTAAAGAGATGGCCCTAAGGTACAAGAGTATAGATCTGTGCCTCTTGCTCTGTGCTTCCACTAACTGAATTCAGAGTTTGGCTGTTTGCCTGTGAACACTCTGATGGCAGCACTACATTCAGGCCTTCCTCAGTCAGCTAAGCTGACTTTTTGCATCCTGGGATCCTATTCCACCAGCTGAATCCTTAAGTTTAAACGTCCAGCACTCACACATTGGGCTAATCTCATCATCACTGTTCTAAAAGAATTGAAACAGGTGTTGAGCTGTTTCTGCATATAGATAAACAAAAAGGCCCACTCGAATAATAATCATTTTACAGAGCTACGCAATTGCAGAAAGCAAAATGCTCATGCGATCTCTCTCTTTGGGAGTCTTCCAATGATTCAAAAAAACCCCACGAAAGTAAGGACAATTAGGAGACTTTGTTTCATAGAATCATAGAATATCCTGTGTTGGAAAGGACCCATAAAGATCATCGGATCCAGCTTCTGGTTCCATACAGGATCACCCCAAAATCAGACCATATCACTGAGAACAATGTCCAAACACTCCTTGAACTCCGGCAGCCCCGGACTGTGACCACTGCCCTGGGGAGCCTGTTCCAGGGCTCAACCACCCTCATGTGAAGAGCCTTTCCCTAACCCCAGCTGCCCCTCCCCTGACACAGCTCCATGCCATTCCCTCGGGCCCTGTCGCTCAGCGTTGAGCAGAGCTCAGCGTTACCCCTCTGCTCCCTGTGAGGAGCTGCAGCTGCCAAGAGGTCTCCATCAGCTCCGCTGCTCTGTGCTGAGCAAACACAGGGACTTCAGCAGCTCCTCACATGTTTTTCCCCTGCAGACCCTTCACCAACTTAGTAGTCTTCTTGGTAGACACTATCTAATTGTTTTATGCCCTTTTATTTCCATCTGTATTAGGGCAGTAATACACAGCCTTGAGTAAATTGTGCCTGTGAGTTGGATTTCTCCATCTTTGAATGGGTTTTTGATTGTTATATTTTATTTTGTAAAGCACTAAGATCTACAGATACAAGAGGTAGTATTGTTCCACAATTTTATCTCGACAAGCTTAAAATGAATTCTGCCATGCCAGTGGCACTGCTATTTGGTTGTTTATCATGCACATTTTCGTCATCCAGGAACAGATGTACTTTCTGGATAGTCTTCAAGATTGTTTTACAGAGCACTTGAGACTATTTTCTTTTAATTTTATTTCTTTTGTTGCTTATTTTCTTTAAGCATTTTATCCTCAGGGACTTGGCTAAGCTGTGACCATTAAAAAATTATACAGCAATATGTAGTTTCTGTTTTCCATTTAAGCTAAATTTTACACAAATAAATCTCAAAGGATTGAATATACCTTCTCCCTTTTTCTGACTGACTTCCTATGAATGCTGCTTTCTGTCTGGGCAATGTCCCTCCCCTCTGTAGAACAATTATGAAAACCAAATGTTGCCTGAACTATGGATCATGTTTGCCTTGCTCCTAGAATTAGGAGTGTAGTGATTTCCTTACCTTCCTGTTTGTCCAAGTTCTGTCATCAGGTTTACACAAACAAGTCAGGCAGTCTTTCCTGAGGCCAAGGAAATGATGACAAGAAGAAAGCAGAGCAAATGAAAGTTGCAGAAAGAGTGACCTATTCCAAAAAACCCCAGCAAATTTCTCAAATCTCCATTCCAAAGAGGACCAAACTGCTAACATAAACCTAATCTATCAAAAGTATTCTTAATCCAGATCACGACCTTGTTTTCTGTCCCCTTGCTCCTTTACTGTTATTAAAGGTGGAGTACTTCAAAATTGACATATTTTTAAGTTTTGAAATGGACTCAGATTTCAGAAGGTTATGGCTGAAACCAGTCACAATATGCAAAGAAAAATGCTGTGGTCAGCTGCAGGAAAAAAAAAAAAAAAAAAAAGAGGCAAAAGGATTTCAAAATTACTTCAGAATAGAGTCATAAAGTCACTACAGCAGAGACTTCCAGAACTGTGCCAGAGTCACGTGTATGTAGCTCCCATTACATTTTATAGGCACTGTATATCTGTGTTGTCTTAGCTGTTCTGAAAAAAAAACCTCAGTCAG
>JAOWBP010000001.1:82826780-82847346 GCA_028571105.1 Tragopan temminckii | reverse complement strand
ATGTAGCTCCCATTACATTTTATAGGCACTGTATATCTGTGTTGTCTTAGCTGTTCTGAAAAAAAAACCTCAGTCAGCATGATTAATGCCTAATAACATAATAGTGAATTTATTGCTTAATTTAGACTCTCTCTGCAGACTAAAGCATTCTTCTCAAATTCTAAAAGCTTCTAGAGTAGCTTCAAATACAAATCTTAAGAAAATAAATCTTATTTCAGAGACAATTCCTTCTATTCCTCAAGTATTAAGCATAGAGCCAGAAAGAGACTTAAGACCTAGTGTATTCTGACATATTGCATCTACAAACAGGCTGGAAGCAGGCTAAGAGTCAGCCTGGGAATATTTTTGTAAGCCCAGGAAGCAACACTGTCACGGAAGCAAAGAAATCTAACCTATTCCTATTTAATACTGAATTAACATTTATTTCATCTAGACTGCATTTCTAGAGGAACTTTCAGGTAATAGATAATCTATCCTTCACATTTATAGTTCTATCTCTGGGTTTAAACAGTCCCAAAAGCTGGCTAAGATGCGTAAAGGCAACTTTTCCCAAAGAAGTTTTGTCTCCACACAGTCTGTTCCAAAGTACAGATGCACTCCTTAGCAATGGATAGAGAATTTCTGAACATTTTGCATGAGTGTGTTGGCTGGTTCCCTGCACAAACCAGATTCCCATGACACGTCATAACAAGATCATTGCTCTACAATACAGAATAAAAAGTCCCACAATCCCCAGTACGTATAACAAGATACACCATCTAATAAAACTGCCTGGATAGATCTTGCCTGAATGTTGCTGACAGAGGTGAAGTTACAAATGGGTACCATAACTTATTATTATGCCATTCTGTGCAAAGCCAGTAACACTCTTAAAGAGGTATGACTTTCACAAGGCTGGTGTATTTCAACCACAGCTACACGGCAAATTGTTTATTAGTACATATACCTTGCATACTAATTAGTAAATGTCATAACATGAAGCAAGATACCTATTAATGGATTAAATTCTAGAATGCTGGTGTATCTAGTTTTGCTGTTCAAAAGAGTACATATTTTTTATACAAGAATGAATGCAGAAATAGACTTGGGATTTATATAATGGTACAAGTTCTCCTTGCTACCTAACCAATATACAAATTAATTGTTTTGACTTAAGTAAACATGTTCTTAAATAATTAATAATTGTTACTATAAATAATGCAAGAGAGAGGATATTCATTGGAATCTCAAAGATACGGTTAGATTTCACCAACATATTCCAGACCAATGTCTCCCAAAAATACAGTAAGAGGAATACTTTTTTATTTTCTGATTGGTACCTACAAAGAGTTCTTAAATCTTCACATCAAGAAAAAAGCTTGCAAAACTATGAAAGTACAGAACATGGATGCAAATTTTGTATCATTTCAAGAGGGTGTTCATGGGAAAAAAAAACATCAGTGAGTTTCAGTTCAGTAGCATCTCCCTGCTATCGTTTGTAACAAATCCTTTAATACAGTAATACTTTTCATCACCTTCAAGACAACATATACTTTTCTCAGAAGCTACATGAAGATGCATAGGAGAAGATTCACAGACTTCATACCCTGATCTACATTATCCCTCTTCTGGTTCTCAACATTCAAAGCAAGTTCTGGCAAAGACATTCTGGCCAAAACATTAGCTAATGAATCTGCTGAGTTTATTGTCTGTGATCTACCACCAAAACCAAAAGAGAAACAACTACTTGTGAGAAGGGAGTGAAACAGAGGTAAAAGTCTGAAGCTGAATGAGAAAAAGGAGGAAGCAGTATAAGGGGAAAACTACACTAGAGAAGAATTTAAGGCTGAGAGACCTGGGATTATTCAATCTGGAGAAGAAAAGATTGAGGGCATCTTATCATTGCTTATAAGTACCTAAAAGGTGGGTGTCAAGTGGATGGGGCCAAGCTCTTTTCAGTGGTGCCCAGTGATAGGATAAGGGGCAATGGGCACAAACCAGAGCATAGGAAGTTCCATATGAAGATGACAAAGAACTTAATTGAGGGTGACAGAGCGCTGGAACAGGTTGCTCAGAGAGGTGGTACAGTCTCCTTCTCTGAGAGATTCAAGACCCACTTGGACACCTACCTGTGTGATCTGCTGTAGGTAACCTGCTTTAGCAGGGCAGTTGGACTGGATGATGTTCAGAGGTTCTTTCCAACACCTATCATTCTGTGCTTCTGTGATTTAGCATCTTGAAATACAAGTCTACGCAAAAATATGGAGAGACTCTTTATTAATTCCTTCCAGTTAATTCTAATAGATTCCACCTCATCTCTTTTTTTTTTTTCCTATGTAAAATGTGTAAATCTATAGTAAAAATTGTACTGACATTTTTAGGTGTTCACTGTACTGTTCTTAATTCTGCACATTGTAGGCTCACTTGTACGTACATACAGACAACAGCAGAAGAATTAAACATGAGATGTCAAACATCATTTAAAGTACACACTTAAAAATTATCTCCCTTCTTCCCCATTCATCCTCCTTTCTCCTTACAAGCCACCTTTTTCTCATTTTTCCCCTTTTCCCCCTTATTTTCCTCTATCTTTTGTCAGTCTTTTCTCCCTCTCCTAAATCTTTTCTTCAATCTCATTCTCTTTTGCCTGTCAAATTAGCTTTTAGCTAAAGTGTTCTCAATACATTTTGGATAAATGCAAACTGAACTGATACCACAGGCACTGGACACTTCTGTTGTGTCACTTATTCTTTGCTAGTGTCTGCAATAACGTATTGTGTTCACGTTATATCCAATACATATATACATTGTTTCAGCTAATAGAAGGCAATTTCATATTGATTACAGAAGCTTCAAATGCATCTTCACTGGGGAAAAAAGAAAAAGCAATGTAATAAGATAAAGAGTAAATATAATAATCTGGCCTCATGACAATACACAGTATGTGTATATATGAAGAAGGTTATAAGAGCTCAAAATCACAAAGACCAAGGGAAAAGGATTGTCATTCCATGTACACAAAAGGCTAGGTTTCCTAATGAATGGCACTTAAATTTATGAACATTGCTTTATCTTGACACTAGCCGTGTTACTCCCAGACTCTCCTTCTTTGTCATCTCCTTCCAGATCTTATAGCCTGGAGGAGGAGGAGAAGAGAGCAAAGAAGGACAGGTGGGCAGGGTTGTTCTCAATCTATCCAAAGAGACAGGAACTTTGCAGAGCCTTCAATTATAGGAATAATAACTATGAAGATTGGGTTGAATCTTCCAATCTTCCAATTGTTGAATCTTTCCAATGAAATCAAATATTAGAACTAGCTTCTGCTAGTACATGTGAAAAGTTGAAAGAGAAAGTGAGGGGAAAAAAAAAAAGAGAGAGAAGAAATGTGAAAGTTTAATTAAAAAGTGATTGAAAAAAATTGGGTGTGATTACCATTGTAAACTTTCTTTGCTTGTACAGTACAGCAGTAACAGAAGGATTTCTTCTTCTTGGTGATGTTGGTTTGGCTTTAGCCCAAGACCTGTGCTATCAAAGCATTTTATCTTTACATTTTCTTTCTTTGTTTTTACTGAGATTGTTGTAAAAGTTATTTTTACGTTAATGTTCTTATTTAATTCCTCTCCCTCAAAATTCCTTTCCTTTAATCTGCTCTTAAGAAAATATGGCAGAAAATTTTCCTCTCCATATAAAGAGATAGGAAAAAGGTCTTTTGCCCTCTTAAACTATTCTTGGACTTGTTAGATACAGAGGAGGAAGTGGAGAATCATAACAAAGGAAAATAAAAGATAAAGTTATAGTCTTTGCTCATTTAAAGCTACTCTAGTAAGCATAAACCACAAACAGATTCAAACTTGCATTAACAATAATTATTACTTTGCCCATCTTCTGTTGATTTGCCTATTCCAACCACATGCTTATTCATGTTGTGAATACTTAAGGCAAGATGATGTTATTTACTTCATTCATTGTGATCGTTTTGTGCCCATGACTTTTTGATGTAATTTTGTTTGGACAAAGTTTTAGAGGCACGTACAAAAAAAATTCAACTTGACATGTTGCCTCTTGGGGGTGATGCAAAACCAACCTTAGTCACTCTTTTAATTAATGTAATATATTGTTAATATTCTTATTACTACCTATAATTTATTCTTGGCAGCATTTGGAAGGCCTCCCTGCCCATTCCAGGTTAAACAATCAAACATTTTATCTAATTCAAAATAGAAATAAGACTGGTTCCAGAGAACATGATGATCCCTATCTTACCATTTGAAGAAGAGAAAAATACACTATTTTGCTTCAACTTTTCCCCTTTCACAGTTACATCACCCTTGCAGGTTCAAGAGAGCAAAACACCATTGACCTCCTTGTGAACTCACACCTAAACTGCTTCACAGAAATGCCAGCAAGAGGTGCTCAAGCACTAGCTACATGTTGTCCCTTAAGATTTGCATGCTGCCTCAACTTCTCAGCTCCACCACTTAGGGGAAAAACATCTAAAGCTATTTGTGAAGGAGTATTAAGGAAGTACTAAGTGCAACTGGCTTAAGTGCACGGTGTAGGTAATATTAACTCTGGCTTTATTTAAATTCAGAAATCACCTGCATTTACTTACTTTTTTATAGAGACTTTTTCTTTTACGTCAAAGTACGTGCTATGCATGTGGTCGTGAAATGTTTGACTAGATCCATGGTGAATAGTGACTGTGGAGAGAAAAAATAGTTTGGTTCCAAACCACACAAAAGTTTCATGACTGTAATGAATTACAGTATTAATGATCAGCAGCCTAAGACAAATTAAATTGTGGTGTTGAATGAGGCTCTATTAAAAAAAAATCTTCCAAATCAGTCATTTGATCTCCCTAGTAGAAACCTATTACAAAAGAAGCAGTGCGCATCATGGAAGAGGTCTTGAAAAGTATGGTCTTGGAAATTAATTATTTTCACATTCCTATAGTCTGTGTTGTCACATGTCTAAAATCAGAAATGAAGAGCACCACTGCAGGAAGCATCAGAAAATATGTCTGTATTTATATGTCTTAATTGCAAAACAGAATCACCACTTCTCTGTAATGAAAACCTCTATTAAGAGACAGCCCAGTTTGGCAAGTGTGAGGCAAGGGCTTAGAAGGGGTCTCATAAAGCCTCATGGCAGGGCAAGGCTGAGACTCAGAGGACTGAAGCAGGGCTTTCTTGTTCTCCCAGAGACAGACTGAATTCTCAGCAGGGGCACAGCAACACAACAATGTGGTCAACAGTAGCACATCAATGTGTGCTGAAATTCATATCTGTCCTGATAGGGCCATCTGATAAGAACCTGCTCTCCTGATCTGATGCTGATCTATCTGATCACAAGGATTAGAGATATACACAAGTTTTACTTCCAGTATATTACATTTATTTATTTCTACATTCATTAAAAAAATAAGAAGAAAAGTTGCCTGTACTTGTGTCCTCTCTGTGAGTGCAACAGCTCGTTCTCCAATGATTTTAGATTCATTCAGTCTTATTTCAGATGCAGCCTTTCATACCTGTCAACAATGATGTTAAATTCTCCCAGAAACAACAAACATTTCACTTGGTGAGTCCTGGAGCCCTGCTTGCCTTTTTCTTTGCAGTTGTACTGCCAGGGTAGCATGTGGTCACCTCCAAGATTAATGCACACATCTTTCTATACTTCAAAATATCTTTTCAGTGCTTCCAGTACTCCTCCTTGACATACAGCATTCAGCAAAGGTGAAAAAGCTTTTCTTGACACTTTAGTCCTCAAGTCCATAACCTTCGATGTTCTACTAATAAATCAAACCTTCATTTGCTCTTCCATTCCTCAGGGGGTACAAGGTATTCCATTACAAAATCTATGCTCCACATGTTGCCAATACCAATGAAGTTTGCATCACAAACAACTCTCACTAGCACATTCCTTAATTTAAGAGTATTAATAAAATATTAAGTAAGAAAAACCTGAGGAATGGAAACTTTATCCACTACCTCCTTCTTCTCCAAAACAAAAAAAAATTGCCAATTTTTTATTGATCTCAGATTTCTGTTACTTCTCCCCATCTTTTTCATCTTCTTCAATAGTTAGTTTTCTGTGTGGTGCTATTTCAAATTAATTACACAAGTCCACACAGGCTAAAATCTCATCTTTCCCTTGCCTACAAAATCAGTTATTTAAAATCTTCTTTTAATGAAAATATCAGGTTATCTGACATGATCTTGCTTTAATAAACATTTGCTGTGATATATCCCGTTTTTTATTTGCTGCTATATTTCAGTTATTGCTTCAATAAAGACTCATTGAAATGACATAAATTACTGAGGCAGATTAAAAACCTGGTGGAGGAGCTTGGAGAAATTAACTTCACATCTCTCATACTTCAAACTTACAGGGGGAATAATAATACAGTTTATTTATTTAAGAGAGATGGTGAAAGAAAATCTGTAATATAATAACTACTATCTAGTTTTTATCAGTTCTTCTTCATACTGTATACTTTTCTAACCCCAGCATTATTACTATGTGGCACAAGCAAGTTGCAAAAGTGCAGTATTACCATCTGAGTAGAGAAACCTAAATGCTTCAAATACTAAACAGCCTTGAAACTGTCATTATTTATACGGTTTTGTTATCTAACAAACACTTCTGCAAAGCATCCTAACCTAACAGTACCCCATAATCATCACATGAGAAAAGAGAATAGGTGGATTCAAAGGAAAACAAGGAGATAACCAGTTTGAATGGAGATGACTTTTGTGGAGTGCTTAGAGCACTTAATTAGAGGATAGTTTTTGAGCATGGATGGCATGAAGGGCATATCTTGTACATATTTGAGAGGGTGTTTATGTGACTGCACTAAAACACTTGGAAGATACATCCCCATTCCTCACTGGAAATAAAAGCTTGCAGAAGGAAGTGGAATCTGGTCCAGCTCTCTCTGCCAGAGGCTGATGCTTTATAAAGGAGCCTCCCAAACTAGTTTTCTTGGGTGTCTGAGGAACAGTCATATTTCTGAACAAGCAGAGGCATGACTTCTCATCCCACCTCCTTTCAAATGGGAAGTTTCCTGGTCCCCAGTTCTTATAAACGTGCACCCTGGTTGTTGGTTATAGCCAGGCTTTCAAAGCATTTTGCCTTCACCATTCTTCCCAAACAGTAGCTTAGGAAAACTTGGCAGCTGATTTCTTCCAGCTCTGGTTTAAACATGCAGCAGTACTCATATCCTGAGGGATTCTCCAGAGCTGCTCTGGGACTCGACACTCAGAAATGGGCCTTTATGTAACTTTTGTGACTATTATTTAACAAAAGATTTATTTGTTACTACTTCAAGAATCAAAGAATGGTTGAGGTTGGCAGGAACCTCTGGAGGCCATCTGGTCCAACTCCTCCTCAAGCAGAGTCTCTCAAAACAGATTGCCCAGGCCCATGTCCAGGCAGCTCTTGAAGCTCTCTAAGGAGGAATTCCTAAAGCCTCTCTGGGCAACCTATGCCAGTGCTCCATCACCTGCACATTAAGAAGTGTTTCCTGATGTTCAGATGGAATCTCCTGTATTCCAGTTTGTACTCATTGCCTCTTGACCTGGCACCAGGCATCATTGAAAAGAGCCTGGCTCTATCTTCATTGCATCCTCCCTATCGGTACTATTTTCACCATACCCTTTTTTCTCCATTATGAGTAAGAATGAAGCCAGCTCCTCCTAAGTCAGGGCTGCACACAGATCACTGCCAGATATACCCTGTAGATAACCTTCATCAACCATAGGAAAACATCCATTTTCATAACTGATCCACTAAGTACTCAGGACCTACAAAGAGAGGTCTCTGCATCAACCAGAGAGGTCCCAGAGGAATAGAAGCTTGCCAATATGACTCCCATCTACAACTTACCTGAAGGGAGGTTGTGGTGAGGTGGATCAAAGCTTCTTCTCCTGCATAACTAGTGATAGAACTAGAGGGAATGGCCTCAAGTTGCACCAGGGGAGGTTCAGGTCAGATATTAGGAAAAATTTCTTCTCTGAAGGAGTGGTCAGGTGCTGGGACAGGCTGCACAGAGAGGTGGTGGAGGCACCGTCCCTGGAGGTGTTCAAGAAACATTTAGAAATGGTACTAAGGGACATGGTTTAGTGGGGTTCTATAGGTGGTAGGTGGATGGTTGGACTGGATGACCTTGGAGGTTTTTTCCAACCTTGCTGATTCTATGATTCTACTAAGCTGTACGTCTTACAAATCCACTCAGTGTCCATTTTCATGAATAGCTTCAGATGTGAGTGACATAAAAACAAGCAGCAGAATCTGAACAGGTGTTTCCCACCTCACTGTTCTGTGTGTCTTCTTCAAGCACCTGTCTACTAGAAAATACCAGCAGTGAAGTCAATGCTATGAACATTGGAGAATGAGGACTGATATCTGAATGGGCACAGGAGATGAAAGAAGGTATCCAACACCAACACATCATGACAGCAGAAAGAATGTGATACCATGGGTGGAAGAGTTGTTATTTTGAAGTGACTTTCTTTAAAAAAGCCAGAAATTGAGCTGCTCTTAGGACAAGAAAGAAAAAGCAATTGCACATCCTGCTGGAACAACAGTGAAAACTGACCAGAGGAGGAAAGAACAACAGCATGTTGAAACATGGTACAGAAAGGCAGAATATGAAAATAAGGCGCATGATTTTTCTGGGAATGAGGAGGAGTAAGAATTACAACACACAATAGAATGAGAGAAATAAGTATAAGAACGAAATTTGTGAATGAACCTGCACATATAAATTTTCTATATATACATGTATTAGTAAGGGAAGTTTTTCACAAGGGCTGCTCCAAAAGTAATGCCTCCCATTTTATTATCTTGGCGCACAACGTCAGAGGGGGATGTTGGTGGTATGGCAGTAGAGGTTGAGCCTTCCCACCAATATTATGTCGTATTTTGTTGCCATGTGACAGATGGGAGCAGAGGGGCAGTCTGACACAATGGCATCTGGCTGGAAGTGCGTATGAAGTAAGGTTGTGTCATTGAATTCCTCCATGCAGAAAAAATTTCTCTGTTGATGTTCATCAACACTTGGTGAACCCTTATGGTGTCATCTCCACTAGCGTAGATTTTTTAGAACACAACATGCAGGCTCTTGTTCATCACTGGTAAAAAAAAAATATATATATATATATATACATTGAAAAATAGTATTTAGTAGCTAAGAATTTTCTCTAAGAAATAGTGTTGCTGTGCTCTTTGTATCTATTGAAATTTCCATGGAAAAAAAATAGGAGGTAATAGTATTTCAGAGCAACTTACATATATCTAAAAAGAGCAAAAAAAAATTCTACACTAACCAAGGTATGTTGACAGTTTTGAAGTTACAATAGCAACACTTGCTTTTTCCTTGCTTTGAAAGCTGTGTGTCAGCAGCACTCTGTGCCCAAGTGCATACCTAGAGAGGGACACAGTTATTGTCCTGGAATTTTATCAGGCAAAGTGCATTTCTGAAACAAACAACTCTTCTGAAAACTTACCCTGTTTTCACTCATGACTATTAATTTCTAGGTCCATGAACTGTAAAAGCAAACTCTAGGACAATTCACATCATTATGCAAAGTGGAAAGAAAAACCTTGTATTATATGGAAATAATTATCACTGTAATTTTCCTTCACTATTACAGGAAAGCCAGAATAACTCTAGTGAACACTTCAAAGAAAGCAAAATCTCAAGGAGACCACTGCCAAAACACTGTTCAATGTCATATTAATAAGTGTTTGTCACATCTTCAAAGGTGTAATTAAAGACATAGCTTTTATATGGTTTAAGCCATTTAGTAATTTAGACACTGGTGAATCTATATTTTACTAAAGAGGAGCCTGCAGAAGCAAATTCCCTATTTGTTTGAACTAGACACTATATGTCAGTTGTTACTTTCTATTTCAACAGGTAAAGGTCTCAAAATGAGATCAAGGTTGAAATTTTCATAGTAAGAAAATATTCATATCTATCAGGATCATTACTCATACTTCCCTAAATTCTGTTTTGAGAAAAGATAACACCAACACTGGTTTTACACAATGGAATGAGAAATGCGAAGTTCTAGGTGGAATCTACAGACTCAAAGAAAAAGAGAGGATGAGGAAAAGATAGACCTGGGATTTAAAATCTTTCTTGTACATTATAATGGCAATGGTTTCTAGGATTGTTGTGATTTGGCTAAATCCACAAGGTGGTGTAACTTAAAATGTAATTATTGTAATTCTTTGCCCAGAAAGAAATTCCATTCATCTTGCACTGTCAAATCAGTAATGGGGAGATCTGCAGTTTACATTGCTTTTTGCACTTCCAAAAACATTTGTAAAAATATGGTTGAAAGGAATACACAGAAAGTGTAGGAATAGCTAATGGAAAATAATCTGACAGATCTACACAAAAAGAGCCCATTTATCTGCCAATATCATTGTCACAGTTACTTTTTTCTTTCAACAAATGCTAAAAAATAAAAAGTAAGAAGTGCTAAACTTCATACAGAAGAGATCCTGTCCTATAAAACTAGGCCATAAACATGATTTAATACAGGATCACCTTACCTTTTTAATACAAATGTTTTAAACTTTACTTTATGCTCGACATGAATTATACATATGAAGTTCGTATCATTTATAAATGATATGGCCTTTAAGAAATCTGACAGTGGACTGATCTAAGATCAAGGAAGCATTCTCCAGAATGTATTCAGGAATAAACATCAATCTGACTTTTTTTCAGGCATTTTGAAGTGAAGTATCAATTATCAATCGGATAATTATCTTCTGGTGGTCAGTATGTGTCAGTTTCCCACAATTTTCTATTACATATTATACAGAAGGTATACGAGTACTGGAACAAATTTACTTGGCATACTTATAGCTAAGTAGAGTCCTTCGAGAAGATAGCATAGGTATAGCAAAGATGTTTAAGCTGCTTTCCTGAGCCAGACAGGCTGCAAAACATGCACAAAACTTTATGTCCCTTGTTATGGCATGGTCTTAGCAGACATGAGCTAGTGAAAAAAGCTTACTCTAATCATGACAGGTATTCAACGCCACCTCCAAAATAGTGTAGTTTTGAGCATAATTATATATAAAAATACATGAACGTAAACAAGAAATCACAGAATAACACAGATGAAACTTGTTCAAGTTTACATTATCTTCACAATGCCCCTTAACCTTCTTAGAGTGCTCCTTTCCTTTTATTGATTTTGGTTCCAAATTATTATAGTTTTCCTTATTTGAAACTTTATTAGTTTCACTGTACAGAGACAGAAATGAAGTCTTACTCTTGTTTATGGATCTAAATAAAAAACTGCAGTTACCTGTAATGACTGACTTTTATTTTCTGACCTAAAACTTTCCATAAAACACTTTCAGCTCTCTCTGTTGCAAATTATATATTTTTTCCAACTATAAAGCAACACATGAAAAAAAAAAAAAAACAACAGATAAGCAAAATGAGTCCAGAGACATCAGTGTAATCAAGGTGAGAGTGCGCCTTCATAATGTCTGCTCCTTCTTATGGAGGTAAAATATATGTATAGAAATGCTGCATTAAGTGCAATAAAGTGGAGTGTTATCATGTAATCCTTTCTTCTTTCTTTCTTTCTCTTTCCTTTCTTTTCTTCTTTCATTCCGTTCACTTTGAGATTACTAAAATCAGGGTGAGCTGACAGGGGATACAAATTCAGGCTTTCCAGACGCTGGCACTGAACTACTCCTAACAATTTTTTCAAGACCACCTGACTAAGTGCTATTGGCTCTACATCTGTTAGAAAAATAAAAAAAGTCAAAATGTTAAGCATAGCTTCTGCCCTGCAAAGAAGATCAGGAGGATGTCTGCACCTGTCAGACTTTGTTTGAGTGAGTATATGACTTTGGACACCCACATCACTTCTTTGAGCATTCTTCCTTTGTCTACCTGACTTGGAGGCTTTTATGAAGATACTACATTTTTTTAGGGTCTCAGCATTGACGGGGTGTGAAGCACAGCTATAATCCAGCTAATAACAAATGCACTCACTCTCTCATCGTGTCGCATTACAAGAGCAATGCTTCAGGGGATTCAGTTGGGAATCTAGTAAGCTTCAGCAAGATCTCCCACCTGTGAATGTGCCCAGAGGGAAAATGCCCTCAGCTGTAACCTCATAGGATTCTTACAAGATAAAGAGCTAGAATTTTCTCACAGAGACTGAAAAATATATATGTTTTAGAGAATCTTCTCTGCATTTTTCTTAGGTGATTTATGTATTCCTGGGAAATAAAAGTTCTCAGCATATAACATCCACATTAAAACATTGCAAGGGGAGCCTAGGGCAAAGGAAAAACAATATCTTAGAAAGAAAAACACAGACTTTCAGTGATTGGTCTTTTTCTAATTTTTGTTTTCGCCCGAAGTAATCAAATTGACTAAAATTGTCAGATGATAGCATTACAGTCTGTCATCTCATACAGCAACACCAGATGGGTTTCCAAGGTTAAGATACAAGCTTCCCAGCCTTACCCACCTGTGGGGCTGTCACTGCCTCCTGCTGCATAAGGGCAGTAGGTGGATGTCTCCTACAGGCCTCCCAGCCTCTGCACAACATTATCGAGATACATTCTCTAAACTCAAGTGCAGACAGCATCAGGCGAGGTCCTTTTGGCCTGCAACAACTTTTAATTTTGCTGGTCTGAACTGAAGGTCAGTTGAAAACCCACACATGCACCTTCCACTGCAAGCTGGCTTCACCATGCCCCACACACACTGCAGAGTATAGCTGAGCCAACAAAGGAAGAACCTGCCTTGGCCTTCCATAATCTCTTAACCCTCAAAGATGATAGAGACATTATGGCAGAAAAAAGGAATGGTTTTTCCTGAAAAGCACAATATCCAGAGGGCATTTGGTGCAGCATAACCTGTATTTTATCTTGTTGGCTGTCCTGTCTTTTCCCACAACATACTATCTATTCATCCCATAGAGTGTGCTGGAAAAGCATTAATGAATCAGGCCTTGAGTTACAGTTATAGATGAGACGTTGCCCCCATTTCACAGTTGGAAAAATAAGCGCACACAGAGTAAATGACTTTCCCAGTTGCAGAGCATGCATATCTGTGGCAGAGCTGGGTGGGTTTATGGATGATCCCTCTGCTTGAACAGCCGTCCTCCATCCTCTCCCTCCCCTGAACTAATTATATCCTGATGAATAGCAAAAAACAGACAGAAGTTCCTGAGAACAGACATGCCTAAAAAAGTCTCTGGCATTGCTTAAAAATGGACTCAAAGCTTTAAAAAGACAGTCTGGAGCTCTGGAGATGAGTAATGTGTTTTTAAGCTTCATTTTTAGTTTTTGTGGTTATGTAGCAAGGTTTTAAGTAGTAGACCAGCCCAGTCCATCTGGCTGTTCCTGCTGGTGATGATAGCAGCGGCCTCTGCTTATACATGCTGTGCTCATCAACAATGCACTACAGCTGACATGCAGCATATTTGCTTTTTGTTCCAGTGAGGCTTTGATCTACAGCATTCAAAGATGAGCAGTTCTTTCCAAGGTATTTGCAAACCTTGTCAGAGTCTGATTGTAGCATGGTATTGACAATAGACTGATTATTACTTGTCTGGGGAAGCACTGTTTCCATGAACAAAGTGGCTCTTCTCCTGCTATCTAATGAGATGGATATTAGCACAAAATACTGTGGCAGCAGCTCTATAGCAAAGTCCCAGCAAAACGGCTGAAATGAAAAAAGAGTTCAATTTTTCTGCTGAAAAAATTCAAACAAGATTTAAGGATTGCAGTGCCACATACTTCAGACAAAAAAAAAAAAAGCACCGAACGATTCCTGCTCCAATTCTTACTCAGTATACTTGAATAGGTGCAGAAAGACTATTTCACCCAAATAGTGTATTCAATATAAACTGGTGTTGCAGGTGGAAAGGAGAAAAAAAAAAAGGAGTAATCTCTTTGCAAATGACAAAACATTACCTTTTTTTCTTCTTTTTCTTTTCATAGATTCAAACCCTCTCCTCCCCCCCCCTTTTGTGTTTTATAAAGGTATAAAACCTGATCACATAATTTCAATCTGAAATGACAAGATTAAAGTGCACAACCCTAATGTGCAAGGCATCTTTACAGAAAGTCATAGCAAACTCAAAGCAAATGCCTAGTTCCACATCATTCAGCAGCTCCCTGCAAACACTGGGCAACCAAAATGCATCCTACTGAAAACAAGGAAGGATCACTCTCTGCTCCTCTCACAAACTGTGACACAATGCTGATCTCTAAAAAAAAAAAAAACCAACAGCACAACAACAACAAAAGGAAAGTCAATTCTTAATAATAAGAATTATAGGATGAACATCTAGATTATATGTGACTAAAGATCCTATTGAAGCTTCTGTTCTCTAGTGGTGCCTTTAATTCACATAGATGTTACCCTGACTCAGACTCTTCTAGTGAAGGCCAGAGAGTGGAAGAGACCTAGGTCTCCTCAGTGTCTAATACCATTTTGGCAGTTTTGCAGATTGCTGTTAAGTACGGTGGAAATGTTCAAAAGTAAATGAGCCAAAGCCCTATGGGCATCTGACAAGACAGCCTCTGGAAGAGAACATTTTTCCTGTACCAGAGCAGCTGAGCTAACAAAGTAAGCATTCATTTTCACTGAAATATGTTGCTACCACCCTCTGTTTATTTTAGCACTGTCAATTTTTCCAGTAAAACCTTCAGGGATATGCTCCACCGTTAATGTGTGCACATAACTTCCATTAACTGCAGTGTAAGTATGGATCAGGACAGAAGAAATTGCTATGGAAAAACTTTGGGATCTTCCCCCATACATACAAACGTTTGTCTGTGTTATTAATCCTAAAAGTTACAGGAGACTCAGAAATAAAACAAATATCCATCAGTCCTCAACAACAAAAAAACTAAAAGACCTTTTAGCCTATTGCACACATTGGTAATTATACCAATAATAAAGGAAAAGAAAAAGCAATTACTGACAAGGAAAAGTAGAAGAAAAACTAGAAGGAAAAACAGAAAATAAAAAAAGTCATTCTTCCCACCCCAACTCAAATAATATCCTAAATGCAACATTGACTTAAGGAAAAGAAAAGAAAGGTCTGAGGGCATACTCCTTGCACAAACATAAGCACAACATTGTTTTCAGAAAGTCTTGACAGACTTCAGGTACATGTCCTCTGTTTCTGTAATTCTCCCCAAATCTGATAGCATTAAGAAGGAATTAGTCTGATGATTTTTATGCATGCAAAACTGTGAACTCAATCTAATTGATGTACACAAGATATGAGAAGAGAATAATAGTGTTATTTAGTGAAGTACTGAATTAATCCATTTAATGATGTGTTTTTATTTGTACATCCAGATCTGACACCAGGAGCACTGCCTCTATACCTACTTGCTAAACAGTATCCATCCCTTCCCAAATTACCATCACAGTTGACACTTTAAAAATTGTATACTTCAATATAATGAGCTTGCACCACTAGTCTGTAGTGTCTCAGTTCCCAGTTGTCTCATTTTTCTAAGCAAAATAAAACTAAAAAAGCTGATCTAGCCCTTTAAAATATATTCAATTTATTCTCTCTTACTGATTGTACTTGGGTTAAATTGTATCTAATTTAAAATTCACCACTGACTTATTTCAGTTTGTTTTGATGAATTTTAGAGACAATCCAGGCATAAGAAGTGCACAAAATGAAACATATTTAAGCCACATGTTTACTTTTACCAAAGCACTCTCTCCCAACTTCTTCTGCTCTTTCTGCAGCGTCAGTGACTCACAAGAACACCCCAAAACCATCTCTTACTCTCCTAATAAACATCCCTGAATGAAGAGGAACCAGATAATATTCATTCTTGAACCACGCTTACCCCACAATATCTTGTTCAATTTTTTTCCAGGACCCCTCTTTTCTACAGAAAAGAAAGAAGCAGCCAAAATAGGTCTGTTCTGTATGGGGACCAAGAGCATCTGTAGAAACAAGTAGAACACCTGTTTGAAGGAACTTGTGCTGCACCATGGTAAATAAAGAAATACTTGTTTTCACAAATAAAATTACCCACTGCAGAAAAAGCAACTTGAATTTTTGAATTTGGTAATAGTAATAGACACTGCTTTGGAACTACTATGTTAGAATCTAATGCAATTTAGGAATGAGGTATTAAATTAGATATACTTTTCATAAATGCTTTCCATACAAGTATTGGTCTCCATACATCCATTTTGCATCATAGCTACCCTCCTGGCAAGAGTGCCTCATCAGAATAGTTGCTATGAACTATAATCTGACTTTGGAAATAAAAATTAAGAAAAAAAAGTGCTAAGTTTTCAATATTTTCTTAGATTGCTTCAATCTTTCACTCCTTATAGCAGATTATTATCCAAAAGATTTCAAGAAAAATACACAAGAAGTGTAATCATGTCAGATTATTCCACGTTTCTACATTTGTATCACTTGAAATAATTGAAAACATTTTATACATTTTCCATTATTGACATTTACATCAAACTCCCTTATGTTAAGCTTGAATATGAAAACGATGATTTTCGTATTAGGAGAGGGAATTGAAAGAGATCAGGGTATGCTCTAACAATTAATCTCAATCAAAAGCCTGATTCTATCTGCAGCAGTTACATGCAATTGCAGCTACAAAAATCTTCATCATTCTTCCTTTGGCCTCATGAGTAGTATTACACTATTTCCAGCTTTAATGTCGCCGTAAATTAGTGCAAGGTCTACAGCAATAGGAAAGAATTTAATAGCAGAACATAAAACAAGGGAAAAGGAGAGGAAGAAAAAGAAACAGACCTGGTGCTGATCTCCCATTTGTACAAAGCTCCCTATGAAGTCTGCACCACTCTACAGACATATGTTTAAAATCAAAACCTTTTGGCAAGCTTTGATATTCTTTATCACCTTTGATATTCTTTCATTTGGCCACTTTTGTTTTTGTACTTGAAGAGTTATAAACCCTTCCTAAGCAGTCAAGTGTCATAAGCCCAATAAGAGAATGTTGTCTCCAGGACCTTGCTTGAGAGGTGCTAAGTACTTGCAGCTCCCGTACAGCTCCACTGGACCGTCTTGCAACTTGTTGTCACATTCCACATGCATATTTCTAATTATGGCTCAATGCTTTTGTGCTTTTACAGACTCAGATCGAACAGTACAAAAGCCAGTCTCCTTTTCATTCCTTTCAAATTTCAATGAACAGTTCTATTGCTGGTTACTAGGATCTTGTTACTTTTGTAATTCAATTCAGCAGAAAAAGAGATTTAAGAAAAAATACAACATTTTAACACAGGAAAGTAATATGCATTAATTTTTTCCACTGACTTCAAATCAGGCTCATAAATGCAACATGTGAGTGAGGGAATCAGCACATAAAGGGACTTTTCACTTTTGTTTTAACCGAGAAATAGATATCTGGAAAAAGTAAAGCTATTACACAAAATAGAATATAATCATTCTGACAAAAGCAATGAAGAACTACAAGTATTAGCAATAGAAAGGCAAATATAAAGATGGTTACTTAATCCTGCACAACCATTGTTTTGAACTACCATTGACTGGAAGGATCCATGCAGATATTTATATTCTGAGATGTAAAACATGTTCCAAGTTAGCCGTCAGTTGTAAATAATAAATTTTTAAGTGGTTATTACTTGCTTCCTTAGGCACTCAAACAGTTTTTCTCAGCTGGATTAAAAAAAATAATCATCTAAATTCAGCAAATAAAATCCCTCTGAACTCTTAAAACAACAATAATACCCATTTACATAAGATATTTCCTTTAAAATCTCTCCTCCACAGTCATGCCAAGTACCTATATCTCAAGTTCTCTCCACAAGAGGAACTTAAGTCTAAGAAATCTACTCAAAATACAGATTTTTTTTGCTCTGGGACTCAAATAAATAAAATATGTTGTGCTGAGGTATGCCGCAAGAAAAAGGAAGCAGCACCTTTTCACATATGCAGATGTGAGCCTCTCATCATAACAATTTATCACAGTGGCAACAAGAAATGTTGCATGACTAAAAGCTGATTGGCATCTTATTCAAACACAGCATAATGGTGATGCTGCAAGAGAAGACAGTTCAAAGTTTTATATCATTTTCCAAAAAATCAGGTTAGAGAGTAGCCACAGTTAAACAAAGACTGGCT
The DNA here is from genome assembly GCA_028571105.1 of Tragopan temminckii. Taxonomy (NCBI): domain Eukaryota; kingdom Metazoa; phylum Chordata; class Aves; order Galliformes; family Phasianidae; genus Tragopan; species Tragopan temminckii. Next base: position 82,829,200 of record JAOWBP010000001.1, on the reverse strand, counting down.
GAAATCCTGTATTTTTGGCCATTGAGCACAGAAACCATGTACAGTAGTCAGGGATGTGCAGACAAATGAGAGGGAAAGGAATAAACATGCTGTACTGCTGCTAGTCTTTTTAAAGTGGTAGTGAGGGTCCCACGTAAATCCTCAGAGCACAACAAAAAAATGGGGTTGGCAATGCTTTACAACAAGTAGCAAATCATTATTGCTTTGCTCAGCATTTATTTTTAAAACATGCCATACTCTTTAGGTATTCATGTGTCTGTTTTGAATACAAGTGCAGTAACTCTTCTGCCTTTTAACGTTATAGAAGAGGGTAGGAAGCATAAGAAAGAAGACGTCCCCATATGAAAACCAGGCCGTGCCTGCAGACACACAGCTCACGGTAATGAAACAAATATTCAGTAAGTTACAATATTAAATTAAAGCCACGTGAAGTTTGTAAATAATCAGGATAATTACAGCAGAATTCCTCCAAGTCGAAGACCTTGGCAGCTGCTGGCTCATGTGACACCACAGCTGCTCCAGCCCCGCAGAACAAGCAGGCTGATGCTTTGTCTTTGACTTTCTATTCTTTTCCAAACCCTGTTTCCATTAAACTATCCTCCCCGAGCAGATTTCCCTTGTTTATGATTAGTTTTAAGTATACCATCCAGTCACTACATGGAGGTATTTGTTGTCAACATGGTTTCAGGGTAAAACCAATTAGTACAAAAGATTCAAGCCTGTAAGTACACTTAATGACAAATAAGTTCTTGCCTGAGTAAAAAATACCCCATATCGTGCCACCCCAAAAGACAGGTACATTTATTTTTTTTTTTACTTCTGTCACAGCAAATTACAGCTGAAACTCTTGCAAAAGGTGTTGATCAAACACCTTACAAGAGCCATCCCTAAGCTGACAGGGCAGGGTTATGAACAGACACAGTGAGTAAAAGCATCAGGGTCACAAAAAAGAAGGATTGTGCTGTGGTCCAAGATTTTTACTTACAAAACAGAACTCAACCGATAAAGCATGCAAATAACCACAGACCACAAGCAAAAGCATCACCTTCCAGGCAAAGCAGGTACAGATTTGGTTCAAGTGCACTTTCTTGACTCTCTCTGCAGGGTATAGCTCTGAGACAAACTTGTTTTGAAAAGGTTTTCATAGAGCTATTATTTTATTTTCTTTTACTCTTGCTGTCTAGTTAATCTCTTGTTCTGTAACAGCACCTTCTACAAGCAGACTGTGCATGATTAAGAAAACAATAATACAAAGATAAAAATATCTGCAAACATAAATTAGAAACATCCAACATTTCAAGATAATTGTGATTACTAGAGCAAAATAGTACAACAATTTCAATACCAGTTCCTTGTCTTTTCCACAGTTTTATGACAAGCGAATGGGAATTATTTCTATTTAAATAGTAAAGAGGAATAGTGAAGTTTTGAAAGCAGAATTGATAGGACACCAACAGAGATCACATGCCTCAGGTAAAGGGAAGAAAATTTTGAACCTTACAGTACGTAAATAAACATTTACTGCAAAGAAACAAGATATAAACCAAGCATTTTAGGAGTATCAGCCAAGTGAACTATAAAAAATAAAACAAATGATGTCAGAAGATTTTAAAAGTGAATTTTTGAATGTCACTCTCATTGCACAACCCAAAACACCAAATGATTCTGCTGAGAATCCAGTCCTACTGAACAGCTCTTGTCAAGGGCAACACCAAAATTCCCTTTATTTTAACAGAAACAAGATACTGCCATTCTGGCAGATACAGAAAGAGGAATGATGAGGTTTTACAAGTCCCAACCTTCTCTGGAACTGCAAAGCTTTGGAAAGAGCTGTTGTTTTACCGCACACCATACATGGCAGGAGAATTGTGATTCTTGAAGTGCAAACACAAATAACACATGGAAATCCTGGGGAAAGAACACCACTACAGAAAGAAGACCAATCTCTGTCTTTGGAGGTCTTCAAAACTCAACTGAACAGTGTTCCCCTCAACCACCTTTAGGTGACCCTGCATTGATAAGGATGTTGGACTAGACAGTCCCCAAAGGTGCCTTCCCTTCTCAGCTCTTCTGTGATCATATGAAGGTAAAGGTAGCACCAAAGTGGGAACAGAAGCATTTTAAGACATGCTACTCTAGGACAATAATATTTTTAATATAAAACTATATTATTATCTCATAATTTCTTCTTTAGATCAAAACTTTTAACATGATCAGTTGTTGTCACAAACATGTATGCTCTCTTCTTGATATATTAATAAATGTTCTTATCTGAGAATTTAATAACGATTTAAAATAAACGAACAAGCCAAAATAATATAAAGAAAAGGGCTTATGGTATTGTTGAAGTCCACTTACATTTTAATAGCATGAACCAGAAGCAGCCAAAGTGAAGCTTAATGCCACAAGTCAAAACAACT
>JAOWBP010000001.1:82813515-82825225 GCA_028571105.1 Tragopan temminckii | reverse complement strand
TAGATCACAAAACACATATGTCTATTGCATTTTCCAGTGACAGCAGAGGTCAGATTTACCTCTGATCTTTGTGCAAAACTAAATCAACAAACAAATATCATTTTGAGAAAGGGCACAGTAGGCAATGTATCGTGAGATGCAAAATGAGGCTCCTGAAAACTTGTGGTCCATTTAGATCCCAGGTACAACTTAGTGCAAGTGTAGGAATGAAGACAACCAACTCTGTACAACTTCTACTGCCAGGATCTTCACTTTTTTCTTCAAAAGTACTACTTTCTAGAAAACTGAATAACCATGATGACATTATCCAACCTTAACACTTTACATTATAAGATGTAAGAAAGTGATTCAAATAAAAAATAATGCAAAGATAAAAATAGAAGTGATGGAAAAAGGAGTTGAAATAGAGAGCTTTCATCTGGTAATCTGGTAGGTTTATCCTGTGGAAGTGCAGACAACTTTGCAAAGAATAGGACTTCATTTTGGGATTAAGAGAGAGTTTCATAGGAGGCACTGAAAACCATCATGATGCAGACAGAACGAGATGACTGATCGTGGGATTTGGGGGGCATTAACCAATATCAAAGTATCTAACCTGACCTTCAGTTCCTTTTCCCCAGTACCTAGCACACATGCTGTTGCCTTCTCCTAAACATTTAATTGCTTGCAGTTTCCTCATGAACATTTTGCCACAAACTGGAAATTATCAGCATCCTTGCAATGGCTATCTTCCTAGCTCAATACATGCCCTTTACTTCTATTCATCCTGCTGCCCAGGCTGCTCAGCCATGTCACTGCCTGATCCTGAACTGCTGCATCTCATCACGGTACACTGACAAACAAATAGTGCCTTTAGCTAAAGGCCGCCTTTTTTAATTGGCAGGAAAATACCTATACAGAGGTATTACTCAGTACTTCCAGATGAACTGTAATTCAAATAAAAATACATCTTCTAAATTAGAATCAGCAATACTTAAACCATGATGTTAAGCTTGCCACATGTCCAGATGTAAACCCAGACACCTATATTCCTCCAGTCCTGATGGCTTTATGGGTGGCCAAGTCTTTGTCAATGGTGGATTCTATTGATGCCCAAGAAGTTTTCTTCCTCCCTGACTAGAGCTGAAGCTACCCAGGGGCCACAGTAATTTGCAGCAATTCTCACTATAGGATGAGACAGCTACAGGCCATGGACTTGCACATTTTAAATATTTTGCTGACTAATTAGAAAATCCCCCTCGAAATGTATATGACAGGCAAGTCTGCCTGGTACAGCCAAGCCAACCTCCTTTGCTTACACACATACCCAAGAAATGCACACTGTTGCATCTGTCATTTTAGAACCCTAAATAACTTTTAATTGCTTTAGGACTTTTTTCACTTTTGTCCTCGGTGTAGAAGTTTCAAATGCATTCTGTAATGGGAATAACCAGGAAGTAACTACATGAGCAGTTGCGCTTTGTTTTTTCTAACAAGCTCCTTTTCTTTCTGCCACTGCAGCTTTTCCTGTCTCCCTTCCCAGTGATGACAGTGCAGTTTCTTTGCCTTCTGGGTCTCTTTTGTCATTTAAGTTCAGAATTCAGTGAAAGATGCAGGCAACCAGGCACACTATTGATTCTGCTAGACAGCCATGGTGGTGACTCAGCGTCTGCACAAAATACTGCCTTAAAAATAAGAAATTAACCTGATTAACTACTGAAATTATTTCCAGGTTATTCTGAGCATTCCCACTAAACGCTCCATATAGTTGTCTGAATGTGAGCTGCTGCATCTCTATGCTGCATTCATATTTCTCTGTCTGGCAGGGGCTGTGTTTGTAGACTGTTAGATGGATATTCGTAGATAAAAGCAATGATGAACAAAACTGCTTCTCCCCGTTTTGGTATTCTGTGACATTCCCATCTCAGCAGACTGTGTCTGGCAGTCTCACAATGAAGCACTGCATGTGTCAGGGAGATGGATTATATCTGCAGTGTCTGAATTTCAACCCTGACTATATGAGCTCCTGCTTAACCTTACCTCAGGGATCTTGAATTTTGTATCATTGAATTAGAACAGCAAATATACGTTTTTTATGTGTCCTGATTGTGCCACATGGCAAATGTTTAATACCATGAGATAAGAAAAAGAAAAAAAAAATCATTTTTTTTATATGCATTTGGTAAATAGCATATTTATTCTTTATTCTGAGATATAAAGCACAAAGTATCATAAGAAAAAAAAAACAGGAATACTTTCATTTTGAGGATGTTTTAGTTAGCTTTGAGGAATTAAAAAAATTAAAAAAATAAAAATTTATTACAAATTCCTTTTCAATGTCATTAGCAAATCCAACAGAAATGAGAAATAAATGGATTTATATATTCCTCTTTCCACCAGCTGAACTACAGACACCATAATGAAATGTGCTGCAAAAATTGCATGAAGTAAATGGATTAATCTCATATCCTACTGGCTAATTAAAACATCAGTACTGCAGCTCAAAGCTAAGCTGAAATTTATATCTAGTATGCATTAAAAAAAACCCAATGAACTGATTGAAAAAAAATTTACAGATACTAGCACAGTGTTGCAGACAAAGTCACGCCAGCCAGATCTGCACACTATTTTTTCCATGAAAGACTGCTGAACTTAGACCTTCACTATTGTAAATTCAGGTCTGGACAGAAACAGAAAGAGATGCCAGAAGAGCAGATGTTTGTATTCTACATTTTCTGAAGGCATTCTTACATGGAAAACAGCTTTGTTCATTTGCAGTTAATTTGATCCTTTAGAATTATGATAGAAAATTCTTACAGGAATTTCAGTACTAATAGGTGAGATATCCCAAGTACAGAAATGACCACAGCTGAAAAGGAAACAAATAAATATGATAGCACATACCTACAGTTGGATATCTCCTACGGTTTGCAGTATCAGACTGTGCTTACAGGTTGTTTCTGCACTTGTTTCTCCTTTGCAATATCTCCTAATTAGAAAGATTTATTCAATCAACAGTTTTTAGAAAACTACATTGCAACTTTTTCTGAGAGAGAGCTGTAACACACTGGGGGCACTTTTCTGTGATCCAGAATCACAAAATTGTAGGGGCTGGAAGGGACCTCTAGAGATCATCAAATCCAACCACCTTTCAAAGCAGGCCCCCGACAGCAGGCTGCACAGGTAGGCATCCAGTTGGGTCTTGAATATCTCCAGAGAAGAAGAACCCACAACCTCTCCGGGCAGCCTGTTCCAGTGCTCTGTCACCCTCACTGTGAAGAAGTTCCTTTGCATATTGGTGTGGAAAGTCTAAGGTGGGTTTGGGGCTTGAATCAGGATATGAAAGATTACAGCATTTCCTGTTGTTTTTGTTTGTTTTCCCTTGCCCATCCCATATTTTAGGTTAATACAAGATAATGAAAGTGTTGAATGAGCACAATGGATTATAAAGAGTGTTTAATTAATCTCAGTATTTTCACTGAGGGATGTTTAAAAGAAAAATAAAAGTGAAAATAATTCCCTAATTCTATAACATTTTCCCCTTCCTCAGTGCTGAATCACAGGAAATAATGTTAAGAAAGTTAACACTGCAGTAGTCTGCAAATGCAGTCTACTCTCTCTGAACACTCTAAATGATTCCTATATCAGAACAGATTATTAGAAGAAATACAACCAAGGGATTTATTATAGAATATGTAGTTTGTAAAATGTTTTGACGTTTTTCCTTGAACATTGTTTGCAAAGATTTTATTCATCCTGAATCACAACACTGAAAAATATAGAATCTAGTCGGTGCAATAAAGAAATAGCCTTTAAGATTTGCAGAAATGGCTCTATGCTGTAAATTGTATTTCCTGGCCTATCTTGACTGAAATGGAACCCAGGAGATTTCCAATTTCTCATGCAGTTTAGAGCATACAAAACTGACACAAGATTGTCAAAACAAATTGGAAAACTTTTCCTTCAAAATATCAGAGAAGGGCAATGGTTAATGCATTTTCACTCCCTCAGTACTTAAGGCAGATGGAGAAATACCATCTAAAGTAAAAGTCCTATTCTTATCTTTAGAATTTCTGTGGAGACTCAAAGTCTCAGAAAGTGTTTGTGTCAACGAAAGGATGTTTTATTCTGGCTTTTATTCCTAAACATTCAGCTGACACCTATGCTGCACCAGCATGAAACGTTTTGCTGGATGTAGGAATTTATTATTTTGCCTAGACAAAAATTTTCCTGAATTAGGCATGTAAAACTCCACACCACTGTGCTAAATGTTTGTTGAAGTATCACAATTCAAATGACAGCAAATGAATATATCCCAGAAAACTAAATTTACTATCCTAATGCTTTGTCAGACAATAACATCTTTATGCTTCTCTTGCATCAAAGGGACACTGAAAACTTTGGTAGGATAATGAGCCTTTATTAATTAACCTCATGGCTTATTTTTTCCTTTTATTTATATATAGCTGTAATCCATACCACTCAACACCTAAATATGTCTTGTTCATTGAACTATTTTGCATTCCAACACCATATTTTTGTTTCCCCAAACAAAACCACCTTATTTCTGTAGCTGCTCCATGCTCACTTTTCTTATTCCTTCTAGAGACCAATCTACAACCACGTATTCCCACTGTATTCCTCAGGACTAGCTGCAAGTTCTGTGCATCTCCGAGAGCAGTAATGAGTGCAACACATTCTAAAGTTTTTAATGACCTTATTTCAGAGACAGACTTGAGCACTAGAGACAACATGACACTTTTGAAGATCAGTGTCAGGCTCGAAGAATATTTTTGGCTGCCTCTGTCCGCTGAATGGTATGAAAAGCTTCTACAGGTCATTCCTAGATTGTCTATGTTGGCTAAGGTTATACATTGCCTCAGTACTTTATACAATTATCTTGGTTATAAAAACACTGTTGATGTTCTTTAATTTATCAAGGTTACTAAGAGCCTTTAATATCCTCAAGTGCTTTTGAGGATAACAGTATCAAGAATATTTGTATACTAGGAACTAACAGTAACTGCTTTTTAGAGCCACAGAATTGCTCGTATTGGAAGGGACTTTATAGATCACCCACTTCCAACCACTTGTCACAGACAAGAACAACTCCCACTAGATCAGGTTGCTCAAAGCCCCAGCCAGCCTGGCCTTGAACACCTCCAGATAAGGGGCATCCACAGATTCTCTAAGCAGCCTGTTTCAGTATCACCTAAAGGACTGTATGGAGATACATACTGAGCTCGGGAAGCACTGCCTCTAAGAAAAGGAACGTATGGGTCTTGTTATTGTGGTGGTAGATGGTTACCAAAGTCTGGTCTTTGTCCTACATTGGCTTTTCCTTTATTTCTACTTCACACCAATAATAGAATAAATACATTTAACTGTAGCAAGAATTCATGAGCTTTAAGTTAGAAGTGTGAAATTTAGACCAAATTAAATATAAATAGTAACAATAATATTTGAAAAGCCATGCTCCAAAAATGGAATAATCTTTGAAGTTTTAATTTGTTCAGGTCTGGAGTAACTACTTTTCTAATCAAACTAAAACTTTTCCTGATGCAGTCACAAAAAAAAAAAAATTCAGTCTCTATCACATTTATTTCTACATACCCTGTATACTGCAATGAGTTACCCGATAAAACATCCTACTTAAATTACATGGTTATTAGTCTTTTGAATTAAAAAACTAAAAAAAAAAAAAAAAAAACCTTAAAAAAAAAACCAAAAAACAAAAACAAAAAACAAAAGATCACTAAATTTGATATTAAAGGAAAAAAAATACATTGTTACGTGATCAACTGAATTGAATAACAGCTTAGGATATCAATTCTTTAGCTTTGAAACAACAGTTAAACAAGAGGGAAGAATTAACGAATCTTTGCATTATGTTCACGTCCTGAATTTCCACCAAGTGCAACTCTTACAATTTTTAATAAAATGTTAATAAAAGTAATCACCTGTAATATAATTTAATAACCTTGAAGTATATTATTTCAGTTTTTCTGAACACTAATTTAAAAACTAAGTTAATCTAACGTATTCCTTTCCCCCCCCCTACATTCAGTTTTTACACTGGTGTTTTGCGGAACTGAACACAGATTAATTTCAGGAGGACTTTGTGACAGTCAGACAATGTACTGTATCATGATTTCTAATGGATATTACAAAGCTTTATTAAAAAAAATTAAAAAGGTGCTATTGTGGGTTGTTTTTTTTTTTTTTTTTTTTTTTTTTTTTTTCCCTTCCATCCTGCAGTGCCTCAACAGCTTTTCAATTACCCCTAATATCACATGCTCCATTTCAGGTTCTCAGAACAAGATACACTTGTCTTATGTGAACATATTTACATCTATCAATATATTTCATAAAGAAAGTTATAAAGTCATTAACAGTTCAAGCTGCTGAAGTTCAGGAAACACTTTATGACATCTATATTCTTTCTCAATATCTTTGTCTTTTTATTTTTTGTAAGATCCTGCATGCTTTCAAAGCCCCTCTTAATGAAATTAATTTGTGCAAAACTATCTAATGGTAGGATACAGAGACTCAGCAAGACTCATCTTGGAGATAAGGGGTGATAATAGTACATTTATAAATTCCAACATGGAGTACTTCTCTGAAGTATGGACCAGACTTGCAGATGATTGATTATTGCAATAATACTGTAAGCTTCTTTAGGACGTGTTAGGCAAGACAGATTAGCGAAGTTGTTCAAGCAATAAATACACCACAAATAGGAAAAAAAAAAAAAAAAAAAAAAAAAAAGAACTTAAAGTTACTCAAATACTGTCTATAATTTTTTCACTAAATCTCCCTGTCTCTAGAGACAGACAATCCAGGTATATCCAAAAAAGTCCCCTACACCCAAGTTTCACTAGAAGGAAAAAAAATCAGTAAGCAACTTCTAAGCAGTAGTAGGCTCATAAATATCTACAGTGAAAAGACTGAAAGACGAGAGATCTTTGCATGAGGACATCATTCCTTTCCTTGATTAATGGGAACACTTTTGCTTACATGCACATAATCCACAGCAACAACACACCTGGGGAAAGATGAAACCCTGAACAGTTGAAAGTAGTCTAAATTAAACGTAATTCTTCACTATTTCAAGACAAATAGTAAGACAATGTTACATTCAGACTGTTAAAAGAAAGAGGTAACATTTCATCTTCAAGGCTTTTTTTTTTTTTTTTTTTTTTTTTTTTTTTTTTTTTTTTTAAAATCAGTGGACCTAATTTCATTCTTTTCCTACAAATCCACTGCAGAGAAAGCATCTCTAGGCCCGCAAGAAAATCATCCCACCCCCTCCACCCCCCTCATCTAGAGTTTCTTCCTGAACTTTATCACTTACAGAGAGGAGAGCACATTATAAATACTGTATGACAGATGGTCTGGGGGACTGCGCTATAGTTTCAATTTTTACAAAAGAACTATTTAGAAGATTTTTTAAAGATAAACAAACAAAACCAGGAAATAACCAAACAACATGACCTATGGAAAGCATTATCTGTTCTGGTTATTATGACTTCAGAAGACTCCTAATAATCTTTAGTAAGTTTTTGTATTCCCCTGGGAGTAGTTGAATCTAAAGCTAGGATAATTGTACAATGGAGTTAGTAGTTTGGCTGAAACAGGAAGCTGTTGAATAAGTGATATCAACAGTTCCATCACCTGGGAATTGATAAAGGAATTGCTTTCAAGATGCAAGCTTTTCATCTTCCCTTTACAACTGAGTTGAGAACACAACATCAAGTTTAATTTATAGGAAATGCCAACCTAGCTGTTATAAGAAGTAGAATGAAACAAAAGCAAATTCCAGTTTGAGTAAAGATGTATTTATTGAAGAAGTTGCATGGACATCTTATCCTTCAAAGCCATCAAAGATCCTCACAACTTGCTAACAAGCAACTAAAGGTAGCTACCCTTCGCACCTCAATCTTTACAATTGGCACAATAGACAGAAGCATTTGTTGCCAGTGAGCTATGTTGCCATCAGCCAAACTGCAGACAAACATCGTGAAAAGAAACAGTGAAGCAAGGGCAGACATCTTTAAAAATAGTTGGTTACATATAAGGACGATGGCTCACTGGTTCAAGGAGGGGACCAGTATGTAAATATACACGTAAATGCTGGATCTACTTCTCACCTTCTGAGAGAAGAGCTTGTGGAATTTTATTCAACGTGATTAATAGACGTAAGTTATCTATTAAGCTCATAGGTTATCTTATATCTTCTTTTGAGACATGATTACTTCAAGTCCAATTAAGCCATGATGAAAAGACAGTTTGTTCCTTTATTCAACAACTCAGCTCAACCGCAAATATCTTAAACAGGTGGCTCAGCATCACAGAACTAGGGATCAAACAAATTAACGTTCTCTGGATAACAGGTTAAGTTCCTCCTCTGTAGTTACCACTTCTTTTTTACCATAATAAAAATATTCCTATGAGGACCAGCAGTGTATTAAAAGGATTCTTTCTTTAAAAAACTTAAGAACAGCAAGTTGTCATCGAACTCTAAAGCTACCATGAACTTAAATAAAATCCTGATATCTCCAGTTAACTTTTCAGAAAAAAGTCTCCATAGTTTTAAATGAAGACGGATTGGCTACATAGGTCAGAAGAGACCTATACTTGAAAAGGAGTCTCTTTTAACCATGAATGTGGGTACATATAATATTAAGATGTGAATAGATGACAACAATAAGAATAAAACAAAAAAAAAATTCTTAAAGAATTAGAAACTTCAATTCTATTAAAATCATTATTTCATAAAGACTCACAATAACAAATGAAAACATTAACAAGACTACTGTTTATTTTTTTATTTTATGTTTATTTTAAGCTCTTCACTGTTCTGCAGCTGGCTAGCCTTCATCTCCTGGTCAGTCTTAGAACTGCACTTATTTCTCATGCTATTTCTTGCATACCAAGCAAGCAAGCCTCAGAGATTTCCTTTGCCCACTATTCTTGCTTTTGCAAGGAACTCAGTGTCATTTCAGTGCAGCAAACCTGTTGAAATGCTAAATGAACATCTCACTCTGAGCCAACCTCTGTCCTTAGCAACAGTTTATAACTACACTTTATTATTTTAATGAGCAATGGAAACAGTAGGAATGCTCAGCAGTTTTGTAATAATACAGCTACACTGCTCATTCAAATGAAATGGTGTTAGATACGAAGGATTCATTAAAATAGCATTTGTGTCAGATTTACCCTTAAAAACAAAGTAATTCAAAGCTAAAGCTGAGTTTTAACACATCACTTGTGCCTGCACACTGCAGATAATATGACCTTCTACTTCAGTCCATTGAGGAAAGACAGTATATAAATTTAAAGAACTAGACTGAATTTGGTCAGTAAAGAAAAACAATGTGTTCTTCCATTAGTATCCTAACTTCGCAGAACAAATGTTATTTTCTTAGATATTTAACTTTTGTTTATACTACGTCTTGATCAAAATCTTAAGTCCAAAATTAGCCATTATTTCTAACAGTTAGATGGGGATTTTTCCAAAGCCATATCTAAGAGAAACGCTCATTTCCATCAGAGGATTGAACACGCTTTATGAAAGATATTATCATTATTTTGCTTAGTAACAAAACAGATACACAGAAGAAAAGCAGTCCAGAAGTGATCTTACAGAGTCAGCAGCATTCAGACTTGCAACCCATTCAAAGGACGGGGAGGGAAGGGGTACATGTTTTCCTCTCACCAAATGAACATGTCTCAGTTTCATTCAAAACAGCCCCCAGAATGCTTTTCTCTAGTTTTCTCATAAATATCCTGATTGGCTGAATCAAAGTTCAGCAAGAAAAACAGCTATAGTAGTTCTATCAGAATGCTCATCACTGTAGCATTTGTTCAACTGCCAATAATACACCAAACAACATAATGTAAGCCTGTCTACTCTTCTCCACCCTCCAGAAAGAGTACTATAGACTAGAGTCTCTGGGAAGGAGGAAAGGGAGTCCTTGATATTTATTTATTTTTTAGGCACACATTCATTCATCTACATTTATGGCAGAAAAAGCACAGTCAATTAAAATTAAACACACTTGGCTTTTGAATCCAAAGTGGAGAGGGGAGGATTGCAATCCCTTTGGAGATCACATAGATGCTACAGCTTTGGAAAAGCCCTCTAGAAAATTCTAGCTCCAGCTGTGCATATCATCACCTATATACACACCAAACATAAAGTGTGTGTATATTTGAATAATCAGAACTGGGTCACTCTCTTCCATTTGTTATTTTGCCTTTGCAGTATTAGCTGTAAGGAAGGTGCCCCTTGAGATACTTGGAGCTATTGAAAAAACTTCTAGATATTCCTTTTGAATACATTCAGAATGAATTAACAATATATAGATATTGACTTTACATTTCAGTCAACGTCACAATTTATTGATCCTTGAGGTAAATACAAATGTCAGCCTTAACTCAATCAATATTTACTACTCAGTTCAACACATCTTAATGATCATCTCAAGATAATTCAGAAGATACTTGATATTCAGAAAAGTTAAATATGCTATTGTAGAATTTCTATGCACTATCTTTTCTCCATTAAGATACAGAAATTTTAAGTGGTGTTTTGATAAGTAACATTAACCTAGATTTAGCTATTCTTATTTATCATAAATAAACATACATGCATATTGAGTTCTTCAGACCATCTAGTAAGCATGGGCAATGCAAAGCTCAGTGCCAGTAAGTTTTGCTTGGTAATGAATTCAACAACATGCCAAGGACAAAGTACACAACTGCCATCTTAAAAAGAAATATGCATTAAAAAATAACTAAAATCCTTTATATTCATAAATATGTTTGAAATAAAGAAAGGAAATATTGCAATATTCTTCATACATCTAGTAATTAAAAATGGCAAAAGCGTGTTCTATAATTCCAAAAATCTGTGGAACATACTACCTAAAAAAAATAAGTACCAAAATGAATCAAGTTACAGAAGCATAAATTCAGAAAATCATAGAATGGCTTGGGTTGAAAGAAACCCCAAAGATAATCAAGTTCCAATCCCCCTGCCACAGGAAGGGCCACCAACCTCCAGATCTGCTACTAGACCAGGCTGCCCAGGGCCCTATCCAACCTGGTCTTGAACACCTCCAGGAACGGTGCATATACAACCTCTCTGTTTGTCAAGAATAATAAGAACTTACTGATTAAGGCTCTATCTATCTATCTTCATCTGCTTGACAGTGGGAAGGCTTTGCAGAAGGATTTGGATAGACTGGATGAGTGAGCTGAGTCCAATCACATGACACTCAAGAACGATGCAGTGGTACAGGCGTAAGGACAAGAAGCTAAGTACAAGAAGCTTCCCTGGCAGAGAAAGAGCTGGGAGTGTTGTTTGACCACTGCCTGAACATGAATCAGCAGTGTGCTCAGGTGACCAAGAAAGCATCCTGACTTGTGTCAGAAATTGCTTGACCAGCAGGGCTAGGGAAGTGATTGTCCCCTTGTCCTCATCATCTGAAACCACAGTGTTAAGTACAGAATGAAGCAAAATAAAAGTTAGAACTTACAAAATGCAGACATAAACAAGGACAATAAAAAAATAAGTCTTTGTCACACAGGTAACGAGAATAATATACCTTGCGAGAGACAAAGAAAAAAAAAACAAGTCAAGCAAATCTGTTAAGTTATACATTATAACTATATGAGTGAAACTTGTGTCTTCTGTTTAGGCAAAAGGAATCTTGCAAGTGCCTCT
>JAOWBP010000001.1:82797258-82809161 GCA_028571105.1 Tragopan temminckii | reverse complement strand
GTGAACTGGAATGACTCTGAAACAACCCAAACTCTCCTTGGTCAACTTGTTGTTTGCAAAACTATCCTTAACAGAACATGTTTTCTGTGTTAAAACGGTGCAAACAGCACCTACTGCAGAAGCTTCTATCCTTAAAATCTAAATAATAACATATTCAGCTAATCTTAGTGGTAAAAAGTAGTGAAAGATTAAAACTAAAGAAATGGGCATTGCATTTCTGATACTATCCCAAATCTTCAACCACTCAAATTGCTGTTCTCTGAGACAGTCAGCAGCAGTTGAAGAAAATATATTTTCTTTGCCACAGAGTTTCACCTACAGTTTCCAGAAGGACTAGCAGAGTCCACTGTGCTACAGTGAACCAGAAGAAATAGCTTTGTCATTATTTGACCATCAGGGAAGTTCCAAGTAGAAATGGGCCTACACAGTTAAGTTTAGCTGTCTGACTGGCATTATTGCTAATTACATACTGGGTTGAAAAAAAGAATCGATTTCTCTACATGCCAGAGCATAAGAGTTATTTCATATTATTGCATTTGGAATACTACTTTTATCCATAAAGGGCTAAAGAGAATTCTATGCTTTCTTAGCTTCTAGTAGTTTAGTTTCCAGTACCTCAAGAGTGTTTTATTTAAAACCAAAAGATATAAGAGCTTGGTACCATTCATCTCCTGCCCTTTTTGAGCGACTCCCTGTTTCAAAGGGAACAGTAGAATCTGAAAAACAAGAAACACTTCCTGGAAGATAGTGCACAGACTAACTTCATGCAGGCAATTTATTTTCATGCCTCATTATACCTGCACTGCTTGAGAGCAGGCGTGAAACCTTCCAGGGAGAGCATACCCATCCATAGCTGCTGGTAACTCAACATAGGAGACTCCTATCAAGAATGTGAAAAAATAGGGACTATATCCATACCTGCCATCATTCTCTCATCTCCCTTTCACCTCAGATAGCCAAGAGATTCCTATATCTCATTGCACATCACCTCTTTTTGCCAGCGTGCAGTCATTTCCATCCATAATTGCTCAGACAAGAGCATCAAGTAAACATTCCCAGTTCCAAATGAAGGGGTGGCAGGCCCCATTCACCACAGGGCTGCTCAGCCAGCTTAGAGCCACACACTTTGCATGTTGTGTTGATATCAGGGCCCTGCGTGTGGCTGCAAACAGGCTGTTACATTAACACCCAATCCTGCTCTCCCAGGAATCCGCATTAACTTTGCCAATTACTTCAATAGGAACCAGAATAATGCCTCTGTGAATAAATCAGGGAAGAAAATCAATTCTGCTCTAAGCTGAATCCACTGGCCCTTTTGTACTTTATATGGCCCTTCTTTGGAGGAACAGCAAGAAAGCTGCCGAGAGTTTGAAACCTCAGTGAACAAGACCCTCTGGGCTCACTAAGAAAAGCTCACATTTTCATTGCCACTCACTTGTTAGGCTCAGGATAAAAAAAGCATACCAGAACACTGCCAATAGTTATTGAATTTCCAAATATAAATAGATAGTTTTATTTGAACACAAGATCATTCAGGGGGAAAGTCTGCAAGCCCAAAATGAAGACACTATATCTACTAAACATGAAGTTATATTTAAGTTTTCTTTCCCACTTATTCATATTTCTCCTTTTGATTTACTTTAATTAAGCTCTCTTTAGGCTTGCAAGTCTGAAGGGGCTTTCTCCCTCCCCTTTTTTTGCTGTAGGAATAGAAATTGCTCTCCAGGCAGGCTTTTCCAAATGCTCACAGCTTTGCTCTTTGCTTAAATAAAAGGCCTTTGAAAGGCAGTAGTGTAGGACAGTTCACCACAGATTTGAGATTTCTCTAACATCATTCCTACAGTGCTCCAATTTGCAGGGTTTTTCAGTCAAAACCTCAGCTGCTATTTTCATCCAGACATAGATGTCAAGATAAGGGGAGTGCACTTTGGGAACTTGATACTTGAGTCATGCTCATCATCAAGGAAGTAAGGAGGGGGGGAAGGGTCATCTCATCCTCACTTTGTTGTTAACAGAGACTGTCACAGCATTAACTGAATTTCTCTTTATATATATTTTTAAAATCCAGGGCGAGATCTTGTTTCACTCTTTAAGTTAATGTCACACTCTGCTTCTAAATTTATTTTTAAGCTTAAGTTGTTCAAAGGGCACTTTCAGTGAAATGGAATGGAAGCTGAATAGGTGTTGCTCTGTAAAGTGATATATTCCCTAAGACTGTTTCCAGTGGGTATTATAAAACCTCAGCAAGCAAACTCTCAGGAGGCATAACTAGGTAATGCATCAACAAAGACACATAAAAACCAGAGGCAGCTGGGCTATTATTAAGAAATGAAGCAGAAGCCATTGAATGTATAGGGTGTGAGCTAGAGGAAAAAATCAATTTGGTTAAATAAAAAGAACACCAGCATCTGCATATAAAGTGGAAAGCAAGCACAAGTACTAAAAAAGAAATAGAAAAACCCTTTTGTACAAAGAGAAATAGTATTTCCTCTCCTGGCTGCACCCAGAAACATGGAACAAAGTCTGTGCCTGAAGGGTACTTCAAAGTAGAAATTTTCAGTCATAGTTCCATCTTTGCTGAAAGCAACAGGAGTTTTGGAGGCCGGGCACCTGAGAGGTGGTGTGAACTCCAGAGCTGTGTTGATATCCACATGGGGGCACAGTTGTACTTGCATCAAGTCCCACGGAGCCCAGCAGCTCAATAGCTCTTCCTCAGACCACGCAAATAAGAGCAAGGTCTTCACCTAGGTGCCTTAGCACAGAATTTGGCATCCATCTTTATTGCCTTTTACCACTCCTAAATTCATATTCCCACCATTAAAAAAGCTTCACTTTTTCTCTAATCTGGTTCTATTTCTATGGTACCATAGAATGGAAGTAGGAGACCAGAAATTGAGAGACTGGCTGCTGCCAGTTTGTGGTTTCAATGCATCTAAAAAAAATTAATGAGTAAGAAGTGAAACTTACTAGTCTCCAGTCCAAAGTGTTTTCTGCAGAGACATACGGCACAGTGTGGGAGTGGCATCAGCATTACATCATTGAATATAGCATTCTTGAATATTCATGTGAATGTAAGAATCATTTGACTTGAACTACGTAAACATGTTCGAAGCTTATTACCATTTTGTGCTAAGAACACTAAATTCATATCTGGGTACTTCAGTACTAAAGAAAAAGTCACAAAACAAAAAGAATAATAAAAAAACAAGCTAATTAGAAAGAATTACAACCATGAAGATTCAGTATCTAACTCTATAAATAATTTTTCAGATTTCTCGATGTATTCCACATTCAAGTCCGCTGAAGATTATAAAAACTCAAAAGAAAGCAATAGGAGGTAAAGAGAAGGAGCTAAGTATTGCGCAGAAGATATGAGAGAACAAGAAAATAATTAGTATTTTCATTGGATTTCTTCTTCTGGGCTGACTTTGTACTAATATTATTTAAAGCAGGGCTTGGCCCTCAGCCTCCTAGTCATGGTAACAACATGCCCATTCAAATCCTTCAACAGAAATACTTTCTGGAATTCAGCAGTCAAACATTCTCCATCTCTCTTCAGCCCACAGCACAGGCACCATCAGGAGAAGCACCTGCTCTCTGCTTCTCGCTTTCTCAGTCAGAGATAAGGACAGAGGTTCTCTTGCACTTATTAAAGGCTCCTGAGGCCAGACACAGCCCATACAATGCACTCATCTGGCACTTGATCCAGGATCACAACAAAGCAACCATCCCCTTTGACTAATTTCTACCTGTCATATGGAAAAGGATCAGCTCAGCCTCTTATTGCAGGCTAACATCTTAAATTTAACTAGGTAGACTTATTTCAAAGAGCATCCCACTAGTTTTGTGCATTTTATCTTTCACTGCCTTTAATTTTTCTCTTCTTGTATTTAATGACTTTATCTTAGATTAATAAGAAAAAACACACCAAGAAATTCAACACAAAACCATATATATAAAGCCAGATATATAGTTTTATGGTAAGTCCCAGGATAGGAGAAATAACTGGTTTTCAGGCCACATTGTTACTCCACACAAGAACTCATCTTTTTCCATGAAACCATAAAACCTACATTAAGCTGCCTAGAATCAACCCTCCTCCTTCCCCAGAGCTCTGCTCTTTATTTGATAGTTTTACTGTTTTTTTTCCTGCACATTATTTTCTCCTTCCTGACTTCTTTTAACCATAGCTGTAGTCTTTTAGAACTGCTGCTTTTAACGTGCTGCAATAGATGGAAGGGTAATTAGGGGCTCCATTAAGCCTGTACATGCTTCAGGTATATGAGATATATACACTCATGTCTTACCGTAGCACAGATCATAGGCAGCGACTGATCGAATTATTGTCTCAATATTAAATTGTAGAATAATGATACATACAACTGTACATTAACATGATGTAAAAGTCCTAGGCTTAGTTGATTTTCTTACTTAGCGGTTTAGCAAAGGAATATGTTTTCAAAAGGGCACATGTAGTGAAAATTTGTGAGCCAGTAAGTACTCGATGGAGGAAAAAAAGAAGGAAAAAATAATAGGATGGGCAGTACAGAGGTTTTTGGAAAAAAAACCCAAACATACTGTTTGTCCAAGGAACATCTAGATATCTATTGTAGGAAGAGAAAACCATCCAACTTCTATTTGTCTGCAGTAATCCTAGTTTTATGCAGAGTAATTTAAAACATTTATCTCCAGTCGAGACAAAGAGTATACAAAGGAATGTTGCTGAAACAGGAACACATTAAAAGCTTCCTATAAGATTTTATTTTCAGAGTATCATAAGGGCCCCATCCATCCAGTTTCCTCTGAAATCATCAGGATACTTGCCATAGATTTTTAGATGGGACATTAGGAAAGAAAATTCCCTTGAGAGGAAAAAAAAAAAGTATGTTTCTCCACCAATTTATGACTCCTACAATTACACAAGTGAAAACAAAATTCTGTTGCCAGCACTTGTCCTAGCTCAGAAATTGTAGAGCAACAACAGCAAGAAACTACCAAACACTGAGTAAACTGGCTTTCACATCTTATGGGCAGCATTTGTTACGCACACAGACATGAAGATTTAGAAATAAAAGGATTGTTTTGTTCGCCAGTCTCTTAAATGTTAGTAGAAGCTCTTCTCACTCCAAAGCCCCCCCAAAAAGCCATAGAAGCTTCACTTTTCACTGATACCAACAGCCACCCAGCCAGCACCACTGCCTGCATTTTCTTTGAGGACACACAATGGAAAGGGCATCACAAAACCAGCAGTTATGTTCTGCAGCTGAGTACCTGTCATCACCTGATTACACTTCAATTTGCAAGAGGAGCACCTTAGCTGTCCTTTGGCTCAGCTAAGGCAACAAGGACTGGGGTGAGCTCAGCAAGAGCATGGTAAGCCTTCAGCCCCCATCCCACCTCTGAAACAGCCCCTGCCCATCAAGACCCCAGCACTCCAAGTACTGACTGCTTGGCTGGCTGTGCCCACTCCTGCCAGTCCTTGCCTTCAGCTGAGGAGCTCAGCCTGGGAAAAGCACTGGCTGAGTCTGCGTGGAGCAACATGGGCTAAGTGGAGTATCAGTATCATTGCCTTCAGGCCATTCCTTTAAATGTCAGTGTAAGAACCAGATAATTGTTAGGTAGAATTAAACTGCTTCCACATATATGTATTGTCATGTTTGCTTTTGAGTTCCTCTATGAATTTTTGAGATTAATAATCATGTTGGTACAGTATATGTATTCTGTTACTTCCAGAAGCGTGCTAACAGTAGTAACTTTAAAAAGCCAAACAAACAGAAACCAAAACAACAAAGAAAACATAAGTAAGCTAATCACTGAAATTGACAATATACAAAATGCTGCAATGAGGGAAAAAAAAAATATAGAATTACTCCCATTCTCAATTTTAAGTGTTATTTTTAGCAAGAGAAATTTAAACTTAGCAAGAGTGAAGCATTTCAGAAAGATACCCAACCTTAACATTGACACAATCTTAAGCTTTCTGAATTTTAGTGAGTTTTATCACATACTGGTATAATCGTAGAATCACCAAGGTCAGAAAAGACCTCCAAGATCATCCAATCCAACCATCCACCTACCACAAATATTTCCCCACTAAACCATGTTCCTTAGTACCAGACTGAAATATTCCTTGAACACCCCCAAGAACAGCGACTCAACCGCCTCCCTAGGCAGCCTGTTCTATCACTTGACCATTATGATGTTGAACTTGCTACAAAAAGGAAACAAAATCAGAAAATTTCTCTGAATACTCATATAATCTCCTTTCTTTGTCTTTTTCTCTTCTGCCACAATTGTATCTCCTCATTCAGAATAAACAACACTATGTACAGCTGTAACATAGTGGTGCATAACTTTAAAAATTATATTTATTTCTCATAAACAGACTATAAGTTAAAATTAATGCCATTTAATTATCTAAGAGATGTCTCTGTCTGCAAAGAAATCATTTAAATAAAACAAAAGACATTTTTTAATATTCACTTTTCCTTGTCAGATGGAAAACAATAACGCACAGATGACAACTTACAACTAATCATGGTAAACTTTCATACCACATTGTACAGCCTATCTCAAGACACCTACAAAGAAACTTGAGATTACCTACATATGCCACAACCTAACGTCATTTTTCTTGACTGAAGTGTAAGAGAAAAAAACCTAACATTTAAACTGAAAATCTTTGAAGTCCACCCTTTCGAAAGCACTCAAGTAGACTTTTTGCTCTACTCAGAGTTTGTTTCCCCCCCCCCCCCTCCTTTTTCTCTCTCTTTTTTTTTTTTTTTTTCCTTTATGTCTACACAAGAAAGGTAATGGGGAGGTATATCATTCACAGTAAGTTGCAGTTCAGTAATTACTGCATATTTAATACTAGGCTGCAGCAGTGGCCACACAACCATCCAGCTCTCACTACAGTGGAAATAATTGCTTCCATATTTGTGGGGATTTCCTTAATATTAAGTGTTACATGGCCATACTCCATGTTCCACTCCCTCCTGCTAGCCCACAAGCATTGCAGAAACTCACCTGCTAGTTACTGATAGGAACAGCATCAAACAAAGCACATATTTACCAGCATCCTTGATTCTTCTCCTGCCACCCCACAATCCATCTCCTTCTCCTCCTCCCACATTAGCAATACTCATACTGAGACCAGCAAGCCAAGTGGAAGCAATGCTGCATACCACATTTGTTGTTACTAACAAAAGGGCACCAGAGGTATATTTGGTACTTTACCTTTGTTAAGGCCTGACCCAGCTACAGAATGGCAGGCTGCCAGGATTGAGTCCCATTACAGAACAGCAAGTGACCCACTTGCAGCCACACCAGAGCACAAAGCACACACCTCTGGAGGAAGGTTCCTGGGGACAGCTTTTCCCAAAGCTCAAGTGGACAGCTGTGGTTGGTTAGCTAACCCACCCTTATCAGCAGCACTTGGCCAAACACAAGGACTAATCATTAGCTAGAGCAGGTGAAGCTGAGAAAAATCAATGTGGGATATTTATAACACCAGCATAAGTCTTGTTCATGGTACTAAACAGGTGAGAAAATCTGACAAAACAAAAAAGGGCTGAATTCACATATATCCTGTCAATGTAGGCCTTTTCAAACTAACTACTAGGTTAGAAAACAGAAATATGCTTTCTAATTTCTGATCTTCGAGAGTGGAAAACAGTTGCACAAAGAAGAGAACTGTTGGTACTGGTTCTTGCACTGGTGTAATTTGGAAAGTTGTTTTTTGGTGCAGACTCATTCCTAGAGAAGACCTCCTTAGTAGAAACATATCTATTTTATCAATGGCCTACCCCCGTTACATTCATAAGCTATCAGTTAATAACAACTAGGATGGCATTTTGAGGTTAATACAGCCATATGACTTTGAATGAGTAAGAAACGTCCTGTACTCTCATTACTGATGTTCCAGCACTTCTGGGAAGAATCTGTCCTAAATATGCAGAGTAATCTTTTTGTAAATCTTGTTTTGAGTTCACATCTAAGATATGGATATTATCCTCATTATTCTGGGGGAAGGTACTACCAGACACTATCCTGACTGACAGTGACTTTTATTAGGCAACTGAGTATTCAACAGAATGGTTTAAATATCACCACAGTAAATGAGGGATTATAGTCAGATGAAGTAAGTAAAGCCACTGCTCTTTCACAACTAGGTTAGTGCTTGCTAAGCAATGTCTCCACCTGGTATTTTAAGTGCATGTTATATATTACATAACATCTGAGAAAGCATGAGAAAGCTCTCTGGTGGCTGGAAGGCATGAGTTCAGTCAGGTTTACAAAGATACAAGCAGTCAACTCTCTCCAAAATGACAATTACTAGGGACACGTCTACTTCTTCCTAGATACTTATTCTACTTGCTAGATAAAGACCAGTCTTCTAAATTAAAGAAACCAATATCTGCAAATTTGCGCTTTTTCTTGTACCTTGTATAATTTTCATGCATATTTCAAGGCCAGCTTATGCAAGACATGAATATTTCAAGGGTATTTTTTCAGAATACCAAGGAAAGTTCCCTGTTATTGTTTTGGTAAGAATGTTTTCTTCTTACTCTATTTTTAAAAATTTCTCCATTGAACCAGGAGGAAAACAAAGTATAAGCTGACATACAACTGTTTATATTCAAATACATATATACAAAAATACAAATACATAACCAAAAGATGAAATAAGAACTGGGAAGAGCGTAGTGTAACAGTTTATCCACTCAGACAAATATGTGGAAAATAGGAAATGTTAAGTCTGAAATACTACAGCCACACATATCAGTTTCTATACCTGCACAGCCTCGTGAGAGAAAACTGGAAAAAAAAAAACACAACAAAACACAGCTGTCCTGAAGAACTGAAATGACAGATTCTTGGGGCACTGCTCTTCATATCTTTGCAGTATCACTAATGATGGCACATGATTGTTTGGGTCTAGATAATGGCTGCCTCTCTGAGAAGAGCTCCTTAGGCTACTGAAAGCCGCAGAAGGAATTATTTGCAGCTGCTATATCATGGCAAAGAGGTACAGAGAAGGGCAGGAAGAAATACGATGGAGCACTTCTTTGTGGAAACCTGTCTGCTCACACCATTGTGGCAGCCATCACAGCACATCTCATGTTCAGGTAGGTAGCCACACACGCTCCACTGCTCCAACATTGTAACAGGTGATGCTTTTATACATACACAGCCCTGACCCCACTCCACACAAGTGGTGGTCTACCATTCTCAGCATGGGATCCCACAGGCAATCCTCAGAAGATAGGTGGACAGAAGCTTTGCTGTGGTCTTCTGTCTAATTTCCTAACTCAAAGAATCCAATTAACTCCTTGCCTTCCTTCTCCCTGACTTTGGAAAATGGTCAAGTATTTGTCATTTTTCTCTTCCTCCTTCAGATCTTGTCCATTCAGCTGTAGATCCCATGGAAAATAGCTCAGTAATAAGTACCAGTAATCCATTGCTTCATTTTTAGACACAAACCCAATACGGAGGTTTTCTCAGCACAAGACATTTAAACCTAAGCTAGCCTACCGTTCTTGTTCTACACCAGTGCACTGTACAATACGACATTTGAAGTTAGTGAGAACGATCCCATCTGCTCTGCCTCATCTCCAGTATACCTGAGAATCCATTGCCTTGACTCTTCAGATGGTCCCAGGAAGTCTAAGAAAATTGTGATTCACACACAATAACATTTGTGTTGATAAATGGCTGTAGTACTGGGGTGTGGGAGAGGCAGGGCCAATTGGCAGTTACATCTGCACTTCTGCAAGTATATTTTTTTAGCAGAGGAAATGAGAACAGAAAACAAAGTTTCAAAAATTTTTAGAAATATCAGAGTGAGCACAGTAAAGTATGTAATTCACTAGAATGGTCCTACCTGACATTTTGCATGAGTGGAAGGGCAACACTCCCCGTTTTGGAATGCATGACAAGGCATCTATGCTTGGTTCAGCTTGGCTTTAACAAATTGATTTCCTTGCATTTTCATTTTATACCCCTTGCAGACACGCACAAAGTTCACTGCAAAATAAATGCAGTTTTGAAGTGATCACTGACGTACTTCATACTGATATGTATTTTCACAAAGTTATTAAACAAAATATTTTTTTCTTCCTTGAGTTCATTACCTAAGAATAATACTAAGTTTTGTTTAAGGGCAAAAAGAAATACCTTTGTACTGCTGTAATGATTTGATCTACATGTGATTAAATGCTCCAGGAAATACTTTGCACATTACCTCACTGATACTTTGAAATGCATTTCATAACATGCTATAATATCTACAGACCCCAAAAAGGTGCTTTTTTTTCTGCTCTATAAACCTTTTTGTTCAATCCTCTCAAGCTCCTACTGTCTTCTCAAGCTTTTGTTGCCATGCTTTCTCACTGAGCCGTAATCCAGGCCATCCACATCCAGCTTCCTGCTCTTCTACAAACTTCTGCCCAACTCTGATGTTAAAGTACCGAAACCATCCAGTTTTTATAACTACTAGAAACAAACATTGGCTGTACTAGAGATATAGGGGAAGGCTTCCTCTTCATTGCTTCCTTGCAAACTAGATTCTCAGATTCTTCATCTAAAGATAATAGTCAACCTGAGTGTAATGTCCAGCATCAGGGTCATATATGTATAGCTGCACCTATCCACACTCAGTCATGTGACTTCTGTTTCTGTAAAAGAGTTTCCTGGGCTCTCATCTCTCCATAATTAGGATAGTTTAGAGAAATTCAAGGTTCCCAACAAGGTTTCCAAGGTATTTCTACTATTTATGCAACTGAAACTACTTAGAAATAGGCTGATCTTGATTCAATTCAGAGAGACAGTAGATGCCTAAAAAGAAGACCTACTGTCCTAGAGAGTGATAAACCAGTGTGCAACGTTAGTGTAGGGATGTCAGAATACTAGATAGTATAGATAATGCATCCATTTTGTTCTATATTAACTTCATACTAACTAGTTTATTCCATGCTTTTGTTTCAAAGTGTAGTAAGCTGCATCTTGTCAGATATATGTAGTACAAATTGTATCTTGGCAATGTTTTGGTACACTCATTAAAAAAAATTTACTCAGAACCAACTTCTTTCCACTATCCTTTAGATAATCCCTCCACATTTTATTGAAGAAATAAAAACATAACAATCCTATGTGAAGGAAGAAAACCCAGACAGCATCCTAGTTTTCACAAAACCAGACTAGTTATTTGTGAAATGGAGTAAGTTTTTCCTCCTGAACAGAAAGAATTTGCCAGTTAATTGATTCAATAATAGCTGCATATTTAAGTTGTTCAGAAAATCTAAATCAAAAGTTAGTGTGCTTCTCAATAGCATTCTCTGCACTTTTCTCCCTCTCACCTTTTACTGCTCATGGTAGCCAGCAGTTTTGACTGCATGCAACCTCTTTTCAAAAGACCAGCATCCCAACAGATTAAACCAAGAACATGAATTCTTTCTTTGTGGTTAACTGTTAGAAATAAAGGGTCAGCTTATCAGCTGACATAAATCAGCCTGATTACACTGAAGCCCAAAGACAGTAAACAATAAGCTAGAGTTCCAAACTAAATTCACAGAAGCACAAGTTATCCACGGGCTTACTTCAGTAAGGTATGGCTATGTAGACTCATATCAGTATTGAGTCAATAAGAAAATACATCATTAGTTCTTTTGTTGCTTTCCATTAGCAGAGCATTAATTTGCCTTCCCTTGATTCCAACTTGTATTTGCTAAATGTTACATAAGTACTGAAGAAATAATATAGCAAAAATGATTTATAAGCAGGTCCAGAAAGACCTGGTTCACTCACTTATGTTATTTACAAAAGCAAGACTGGAGCACCTCCCCTACAAAGACAGGCTGAGGGAGCTGGGCTTGTTCAGCCTGGAGAAGAGAAGGCTGCGGGGT
>JAOWBP010000001.1:82780234-82791831 GCA_028571105.1 Tragopan temminckii | reverse complement strand
ATTGGTGGGTAGCCACACTCACAGATTTCCATACCAAAGACAAGGAAAGTTTAAGAAGTTAATATAGATCAACCACACTAATGATCAAATAATTAAAAAACTCAGCACCTCTTCCATTATTGAAGAAGTATTATAGTGTTCTTGGAGTTTTTCCAAGTTTCTTGTTCAAAGACTCATTTTCAGTTAAACACTGTTCCCCTCATTAAGGGCCAGAAGAAAAACATTTAAGCCAAACATCTGTCCCAAGTTTAGCCAACTTTATCATAGTACTTCCTATTATAAGCAAATTTTGGCATTAGAGATTAAAATTTGATATCAATATTGTTTTGTTTTCCAAATTAACCTTGTTCTTATGCTTCAAACTTAGTCCATACAATTATGTTAGAGAGATAAATTATACTTTCCATTATATCTGTACATCATCATTGTAATGATGGATAGTATAAATAAACAGTAAGAACATAGTCCATCTAAGTTTATATGGATATGCATTTGCTTGTAGCATTTTGTTAGAGATACTGCTGACACACAATACTTACTAATTAAAATACCACTAACTATACCTAAGGATGATGCCTGAATTGCCAAAGGGAAATGAAATTCTTTATCACATTTACTCCTCCTTCAGGACTTGCTTCCCTGCTTTGAAAGGAAACCTAAGAGGAGACCTGATCTTAGATGAGTTCACCTACATAAGAAGAGACTCTTACACAACTTCCCTAGCTTTTGGTCATTATTTATTTCATATTTATGCTGTCCAGAAAAACTGGTTCTGTTCCTTTCCTGTTGGTACTCAAACATCCAACTTCTTTTTGAGAAAAGAAAAAAAAAACCCTCATTTTCCTATGGTGTGTTATTTCTCTCCTTCTCAATAGCTGGAAGAAGAATCATTAATAGAATCAATTATGATGTTATGTGTCCTACTAAGGCAATATTTGTACTTTTTTTTTGTTAGTTATCCAGCACTGGAAGTTTTCCAGTCCAGCAAAGCCTTCATCAGATCTTTAGATCAGCCACAGACTGAATTCATACTCACAGATGTGTTCAGGTGTTCTTCCTAACACACATTTTCTCAAGCCTCCTCCTTGACATTTTCCTTCACTCAGTCAGAGTTAATCAGTTCTTTAAAATGTTGCTCCTTTAGGGGGAGGATTTCCATCTCTTCTGACATCACAGGCTGTGACAATATAGAAGATCCATTACTGAAAAGCCTTTCCTAACTTTTGTCTATATCATTTTCATCTGCAAAACTGATTAGGCAGCTTAAAAAGGGTCAAAAAGTCCATACCTATACTAGATTGTATTTAAATTTGCCAAAGAATGTAACTTCTCTTAAGATAACATCAATTTTCCCAGTTATTAAACTATTTCCCTTCATTTGTACTCCCTTTGTTATGCCTTCTGTTTTACATTGTCTTAAGACTTCAGTCAGATACTTATAAACGAAGTAAGTAATTCTTTTACTAATTCTGCAAAAAACCTCAAAGGCCATATTTAATGGGAAAAAAATACATCTCCAACAAAACAAACCAAAACAAACCCAAGCTATTAAAATGGAATGAGCCATTACAAATTTCCTACACTATCCTGAAATTCCACTAAAAAAAAAAAAAAAAAAAAAAGAAACAAAGCTAAATAGGGTGGGATTTTTTTCCTTTTTTCTCCCTAATTGAAGACTCAAAGATTAGTACACAAGCACATTAGAGTAAAAGGCATTTCTAGGAACCTTAACTTAAGCATCTGCAGAGAAAAACTGTTTTCTAAAGTCCAGATTTATGAACAGGTTTTAATCAAGTTTCCCTTCCTAAAGAACTCCCACACATGGCTGTTTTCAGCTCCCTCTAAGGAAGGTAATGCTTCTATTAGCATCCATTTGATGGACCACTGACACCAAAAATGAGTTCTCTGAACAGTGAGAGAGTTGCTTGATAGATATCCTTTGCAACATAAGTAAAATGGTGGCTTACATAAAAAGCAAAATAACAATAAGGACCACCTACCTGTAGCACTTTTGGAAAGCACAGAGCAAGAACAGTCTGTTCTATGTTGGAAATGATGCCAGTTGTGGGGTCAGCAGTGCCATGCCTCTCCCTTACCTTCCCCTCCTCCTCCTCAGGCAGTACTTTATCCTAAAACACCCAGCTAGGCATGTTCCTGTGGCTGTACTTTTTTCAGTCAACTATCCTGTAGGACTAAAATCAAGCTTTCTTGGTATGTGGTCATATATAATTGGTGAGCCCATAGCTGGGGGTCTGGGTCTCGGGTGGAGCTAGTAAGGCCCACTAAGGTCTATTAGTGCTCCTGTTGAAGCCCTGATACAGAGCAAACAAAGAAAATAGAAGATAAAGCTAGATTTAGAAATAATAATAATAAAAAAAGAAAATGTAACTAGTTTTGTATGAATTTCAAGATAAAGTTGTGAGAAGATCCTTGGATAAGATAATCTGCTTTGGGGAACTATTATGTGAAGTTCTGAAAATTGCTTTTTAATCGTATGAGCATGTAAATCTTGGTGGAAAAGCACCCAGAAAATAATACATTCATTTAAAATAACATAGACACTGTATCTTCACCTGTTTTGGCACACCACTCTTTAAAATATTCAGCCAGTACTCCTAGATGCATTTTCATGTGGCCCAGGAACTATGTTTACACGAAAACTTCCAGAGGACCAAAGCCTTTTACCACCACATTAAGAAGCTGTGCAAACAAGCATACTGAAATAGAAGAAAAATTGCTTCTACTTGCACAGACCTATCTACTGGCTCAGTGCATATTTGTTCGTGTTAGATTTTAACAAGAAACAGAACTCAGGCCACTGGATGTTTTTTCAACTAGGTTTCAGATAATATGACTTCATCTATTCTTTCCCACATTATCCTCTGATCATATAAGTTTTCAAAGGAGCAAATACTCCAGATAGAGTATTTAAAACAGAGTTGGTAACTAACAACCAAATTAAGAAGAAAAGATGATGATAAGAGTCTGATGTCATTTTGGCAGGAATGTTATTAGATCAAAGCAAGTCAGAGATGGAGAACTAACGTATGAGACTTGCCAGCAACTTCAGCTTCACCTTCATCAATTGTGAGTGAGGCAACTTCCAGCAAACACGTTACCATATTGGCAGAACTGAAATAACCTTCATATAACTGATAGCCAGCCTCAGAAAGGATGGCTGATTTTGATCCCCTGAGTACTTTAGAGGACTGTATTACCCCAGTACCTGAAGAAGATAAAGTTATAGACACATATGTGGTTGGACCAAAACATGGTATATGCAAGTTTTCTTCTTAAAGTAAATTCAGTCTATTGAGTAAATAAGCATTTGTAATGTAACAGATTAGGGGTAGGAAAGGAAAAAAAGGCACCAATAACAACAATCACCGGGGCCATTAATCTCCTCAAAGCGACCTGCCAGATCTTGGCAGTATAGAAGCAACAGACTTCTTCATTTTTTGGAAAGAACACAAACACAGTACTGTGGCTGATTACTTCTCCAGATATATTGGTTTGGCTGTACTTATATAGACCTCACTGGCACACACTGTCCAGAAACAAAGTAAATACTTGAGAAACATGAAGTCCTCATGTCAGATAAAGGGCCTTTAAAACAATCAAAGTGTATACACAGAACTTTTTATGTTCAACATTGTTGTCATAATTAAATTTTGCCCCCAGAGAAATAGAAAAAAAAGGTAGAGATGTAAAGTGCATGAAATAGCACCGATTAAAAGAAAAGCAAAACCCACAATCCTTCAGCAAAAATTAACGGCTTGATATAAAACTCTTCTAGTCAACAACCACTGCACCTGGATCTGCTCCTGCAGAATTTCTGATGGTAAGAAGATTAAAGACGATTCTATCCATGGCACCCGGGCAGCCTTAAACTAAATGTTCCAGCTCAAAGGAATGCTAAACATGAGAAGGTGAAACAAAAATCCATCAACAACAAATGTCAATGCTTGGCACAGTGTAAAACCACTGCCTGACCTGAGATCAGGGACTGGAGCTCTCAGACATTAGAATTTATTCAGAATTAAGCATCTAGCCACCTTCCTATGACATTCAGAAGGATTTCATTAGAGAACGTGAACTGATCAGCAGTGTTTTCTGGTACAACAAGGAAACAATCAAGGATCTTTTTGAATTCCCTAATGAAATGTGAACTACTAGGAGGTTTCTCCCAGGACTGCTTTAGAAGCCAGAATAACCCTCCCAAAGAATTAAATTTAAAATCTCTATGTGTATGCTCCATATGCATGTGCTTGTGTGTTTGAGTTTTAGAAATGTTGATTTGTCATTTTAATTTTCAGTGTGATTGCCAAACAGAACCAGGGTATGTTGTAAGGGTAGGATAATAAGCAGGGCAATTTCAGGAAAGGGGTTTTCCTAGCAGCAACATGAGCCACGTTCTTATTTAAAACATCAAATTACAATAAGTATTTCATACTGTATGATGTCACTTGTATCTGGACATTACCATTTTCTAAAATAAAATACAGCTTTCCACACTGGGAAACGTTTATACTAAGCTCCATCAAGCTGAGCTGATGTACTATGAACATCTTGTTTTTCCCTCTTGTGACAGAGACCTTTTGTGGTTTTGAACTGTCAAATGCAGGCAGTTATATACAGTCCAATCTCAGAGTACAGCTATCTACTATCTGTCCTTTCATATAATAAACAAATTTGATTTAAACCTGGACTATTAAAAACCTTGACAGAAAGAAACACATTAATACATGCTGCATGTAAGTATAAAGACTGAATCACAGAATTACAGAATCATCAAAATTTGGAAGGGACCTCTGGAGATCATCTTCGTCCAGACCTCCGCTAAAACAGTTCCCTACAGCAGGTTTCACAGGAAAGTGTCCAGATGGGTTTTTAATATCCCCAGAGAAGGAGACTCCACAACCTCTCTGGGCAGCCTTTTCCGGTGCTCTCTCATCCTCACAGTAAAGAATTTTTCCTTATGTTCAGCGTGCTTCAGTTTGTGCTCTCTTGCCCTGTCATTGGGCAACACTGAAGGTCTAAGTGGTTTATCTTATGCCATCAGATTATCTCATTTATTAAAAATTTCCCCACTGTGAAACAATTTATTTCAGCAAATATTAAATTACAATATTAGTAAAGCTGTGAAAACTAAACAACAACAATTACTTTAAAAAAAAAATTATATACAAAAATCAAACTCCTGTAAGAGATGAAATAGAATCACGTAGCATGTTAGGCATCCCAAATGGCTGCCTGAAGTTTTCTGTCATATTACCTGGTGCCCCATGCTCTTCCCAAACATTTGTGCAGTGTGATCAAGGTGTTACCCATTTTCACAGTCAGACCAGTGCTCCCCCAACACCCTACCTTCTGCCCTTGCTTTATGGAAGTCTTCTCACTTAGGTGTTCTGTGTACAACAAAACAGGATTTGCAGGGGATACAGATACAGGAACACACACTTTATAGTTCCTAAAGTTGGCCAAGTCAGCTACTTCTTCAAAAATGTCAAGACATTTAGAAGCAGAGCTAAAATCATAAATAGCTTTACTGATGAAAATGCAAGTATGTAGAAAATTCCAGCACTTTGAGTTGAGGGATCAGTTTGAAGACCTAAACTTTGTGGTGCTTTTTTTTTTTTTTTCCAGAGAGGCCATGATAGCTTTGCAATTTTGAAAACATGCCCTAGCTCTTGTAGAGTAAGAGGAAGACTTACATAAAGTCACATTTAAAATATGTAATAATTTATAAGAGCACAACAGAACAACTCCACACTGATAATATCCTGAAATAAGTAAAATCTTTGCCTCTGATATCAATAGAGATAAAATCTCCCCATAACATTGTTCTGTTTGTTAGATTTTAGTTTAATTGAAAATAAAACGTAGTTATTTGGGATATAAGTGAAACATGTTTGCCTAATTCATTTGCTACTACATATTTCCAGTTCAGGAGATTTGCTCAGTCTTTGGCCCTGACAGTTGTACCTGAAAGGGGTGCAGCTTCAGCAAAAGTAAAAGTCTTGCCAAAAATCATACTTTCAAAGAACCAAATTTGTCTGTTTCAAGGTCTATAAAATACCAAAGCAGAATATTATCATTCTAGACTTCTTTTCAAGGAATTCTCAAAGGAGTAGGGAGCTGGTACGGTAGATGAGAGGGAATATCTCCAAAGCATCTTTCTAATTGTAGGTGGGCTGATGTGTGCCTAGGACTCCAATTCCCTCTTGCACTACCACACATGGGTACATATGGCTCTCTTAGCTCCTGACTTTATTGCCTGCATGGACATGGGAAGGACCGAAACCAGTGTCCTTTTCAAGACAAGAGAGTGCAGTAATATGCCCTCTCAAGAGTTTTCAGAGGTCCAGTGGCACAGAAAAATCCACAAAAGGAGCAATAATCTTCCCACCAGTCTCATCAAAATGGTTTTGTGTATCCTTGCACCAGGACTCCATTATGTCCCATTACTTTATTTATTCCATAACAATATTTACTAAATTTTCATCAATTTAGCATGATAAATTTGCATGCCAGAAGGAATGGAAAGTCAGGAAATTACCAGATCCAGACCTAGGACTGAAGTACTGAACATTTCTCAACGTAGTTAAGGACGTACAGCTCTTTCTGTGTCAGACAAATAAAAACTGAAACATCCAATAGGAAAATCTGAGTGAGTTTTCCTGTCAGTCAGCAATTCAGACAAGGGTTAATACAGGTTGGTTATAAGTATACATTTCTGTGCATATTTTATATATGTATCTTAAACCGTATATACATCTATATAAGATACACGTAAATATATTTCTTCAAGTCAAACTTGTGCTTAACAAAGATATATTACATTAAACAGACTTGCCAAGAAGGGAATCTGCACTAGAGAGTACTGGTATACAAGCAGAGTGTATTTTGTATTCCTGCAGAAGATTTCCTCTAAAATCTTGGTAGAAGAGGAAATTAAGGAAGACAAACTGAACTGTGATGCTTAGGGAGTCCCTTGATTCTGCCTGTCAAAGTTTCAAGCCTGCTTGGGGCCTCAGGGGAGTCTGGCTGATCCTGCTCCTCCTCTGCCAACCAGACAGTAACGGCCCACTGCTTTTATTCATTACCCTGAATGTAATGCACTAAATTTAACAAGTAACACACTCAGCGGGAATTTATTGGCCTTTTGCAGCATGATTGCAAGGTAGGATATGGATATGGATTC
Source organism: Tragopan temminckii (assembly GCA_028571105.1). NCBI lineage: Eukaryota > Metazoa > Chordata > Aves > Galliformes > Phasianidae > Tragopan > Tragopan temminckii. The sequence continues at coordinate 82,784,627 of JAOWBP010000001.1, read as the reverse complement.
CAATTACTGCTGACACCCAGATAAGATGAACAAAGCCTATATATATGATTGTTATTAATCAAAGGTAATATCTGGTATTACAGGGAAACAAAAAACAAACCAAGAATAATTTAAAAATACTTAGCTAAATATTTTTTTTTAATCAAAATATTTGTCATTCCAAACAAAATTATACTGTTATTTTCTAGCTAGGAATTACAAAGGGGATAGTATATTATACAAAAATGGCCAGAAAGAAAATTTAAAACAACATTTATTCATTATAAAACAATATGCAGAAAATTCACATTCCAGGAGATGTAATACGCTGTGAGAAGCCTAAAACAAAAATATGCATGCATTCACAATTATGTACATATTAACGATCATTAAACAAAACAAAAATTGGTAATGTATTCCAGAGAGCTGAGATTCATATTCATCTGACAGTATTAAAAGATGGGATAGGAAGGAATTAATTTTTCTTGTTCACATCTGGAGTTTAAATAGGTACAATATGAATGGGCAAAGAACAAGCCAAAGACCACTGTTTGAAAATTCCAGAAACCAACAGATGTGAAACACATGTATATCTGACTCAAACCCCTCCCAGGTGAGTAAAGAATCTAACCACTCAGCTATCTCTGTTTGCCTTTCCTTTATATTACTGCAGCCCACAGCACATTAAATACTGGGGATATTCAAAGCAGTACGAGGCAAGGAGTTCATAGCATTCAGAATTTCCATTCAGCTTGGACCTAGAAGATGAAAGTCTTTTCCAAGCTATCCAAACCATTAAGATCTGCAGAGTGCAGCCAGAAAGCTTGTGAAGTTTCTCATTACTGTCCTGATATTCCTGATAATTCAAGCTTGAGCATATCAAATGGAGAATGTTTTCTGGTAACAACTCTATTCTCTTTACAAACCATAAGCAAGAGGCATTGCTTTTCAAAAACAAAGAGTTAAAAAGATGAAATTTCAATTTCTGAAAAGATGCGACAGTACAATTTGCTTGAGATTCAGCAAGTCTGCTATTCTCAGGTTACCTCAGATTCCTACAGATACAACTTATCTACGTGTTTGTCCAAAAATTATTCCAAAAATGACTGCAAATGCCACACTGGTCCTTTCTGGCTGAATCTTATGACTCTTTCCTGTTTCCTGAAAAGCTATTCCCTTGTACTCCATTTATTTCCCAGTCCCTTCAGTACAGGTAAAAGCCAGTGTATTTGTCCAAGGGGACAAAAGTGACACCAGTAGTTGTTTCATACAAACCATCGCAAACCTTTCAGTGCAGCTCCCAGAAATGAAGCACAAGAAATACTTGAAGACTAAATTTCAAAGGGAACTTCACCAGTTCTTCTGTACTTAATGACTTAATTCTACAAGCTGTTGTTATCATGGTATCCACATAAACTGCAGTGTGCATATCAGTTATTATGTGTATAACGTGTGTTAGCTTGCCTTTTCTGGGATGCTTGCTCTCCGTTGTTAAAGGAGAGAGACCAGTCTACTGATGTTGGGGGCTATATTTTTCACCACTCTTGTAGAGAGAAATGTCCTGAGCAGATGAGCACCCATGTCTTGGATATAACATAGATAAAGTACAAGGTATAGAAATATACACATCTCATAAAGTGAGGAAAAGTAGGAGGGGAGATGCATCTTGATTTTAATGAAAACAATCTTTTAGTGACATAGAAAAAACAATTATATTTTCTCACCTCATTTTTGCCATTTTACCTGATACATAAAACTGTTCTTAGACTGAGTGCAGCAAGGGTATGAATAGAATAAATACAGAGGAATCACATACTTTTTTAGGAAAAAAATACTTTTTAAACAGACTCTATGTACATTATACATTTAAATACATAACAAGCATGTATATAAACTTACATTTATACAAACCTATCACATGGATTTGTTATGTGTGTATGAACAATGGATTATATGATAGCAGAAAATCATTCTTTGCTGCATTTGTTGCTGTAAGGTATTACTGATAAATGTTTGATTACATAAGTACATTATTTCAAACTGAGAAACAGTTGGGTTGGTGATACAGCCATGGTATCAAAGAGGTCTTTTATTTTTTATTAATAACTCTAATATTTTCTTGCACCCTGTGAAGTTTTTCACTGAGGGAGAAAGTGAAGGAGCTAAAATTTTGATTCATCAGGACTTGCAGATAACTCCAACCTCAAGAGGAGTGCTTCCAGAGCTTCATAAATAAGGACTTAGCTAAGAAGTGAATTACTAAACTGCCCTTTTTCCCAAATATTGGTCTTAGAGAGTTTTGGATCAGATCTCAAAAGAAGGGCTACTTCTTTTGCTAAAATATAGCCTTTTGCAATCCTTGCTGATGTTACAATAAATGCACAGAATCTATGTGCTTGTGATGGTGTACACACTGTTTTGTAGAGAACATGAAATAAAAAGCAGTATACTCATATTCCAGCTAGCTGCTTATGTAGAACAACAAAACAAAACAAAACAAGGGTGGCTATTGTAGCTTGTCAGCATTGCAACAAACGTTAAAACTCCGTCCTTTTGTTCTCAAATGTTAATGGAAAAAAACAACAACATCTTCTGAAAAAGATTACAATTTAAAATGGTAATGATACATTTGTCTCAAGAGAATTTGTATTCTGTCTGCAAATCAATCAAGATATGCTGAAACAATTTAGAGAGAAATCACAGCTGAATACTTAAAATCCTGGGAACAAAGAATGGTACCTGCATATAGGAGACAGCTGGCAATACCCAGCAACAGACAGAGAAATGCATTTTGTAAATATATAAACTCATCAATTCTGATACCTTCTACTATAAATGATGTGATTTTTGTATACAGCACACTGTCAAGAAAAATATTGTGCCCTCCATATTTTTGCTAGCACGTACCATGGAAGTATATTAGATCAAACTCCCATGATTGGAATAAAATCACTAAAATGTGGATCAGGTCGATAACTTTAATGCAAAATATTATCTTCCTTTTTTTTTCTTCTGAATTTTTCACAATGCTTTTAACACACTAATCCTTAAAAATCATTTAAGCAATAAAACTGGGAGAAGGCATCACATTGGAAGGGAATAATTTCATGCCTCAGATGTGTTGTGAAGCATGAGGATGAAGAATGAGCGGCTTCACTCACCTGAGAAGTGCAATGAGTCCCAGAAATACACTGCCTAAAGTATCTTATTGCTATTACAACATGGAAATTATTTTAGAAAAGGTCACACCCACAGAGCTAGTAGGAATGATTAGATACGAGTGATCAGGGCAGCAACCATACAGACTGTAATTTTCTGTTTAATAAATAAGAGAGCTCCACCACCATGCTTTTAAAAATAAAGTGTACATTTTAAAGATTAAAAAGAACCTCCTTGCTCAGGGGAAGTGCTGCCCTGGCCAAGCGTGACCATCAAAGCTCAGCTACAGCAACCTAGAAAATATGGTGTTTGAGCTACTATATCTGCCCGAGAAGATATCCATGGTGACGTTTGTCCAAACCCAAAGCTTTCAGGAGATGCAAAGGCATTTCTGCTAAGATGGCCCTGCAAAGGTGAATGTCACTCCACCTCAACTGGTTTGAACTCAGTGTGCAAGAAACAGCTAATGGGAAGCACCCATTTCCTCTTACTCTGCCAAGTCTGACCCTGGGAGCAGCCATGATCTACCTGGGTTGGAGAGTGCTAAAGAAGAAAAACTTTGTGTCCCATAGTCAGGATGCTGTTAGAGATAGCAAATATTTAAAATGTTATTATTAGTTTTGTTGGAGCTTTTATCACCATTTTGTTTCTTCTACAATGAAAAATCACTTCCCTTCTGAAGAGTTGAGACAACATGATTTCTTTTTTATGCAGATTTTCTATTAAAATAATAATAGAAAAAAAGAGGTTTAAAAAAAAAAAAAAAGAAACTTTAAAAATACTTTAAAACTTTAAATAACTTTGAAAAAATCCATAATTTTATAGACAACCGGCTGCAGTTGGGTTCACTGATGTACCATCTAACTGGATTCCTCTATAGCATATTATCAACTATTGAATGGAAACAACATTTTGATTTCGGAAAAGAGGTGTGGTTTTTTAATTAATCATTTATTTATTTATTTATTTATTTGAAAAAGTTGGAATCCTAGCTAGTTTTTGAAGTATTATCATCTTTTCCTATAAGGTTTATACTAAGATCGCTCTCCTATTTTCATTCTTGGCATATGTTTACAATGTAACCCTACCAAACAGTCTACCAGTACTTTCTTCTCAATCCATACCGATTTATCAATTACATCATAATTTACCATTATCTTCAGGAGATTTCTTTAATTTTATGACAACATTTTATTTCATTTTTTCCTGATAATCCAAGCAGGAAAAAAAAAAAAAAAAAAAAAAAAAAAAAAGG
>JAOWBP010000001.1:82760439-82780134 GCA_028571105.1 Tragopan temminckii | reverse complement strand
AGCAAAAAAAAAAAAAAAAAAAAAAAAAAAAAAAAAAAAAGGAAACAAATGGAAAAAAAGAAAAAAAAGTAGTTTCCAATTTTAAACCAGCATATTTTGCACTACTGCTCGTCTGCTCTGGATACATGAGGTTTTGATCCAGGTATCTGAAGTACTTTTGACTTTTCTATCACAATGAGGTATTAAAATTAAGAGACTTCTAGTTTTTCTCCTCTGAAAGTACTATTCAAAGTTATTCAAAGAAAGGATAAAGAGTAGTAACTAATCAAAAGGATGAAGAATACTTGAGGAAGTATTACCAAAGCCCAGTCAAGGTACATAACCAAGACATGATACCAGGTAAATAAGTTGAGCAGCCAATATTCACCACAACAGCAATGTACAGAGGCAGATCTTATCAGAGAGTAGTGACATTTAATCAAACTATATAAATTTAGAAGGTGAAAAGACTCCCATCATTTCCAGCCCCATTGTGCTGAAAGACTATCAGTTAAAACAGACACAGAGGAATGTAACAAAACAGAATTTGAGTGTTTTCTTGCTTATTTCCATTTATCTTTTGTTCTGCAGATATCCTGTAAAGTAAAAAAAAAAAATGTTTTAAACAGTAAAGGAAGTCTCATATTCAAGATAAATTTATAAGACGTTTACTGATTGTCAGAATGCAAAAGTGCTGTAATTTACTCCTCCTAGAATGAACTTCCTGTGTTAACTGATTTTTAGAGATTTCCCTGGGAATAAACAGAACCAACAACATCACTGCATCTCAGCACCTGAGAGTAGGCTGGATCCTGCAAAGCTTTGTTTTTCACATTGGAGAGCATCAGCTATGGAAGGTCTTCAGGGGCTGAGGAGGACTTCCCAGTTCTGCATCCTGTGGAAGAATTAGATTTGCAGTCAGTTGTGGCAAACAAGCTATATTGTGCTGGGCAGTGGGCTCAATTACCTCCACCAAAGGTTTCTTGGCATAAGAATTCTGCCTGCTCCAGCCGGAAATTGCAAAATGGCAACAAAGCAATTTTCCTGTGTTTTTTTCCTTGCGAGATGGTTTGCATGCCCTCATTTGCAAATGTTGTCAGGACAATGTCAGGTTGCTTTAGGCCAAACATTCAGATTGCTTATCTATATTTTATAAAACTTAATCCCACTGGCAATATTTGCTTGATTTCTCTAGTGGTTCCAATGAAAACAGTGTTTTATTTGGCTTTAAACCGTGATCATAGATGAAACATTACAGGACTATGCCAGATATGAGGGCCAGACACTGAAACTAACTCTAAGTAAAAATTGAAACTACTTAATCTGCTTATTAGTATAAGAGCTGCAAAAAAGGAAAAAAAAAAAAAAAAGACAAAAAAAAAATTGCTTACACAAAGAAATACATTCTGATTTATTTACATATGGTTATATATAATGGAATTATATATGCCTATGATTCTTTTTATACTGGAAAATATTCCTTTTCTGTGGCTCAGTGGTGCATTTGCCTCTTTTTTGTGCAGTAACAGACCCTGATGCTTTGCGACGTGCTACGGGTGCAGTACCACCAGCTTCCCAACTCTGAGCCGCAGGGTCCCAGCCGTGGCAATGCTCATTAGCAGGCGGCAGTTGGATAATTTATCAGCCAGCCGGCACGTGGAGCTTCACATCTCTCGTCTGCAATTCAAGGGGGACATTTCCCTCCAGCCTACTCCCACTCCCAGTTTAACCCTTCAGCAAAACTTCTGTACTATCTTTGCAAGGAGTCCTAATCCACACTAAATATGCTAATCAAGAAATACCTTGAGGGTCTTTTTTGATCGTTTCAGTTAAACACATATGCTAAACCTGCAGCTTTCAGTGTTATCTTCAGCGAGGAGTCACTGTCTCTGCTGTAGGAAATATCGTTTGCTTTGTCCTGTATAATAGGCAGGTTTTAAACGCACTGTTTTTTATTAACAACCGCAGGTTGAAAGATTAGCTCAGGAGGATAAGTCCCATGGGGCAGGACGGATGCCCTGTCTGAGCACTCTGACCTCCCAGCCAAAAGGCATGGCCACAAATATTGGGTGGGGAGGGGATGGAAGTTGAGATGTCCACTCTGCTGGGATCTCCATCAGTGTGCTTGCAGTGAACGGCTTCGATGCGGCAGCCCCATGATGAATAGCAGTGGAAGTCCATCAATTTTTGCAGCTAGCCTTTTTTTTTTTTTTGCTGTGAGACTCCCCAGAAAGAAAAGTGTCAATAGGAAACACAGATGGGGCAAGTCTCAGAGGCACTGCAGTGTGCGTTGCCAGATAGCCAGAGAGAAGCCATCGCCCCAGAGAAATGGCTGCATGACTCCTACACCAGGAGTCTTGTACTTCTCAGAAAAACCCTCTGGGATCTGCTGGCTGTGGGAGAGAAACCTGCCTTACTCTGAGTTTGAAAAACTTTGCCTCCTCCCATGGACATGTTATGGAAATATCTGCTAGCAAAATCTCATGGAACTTTCCTCCAATCGATATTTTTTCTTGCAGGCTTTTCCATAGACAGAAGAGGCATATATGCCTGTAAGATCATGTTACACTGAGTACGAACACTGGAAAAGAGGAGGACTGAGAACCGCACTGAAGAAAATGGTGGATCTTCCTTCTCCTTGCCTCCCAACACCAGTGAGCAGCTGAGCCTGGGAGATGCTGTGCTCCTACCTTCCTGGGGACGGGAGGCTTGTGGTGGAATGGAAGAGAAAAGGAACAGCACTGAGGTTAATTCAGAATGGGTGCTCCTTCCTCAGAGCCTTGCCCTCTCACCACAGGTACTGGCTGAAGATGGGGCCCTGTGCACTAAAACAGACACTATGTAAATATTCTATCTTCCTGAGTGAAGCAAAAAATGCCTACACCACCATTTGTGGTTCTGTTATTTAAAGGGTCACTAATCAAGCGATGAACTTACCTTGCCAACAAATCTACGCACGGGCAGCCCATACTCATGTGGCACTGCCCATCCTGCTTTCCTCATGCACTCAGCCATCTCCTGCCTCGCCAGGCTCAGTTGAACCTGGGCAGTGAGCCCTGAGGGCTCACCGGGGTGTGCTGTGTTCAACACTGTGGGAAATGCCAGCTATAGCCACCAACAGCAGCTCTACAGCAGTGACAAGACTGGGAAGGGTTAAAGTTTTGTCTGCGACACTGAAATTGAGGCCAGCTGTAGGTCATATTCACGTCCCAGTCACAGGAAAATGAACCTGTGAGACAGAACCTAATTATCTGCTAAACCAAAAGCCAGTCTCAGTTCAATAACTTACGACAGAGCTGGCAGCCAGATATAGTGTTGCCATGGTAACGCTGAAAAAAAATCCACTGCAGTAGAGAACAAGAAGGAAAAGAAGGAGACTGTAACCCTAAATATGCTGTAGCCATTTGATCTTAGACAAGTGGATATGTCTAAAGAGCCGGATTGCTACAACTGTCTATCCACTTTAATATCCTCTATAATTACTGAAATGAAAAATGCAATTACAGTGTGCTCTGAGCTAAAAACCAGGAGTCACTGGCTAACTGAGAATTAATTTTAGAGGGAACAATATCAGCTTCTTCCCCCTCTCAACACACACAGACTTACAAGTATGTGGGGGCTGGAGAGCAGAGGCGCCTGCTTCCCGCTAGTCCGAAATCACTTCATGCCAATCAAGCCCTCAGTTTTCACCATCACCTTCCCCTCCTCCCTCTCCTTCCGCCACAAGCAATTATACATGAGGGAAAAGTTTAGCAGAGCACAGCACTAAAGCTCTCACTTCGTAGACCACAATGTCTGAATGACTTGCAGCTATGAGTGACATGAGTTTACAGGTCTCAGCAAAACTCCCCAGAATGGTCTCTTGTAGGAGACATGCCAGAGACCATATAGTAGAGCACCCATCTGTGAGTACCACGGAACCATGATCATTTTTTCAGAGATATGGATTTGATATCAAAAAGATCCATTGTGATTTCATGGGAGAACGTGCATCTGATTATGTGTGTGCCTGTTAAAGACTGAGATTTTAAATGAAGCATCATGGTTAGAGACTACAATTCAAAACAAATCAAGCATTTTTTTTTGGCCTGCACTGCAATAGAGGTGTCCTCAGTTTGCTGCCAGAGCTCTCTGTGCTACCCAGAGCAGCTTGCTAACAGTGAGACTTGGCCCCCAGAAGCTGGCGACTGCATGGTTTCCGACTCTCACATAGCCGTGATATGCAGTCAAAATGTTCTTGCTAATGTCCTACTAAATTTATGAGAGACTTCTCAAAAATAATAGTATTTGAGGGGGTTAGGATAACAAAATAATTTCCAACCCAAATGTGATTAATAAATATTATTGTCTTCATATTTTTACTGTGTGTAATCTTTTTCCTTTTTTTTTTTTTTTTTTTTCCGAGTGGGTAAAGCAAAGTCCAGATTTAGCAGTCCTTTTTCTGAAAAAGCTCTCATTCCAGTAATAATGCTGTCTGAATAAGTAATATGCATTCAGGTATGGTGCCTTCTGAAGTGGTTTATGTATCAATCACAGCTCCACAGTGCTGTGTAGGTAATGAAAAGAAGCAAAATTCATTCAGCAATAAGTTATTGGTATTCTGGCTGTTTTTTAAAGATACAAAAAACAACAACAACAAACAAACAAGAAAATACCACCCAAACAGCACAAACCTACAAACACAAAACTCACTACATGCAACACATTCTGTTGATCTTTCCATATCTCCATATTGTTTAGGACTAGCATCCTGATCTTGTGAATGCTAACTATCAGCATCTAGTCCAAGGAATAGTTAGATTGAGCTGGTAGAGGTGTTTGGCACCTGCAGTGGATTTGAGCATGACCCTTCTATACATGCACAGGTTTTGTTAACAGTAAAGCGAATCTAAGTGGGATCACAGCACCATTTTCAATGAGTCAGCCTGACACTCAGGGTAACCGAGGTCTGCTAAAGTCAGAGGGCCTGAGCTTGTTTATGCTGTTCATGCATTTGGCATCGCTAAAAATATAAATGACATTGTGCTTCTCTTTAGTTGAGATCTGTATTTCTGAAATGCTAGCAATGTGCTTTTCAACCAGTCAGAATGTGCTGAGTTTCTTCAAACTGTGTAAAGGATTTTTAAGAGTCTTCAGTGGCTGCTGGAAATTGGTGTTAATACACTGATTTTCAGTGTTCCCAGAGTAAACTTAGGAAACTGATAACTCATTTTTGAGAGAAATTTTCTAACAATGCCCCTGAACCTTTCCTACAAAGAACAATCTCATAGGAAATTTAGAGACATGAACAAAGCAAAAAAAAAAAAAAAGGGGAAAACTATTGGCAAAAGGAAATATTTAGAGAATGGAAATTCTGCTTCCATTTAAAGAAGCAAAACAAAAATACCCCTCTTTCATACATGGAATAAGGAACAAAAATCTGAATTTGCTACTCGGATGTATTTGTTTCCCCCTGAGACTGCAGGCAGTCTAAAAGAGTACTACCAAAAACAGAACTGCTTTGTCCCTCTCAATTATACTGACCTGCTGAGAAAAGATAGGCTCAAAGGAGAGTTCTAGATCAGGTTTGTGCTCCCACTGTATACTGGAGCCATCTCTATTAGCTGCACTTTGGATGTATCCATAATAATGAATGGAGATTTTTCTGGAAAGGAAGAAACCATCCTCCTCTATGATGTTTTTTCCTAACAAATCCCTGGACTGCACACTTTAAACTGCTCATCACATCCATGAAAGGGGTGAAGTATAGCACTGACATAGTAAGTCAGCTGAATTCTGAACAAGTCTTTCAGTTGATCTTCTATTTGTAGAAAACAGCAGGAAAAGACCGCTAAAGAGGAAGAGAGCACTATTTTGTACTGATAGAAACATTAGAGACAGACAATGATTAAATAGTTTATCTTCCGACATCAACATTAAAAAAATAAAGACAAAATAAAAAAGAAAATGTGGCAGTGGTTAAATTCTGGTTTTACATTCATGTATAAAACTCCATCTTACTTAAATCTGAGTTGCAGGCAAACATCCATTGACAGATTTCACTACACTGTGTTTTCACCCAACTTCCTCTGAGAATACAAATTCCAAAAATAAAGTGGGTTGTGATAGTCACACAGGAATATTTTAAGAGAGATGCATTTTTCTGAACAAAGTACTTAGTTTGCAAGGTCCGTGGGAGTCTAATTGGATGGGACACAACGCAGGTTTCCCACTTGTAGTTATCTAGTGCTGTCTGAGATGCCCTGCTGTGCCTCAGACACCTATTTGAGGCTGGCAGTTATGTTGCACAGTACCTACAGACTAGGGGCCTTTCGGAGAAGATCAATAGGATGACCTAAGGCGAAGAGAATGAGAAACCTTCCAATAATGTGTCTAGTACTAACATTAACAGTCATTATCATTAGGACAAGGAAGCTATATTCCTTTTAATATGTGACGTGAAGAGTAATTTCTGAGGATATTGGCAGCCCCAAGCCCAATGGCCCTCCAGAGGGCTGGTAGCCTGGGCTTGGTGCTGCTCTATCCACCTGCAGCACAGCCCCCCTGGAAATGTGCACAGCACACAGGAGCAACCTCAGCCAAAATATTCTTTGTTTTCTGAGTGGACTGGAAGGCTGTAAGCAGCTTTCCAACTGCACTGCGTAGTTATATGCCCTAGTGACATTGTGAGAAAAGTGCCACCCATGTGATGGGCAGTTTAAATGACTAAGCAAAGGAGAGAGCAATAGAGAAGTGGTCTATTTTGTCCTGGGTGAGCTGAATGATTTTTGTACAGAATGAACTGTATTTTCTTACTTAGATTGGTCAGCACTGTGCTCAACAACTAAAGTTAAATTTTGACTATGCCGTTAAGTCAAAGACAAATACTGCATAAGCATATGAACACATTTAACAGGCCTCTTTGGCTGTGCTATAGTTGTCCTAATGAACTAGAATCATAAAGCAGAGTAGCTTTACTTGATGTAATCCTCCCCAAATCAGCAGTTATTAATAGATATTAAATTTTGATTTTGAAACAAGAATTTTGTGACTGTCTTAAAAATGGGGAGTATTGATTACTTCAGATAGTCTTGAGTACAAGTGCACAATTTACAAATTGTGACTCATCCAATCAAGCTGCTGTATCAAAAGCTAAAATTTCTGTTTGAGCTAAACAGAGAATATTTAAACTTCTGTTCCATTAAGAATATAATAGTTATATTATATAGCCTGGATAGTTTTGAATTGCTTTAAATGACACACAGTGAGGTTGCTTGATTTGTTACTTCATTGCAGTCTTTAGATCCTGAACTAAATACTGTATTTCTCTGCCTAGACCTAAACAGAAATTTTCAGCCTGCTAAAATCCTTTTCCAGAGCTAGTATTTAGCTTTGATTCAGGCTTCAATGCAAACTTTTCATTTTGTTGCTGAAATATGTGCCTCTGTCCTGACAACACCTGCCAGTGTGCATTACACTGTTCTCTCTGTAATTTGGAGATATGAAAGTAAGAAAGAATCAAGTTCATGGTATGAGGCTTTGGAGGAATGGAAATAGTTTAAGTAAGTGCTTTGTAAGAATGGTAACCACACTTAAAAATGTTTACTTTTCAAGACGTCTTAGCAACTGAAGCCAGTGACAAAAATTCTCCTGGACCGTCACAGGACCACAGAATTTCTTCATGTAATCTAAATGGCTGTAGGATGCTTTTGTCTTTCTTTGTACCAATAAAAACTGCCTTGAGAATATCACAGCACCAAATCTTATAGTCCTTATCCTTTTCACCTTAAAATCTCACCACTGTACAGAACAGTGTGTCACTGGAAAATTTTGCCAATAAGCTATGTTTATCATTAAAACAAAACAAACAAACAAACGAAAAACAGGGCAACCTGCCAGGTAACAGCACATTACAAATTCTATTTGTCAAAAAATCACTTGGAGAAAACAAATTAAGTGAGAACAATACTGCAGGTTGAATAGAAGTGTAATGCCTTGGAAGTCCATGCAAACTACTTACATAGGCTCCCAACATTTTCTCAGTCCCCTTCAGTCACAAATGGATCTGTAGAACATGGAGATATTTGTAACCAAGAACAGATAGCATTATTAAGGTAACAAAAGGCTCTTTGCAACAAAAGAAAAAGTAATTCAACAAATGCATAAAAGAAACAAAAAAAAATCTGCCAAGGGCGCTTAAACAGGTTGGTACCATTTATTAGTTACTGAATTACAGTCTGCAGGGGACAGGAAAACACAACAGAGCGGTATCACTGTACCTGTCCCAATCTTATCCTCTTACCCAGGAATGTGCTGGCAGCTACTGTCAATGAAAAGATTCTGGGCTAAGACGCTAGCAATTTGTTAGATTGTTAACATTTCTTTCCACACCAGCGCCCTCTGTTTTGCAGCTTCTTAAGATATGCTGAGATAAAGCCAATGGACAGTGTCTAGACATCACATACCTATGGCCTTTGAAAGTCATTTGATGCAGTAGGTCTGTGTTATACATGCATGGGTTTAATGAGGGTCTTATCAGATTTTCAGTAGTATTGTACAGCAGGCAAGAAAGACGGAACAAGTGAAAAATCCTTACCTTTGATTTCATACCTGTTGCTATAGACACGGCTACATGTTTCATGCTATTCTGTTTGAGGGGCTTAAGTATGTATGGTATGACCACCTTTGTATGCTAAGGACATTTTCCTTTTTCAACTTCATGCGGGATTGAATCTGTTAGCAAATTTGGGCACAGCTTGCTAATTTGGCTTAGTTTATCATACGTGCATTACATCTTGCCACCTTCCCTCTCCCCTCCCTCCCTCTTTTTATTACCGAAGTGTCCTCCAGATGGTTTTGTTTCTCTGAATGAGGAAACAGAAATTTTGCAAAGCGTGATATCTCCTTGTTCAACAATTGGAAAGACAACTTCAGGATCATTACTGGACCTTCAGGCACTGCCTTCCCCTGTAAGACCTGTTGTGCTTTGTATCAGACATTTCAAAGGAGGCAGGTTTTGGATAATATTTACTTGTATTTGTTAGTGCAACAGTACTGGGATTGTTACAGTTGCAATGCTTATTTCCCTTCCTTGTTGCTTGCAGATATTTTGCCGTAACAGTGTGTTCCTACAGATTTAGGAAAAAGGAGAAAGGAGAATGGAGAAAGGAGAAGGGAAAGGAGAAGAAGAAGGGATAGGGGAAGGGAAGGGGAATGGGAAGGGGAAAGGAAAGGGAAAGACTCGGTGCACTGACTGTGACCCATTCCAGGACCCAAACACCCCCTAGTGAAGAATATTTTCCTAGCCCCAACCTGGCCCTCCCCTGACACAGCTCCATGCCGTTCCCTCGGGCCCTGTTGCTGTCACAGAACAGAGCTCAGCACTGCCCCTCCGCTCCCTGAGAGGAGCTGCAGCCACCATCAGGCCTCCCCTCAGCTTCTCTGCTCTGCGCTGAGCCAGCCTTGGCACCTCAGCCTGTCCTCACGTCTTTGCCCTCCAGACCCTTCACTACCTTTTTTTACCCTTCTTTGGATACTTTTTAATAGTTTTGTGCCCTTCTTTCACTGCAGAGCCCAAAGCTGCACGCAGTGCTCAATGTGAGGCCACACAGTGCATAGCAGAGCAGGACAACCCTTTCCCTCTTCCTGCTGGCAGTGCTGGACCTGATGAACTCCAGGTACGGTTGGCCTTTTGTGCTGTCAGGGCACGCTGCTGTCTCACGATCAGCTTGTTGCCACACGCTCTGAGACACTCCTTTCCTTCCATCGAGTGTAGGCTACCTACTGGAAGTAGGAGGTGGTAAAAGGGTAAGATATTTCAGGTTGCACCATCATCCAAAGGAGCTGTGCCCATCACCTTCAACAGGCTGTCAGAAAAGCAAGTTACTTTCCCACGCCTACATGGAACCTGGTTCTATGATGCATTGCTTACACACACATATTAAACTGTATGCTGGAAATGAAAGTAACTGTAAAACACAACTAATCCTTTATCAAGATCATGGAAATTCTGAATAAGACTCAAAAAAAGAACGAGACAAGGTTTGGAGTAGTATCTCAAGATTTGTGAAATGAAATTGATTTCCATTCAAATCAGGTCTTTTACTTTTCTTGAAAATGTCAAGGTGTCAGCCTTGGCCATTACCAGACTGTGATTTATAGCAGAGACAAAGTGATAATACTCAGGTGACTGTCTGGGACTGTACTGCTATGTCTGGAAAGGCTACAGATGACAGCCATCTCTTTTCTTAACCAACTCGCGTTGCTTATCTTAGGATCAGCCTTCCCACACTACTCCTCCCTAAATCCTTGATAGAGAAATGATAAAGCATATAGGCTTGCAGATTTACTGAGATCAGACAAATAAGCATCGTAAAGGGAGTAGGCTACAGGACTTGGGAGAAACACATTAAAAATAATCCTCTAGCTAAATGTATCTTAGCTATTTGAATGAATACCTGTAAAATGTAAGACTGATTGCCTGCTTTCAGCACATGGATATGTTTTAATCCATCTGTATAATCTATTTCTGTAATTCGAGTATACTAGAAGAAAGAAAATGCTTAAATCAAGGAAGTTTTCAAATAGCAAGAATAGTACACCTCTTGTAATTTCCTTTTGAAATTAAACACAATTTATTCAATAAATAAAATACTGGAAGTTAACAGTTACTTGGCTATTATTTGGGTAAGCACTGCTGAGCTAATTCTGTTAGTTCTCTCTGTGGCATGAAAATCAGCTTGCATAAAGGTAACAGAACTACTGACGGTTAAGATGCTAAACTCCTACTAATTTCAATTGAAATGATGTACCTTCAAGTAGCTCAGACAAGCCTTTTTCAAATCTACTTCTCTCTTTATCTTCAGCTACAGTTGTAGTCTCAATATAGTGGAATGAAAGAGAAAATACAGTATACGGGTAAGAAAGTCAGCTAAAAGGAAAGAGGAATTACTAGCACACCAAATTATACCATTCCTGACATTGGGTACCTGGTCCTGCTACGAGTATTTGCAGAGGACACTGACAAATCGAGAAGAGTTTACAAAAAAAGAAAAAAGAATTAGAAACATGATTCAATCTTTCAAAAAATGTATCCTCCAGTAAGGAACTGAAGACAGTCTCATTAGCTTAGCAGTGAAAAAGCTAAGAGGTGATTGATAGAAAATGACCATTTAAATTATCACGAAAAAATTCAGTAGCTGGAAGCTGATGCTAAACAAATTCCAATTAGAACTATAGCATAATTTTTAATAGCAAAGTAATAGACTAATGGGACACTATTCCTCAGGAGGTTATAGATTCTTTGTCATCCTGAATCCTAAAATATACATGCAAACCAAAAGAAATTGTTGGTGTTGATGTGGGAGTTGCTTGGTGAATTTTGGTAGTGCATGTTTTATGGAGGAAGTCAGACTAGATGATCGAGTTTGCCTTGGCAGCAGACATGATATTTCTACTATGTGTGGGAGATGCAGTGGAGGAGATAAGGTTAAAAAATAAAAAAGAGGGAAGGAAAGAAATGGGAGCTGTCTGGTTGTCTTCTTTGCATAGTGAATGTAAGGTGCAAACCTTGTGCAGTACTATATTTTATACTTGAGCAAACTGTAGATGGGACAGAGTATAGGATGGCATTCAGGCACAAGTTCTGCCACATGGCAGGAGAGTCTGCAAGTCCACTGAAAAGACACCTGCAGATGTTAAAGTCTGCTGCCATTTCATAATCTGAGCTGGATTGTCAGATGAAGGCCTTTTTGGGGTATAGCCATATCATATAGAACATGATTTCTATCATGTAGTCTGTAAATATTTTAGAAAAATTCTCATCGTGGTAATCTTGAGCTACTACATTCATTTTGTTACTAGCTATTGCAGAAAATCATTAAGGCCATTCAAAGATATTAATCAGCAAAATAAGTAAATGTGGATGTCAAGCATTGTTAAGTCTCAATAAAAACTAAATGAATATTGGGATATGAGATCTCATAATTTGTTAAAACGTGCACCCCTGTCTTCCCAGGCATAGTTAGTGCAAACACCCAAAGGAAAAAATAACGCACTGACCACTGACTGTTTCTCTATTGTTATTTGCATTCTACTGCAGCCTCAGAACTCTAATGAAAGTTCACCCTGTGCTCACTGCTGAGCTCCCGGTTAGCAACAATCCCCATGCAAAATGGCCTTGGGTTTGCACAGGCAGTGTTTCAGGGAAAAAAAAAGAAAGGTTCACTCTCTGAAATGGAGCTCAAGAGAAATGTCTGCGTTCTTGCTGGGTGCCAGAAAGTGACTCGGAATCTTTGGCCATTGGTGTAGGGAAGAAGAACACGTAGGCAGCAGTTTGGAAACATTTGAAGGGTTTTAAAAAAGTTTTAGTTATTGCATGTAGTAATTTTGATTTCCCACTAGCATTTAAGGAATGATTACCAAATTTTAGAAAGCCAAACTGCAGTCTTCGGAATTTATTAACTCATAAAAACCTACCAAAGTGCAATACCAAGACACAGGCAACACCCAAAAGAACCCCTAACCCTGTGAGTCAGTGCGAGAGGTTTCCAGCACCACATTGGTTACCAGCCTTGCCTTTAAACAGTTGTCCATTTTTTAGAATCAGATGTTCCAATGACTCCTAAAACGGTAATATCATGACCATATTCCTCTATTTCAAAATATCCAAAATAATATGCTGACATAATAAACACGAGAGGAGCAGTATCTCCCAGGTTTATCTATAAAGTAACAGTCCGTCTAAGTCACTGAATACTTCGGTGTGTATATAAATACATTAGCAAAAGCTGTAAGCGCTGTGAATCTTCAGCCTTGTGAGAAATCTTCCTAACAGAGAGATGAACCCTCCACCCTCAGGGAAAAGCTGTAAATCCAGCCACAAAATGGCTGCCCCGGCCATTTTGCAGGGCAGGCTGGATCATTGCTGAGGCCAGCGCCACTCTGGGCCTGCACAGATACAGAGGGCGATCCGCTGCCTGGCTTCCTGTTGGCTCAGGGTCCATAGCCAGCATGGGCAGCCCGCATCGAGGATCTGTAGAGCAAAGGGCTGCATGTCTGCTCTCTGCCCAGAGTGGAACAGGATCACCAAAATTTTTGAAAATCTTAACCCAGCTAAATGCTAGTGGCAAGTAATTGTTCCGTGGCAAATACTTAATCACATCACAAACAGAAGCTACCTATGCTGGAGAAAGGTGAGGAAAGTCATTCCACATCTCCTTCACCCCCACATCACTGCTATTAAACCTGCTTTACAAATCATCCTCTGTTCAGTCGTGTGGATACTGGAGCTATCCTGCCATTCTTGGGAAGACAATGATTAAGAAGTTTATGTGGAGGACTGTAACTATTAACCAAATATATTATCCCTGACAACTATTTTTTTCTTAACAGGGCTGAGGGAGGGGATACAGATTCTGTTAAAACTTACAGTTAGGGCCAATTTAAATTCGTTTAATTTTCAAGGTGAAGAACTACCATGGAGACACATAATGACAAGAAGTGGAAGCCTAGCTGATTCTAACTCCTGGAAGGATGGAGATAGCATCCTGTATGGCCTTATACTGTAGCCACAGAAGGGCTAAAACAAAGAGATGGTCCCCACAGAGGATGAGAAGGTGAGAGAGGGCAGCTGCCCAGTGTAATGGCCTGTAACTAGGAATATTGCAGTTCTATCTCACAGAATAACTGCTGGCAGAAAAACAATTAGCTCATCCAATTCTACCGTGTACACATAACATTTAGAAGGAGAGAGACCTAGAAATCACAGGAGGATCCCACAATCAAACTTATTTCTATGCACAAAGTTGTTTCCTTCACATCAAAGGCATTTTGTAGAAAGACTGCAGAATAGACAGTGAACCATGAAGACCGTTCCACTGCTAACTGTCTTACTTGTGTGAAAATCAGTATATAAATCAGATAAAAAGAATTTACTTATTTATGCATTGAAGATACTCTCTTCATCTGATTTACCTTCATCTGATGGAGATGCTTTGCGTAAAGGGAAGCATTATGAAGAAATGCATTCTGCTAGGAAAGGCTTGAGCTGGAAATTAAATCCTGTGCTAAACTTTTCAAGAAGTATCTACCTTCACTGAATTCTTTTCATGGTCCTGCTTATTTCTACTTTAAACTTCTCATTTATTGTACTTTAAGCTCCATCAGTGAATGTAAATGGGGTTTCACTATACGTTTAGTGCATTCAAGCATTCTTTGTTACAGTTCCCACCCTGGTGCATTATGTGAGCTCTGCCACGGAAGTCCAGCAGTCGGTTTGTTTTCTGCTATTAATAAAAGAACCTACTTTTCGCCACTTCTTTGAAGAAGTTGAAAGGGCTACATGTTAGAGGGGGAGGTGGTGGGGAACAGACTGTGGTGTAATCCCCAAACGCAAATGCTGTCTAGATTAGAAACCTCCCAGAAGAAAATCTACAAATGCTAAGACTGTGCTTTTTGTGTGATGAACAGTAGAGCAATAACTTAGCCACATACTGGGTTCTGCCTAATGCTTAAGGAGCCTACTAGGTGAAAGGAATTAAATGAAAAAAAAAAAAATCTTCCAGTTGGCTCTGTGCCGATGCTAGCCAACCCTTTCAGTACCCAGTGACTTACCAGAGGAACTATTTTCATTTGTATTTCATCACTAAGGTTTCTTAATATAATACTTCGGATTCTGTTAAAATAAATAAATGCAAAGAAAAAAACAACCAATCAACCAAAAAAAAAAAACCCATAAAACAAAACAACAACACAAAACAAACAAACAAAAAAACAACCCACCAAATGGGATTTACACATTGCCAGTGTTTTTACAGTCCAGGAAAAGCTTAATTAAAGGGGTGGTACATGTCTCTGCTGAATAGCTGTTTTTCCTTCATACCTTCCCATGCACAACACGCACACATCCAAGAAAAGAGGCTGGGGGTGGGGGTGGTGCAAGAAAACCTCCCAAAAACCATTGCCCAAATTACCAGCCTTAAACCGCTCAGTACAATCTTGTAGGATTGCATGGCCACTTAAATAAATATGTGCTCCAGCAGAAAATCAGAACCTGCTCGTAACAACTCAGAAGTAGAAGAAAAGTACAGAATATTATCTGCCTTTTCCCCTGTGTTATTCAAATGATCGTTTACTGTATCTAGTTTACCGTGCAACTACTAAGTAATCCTTAATTCCTAAATAAGCAAGAACAGGATTAATGATAGCAATCCCAAAAGTCGACCAGATAAACTTTATTGTATAATCAACTGGATGATTCTCTGATTTATTTTAAATCTTACTTATTAGATTAAAAATGTTTATAAAGATAAAATCATTTTAGCATTGCTGACCTTAACAATCTTATGTTCACTTACTCTCATAGGATTCCATAGTCCATCCACCTGTTGTAACTCAGGCACTGTAAGCAAAACATAGCTTAGCACAAAAATTAATACAGGTAGGTGCCGGTAAGAATATAACTCATCAGATAAGAATAACTCTGGTGGTGCTGGGGGGGTGGAATGATGCAGCACTCAACAAACTCTAAAGATGACCTATTGTAAGTATCAGGGAAGAAAAAATGAGGTGATGAACGTTTTATTTACATGGGATAAAAATACTTGAACAGAAAAAATATATCTATTTTGTGAGTGATACAGCTTCAGCTGGCATTTTTATAGGGTTCCAGATATTTTTTCTGTTACACATCTCTCTCTGTATGACTACCTAGTTAGCCCTAGACAGTGGATCTTTATTTTTCCTTTTTTTTTTTTTTTTTTCTTTTTCTTTTGTGCACTACAGGCGGTTCCTGTGCAGAGATGGCTGCATTTCAGTATGAAATTAACTATCCAGTCAGAAATTGAGCATAATCATCATATGGGCAAATCAAAATGATGGCTACAATTGCTGCCTACAGAGATTTTTGCTGCAGTGCATATTAACACACCAAAAATGTTGTGTTAGCTAATAGTGAATGTGCCGATTTTCATTACCCGTGGAAATGTGTAACATCTTATGTTAAATTTCATTGACATTTTTCATCAAGTGTGTAGAGCAATGCTCTGAAATGTGATAATTGTAGACTCTTGTTGTACAACTTTGAGTAAAATATTCGTTTCTCTAATTCCAGCAGTAATTAACTTGGATTGGAATTCCCCTGACTCATGTAACAGTCTTCAACATTATATTAATGGATCCTAGTGTTTATATAGTTTGAATAGAAATTCTGTCCTATAAACGTAATATTTTATTAAGGCACTAAAGATTTTCGGGTTAAAGAAAAGTATTGATCGAATCACCCTACCCTGAGCTGCAAAGGATTTCTCTGGCTTAGGTTTAAAATGAAACAGTATCTTGTTGAAACTTAAAACGCTTCAGAAATGAAGTTCTGGAAAATTGTTGCATCTCTCATGAAGAGCAAAAATTAAAGTAGACAATTATCATAATAATAACCCAGTTGTACATGGCAGACAAAAGAGAAGCTAATACTTCTTTCTCTTTTTTGACTGATGTTTTGTTGGGCTGCAGCTAAACAGCACTTTAAGTTGACAGTAAATTAGCAAACAATATGAGGGAGGAAAAAAGAAAGAAAATCATGCAGGGGTTAAGATGTTTATGTAAAACAGTGATTTTCCTTTTTAAAATTAAAACGTACAAATAAGCTGGTGTCAGAGACTAGGTGATCCTTCATTTCCACCGCATTGAGCAGGCTCACATCAGCAGCAGACAGCCGTTAATATATGCGTCTGGCTCAGTCTGGTCTACCAACTAGGAATTCATCGAATTGTTAATATCATTCCTTTTTTGTATGCACCACACATCATTTTCACTCTCTCTCTCTCTCTCTCCCCCTCACGCTCTCTCCCCTTTGCAAGAGCTTGTGTTTTGGTTTTTTGTTTTTGTTGTAGCACAAGCTGATTACTCTGAAATCACATATTAAGTAGCATTTAGAAGCATTTTGTACTGGAAGAGCAAAAAGTCATATAGAAATGGGAGTATATTGAAATTCTGCACATATAGCTATGCGTAGTCTACCAGTGATGTTTCCATTTATTTGCACTAATAGATACAGCTTTCATACATTGATGAAGTGTAAATAAGACTGCTTTTTGTGAGGTGTCTGCAGGCACTGTCACATAGTCCCGGGCTGGGGAAATGTTGTGATCATGGCGGAAATTCTGCCCGATCAAAGGTTGGGTTTCTTCCTCCCTTCCATCTGCCTCTGCCCCATCACAAGGAGTTTAATGTACACTACAGGTTGTTTTTGCTGTATTGAAACTGGGGAAAAAGAGGGAAGAGGTAAAAAGGAAGGCAGTGCACCACCTTCTTCATCTCTATGGCAAGGGGCAGCAGCGAGTACTATGGGCAGAGAGGAGGCACCAGAGCTATCCCAGTTCAAGCAGCGATGCAGAGGCAGTATTGTGTATTCACAGCTTTTGCTGTAGCTCCAAATAAAACAGGTAGGAGTTTCTCATGGTTCATTTCATTTTCACTCTCACTGCAGAGAAAAAGTACTTGAAATCTTCACACTGATAGAGATGGACATTTCATACTATAGTTTCACATGCATTATACATAGAATATTAAACCAAAACGAGTACCGAATATGAACTATGAACATTCAGGTAAACTCAAAAATAAATGCAATCCACAGTCTTTCATATGTACAGAGGTGCGCACCCTATATCTGATTAAATATATTAGGATTTTTATTTTGATAAATCATATGCATAATTTAAACTGTTTACCAACATGCATATACCTACACGCAATATAGTTTTATCTCATTATGTAGCTTGAATGATCAGAGTGCATTCACCTGAACAGTGCCTTAAATACACCCTTTTCAGGACTGAAAGCTATGAGTATTATACATAATACATGTCAGCTGCTACCAAACTGCTTCCTTGGCGTAGCACCTAGGTGAGTGAATTAGTTTTTCACATACAAATTCAGATCAACTTCTCTAATATCATCTGAATAGAAGTCAGTGGTGTTCAATAACACAGCTGCGTAAAAAGAAATTACCTCCATGACTGAATGTTTGCAAGTAGCTCTTTTGAGTGTTCTGAGTATGTGCAATTGACAGTTTATGATGAAAAGAACTGCATCTTTACAGGAACTGTATCACCATTATAATTGGTAAGACAATATTTTTATGACAATTTAAGCACTAATTATACCTTGAGCAACTTGAAAGCTATGTACAGCACATAGTTTCTGTCTCTTAATAAAACAAGACAACAAGAAAAAGTATTACACTAACAGATAAGAACAATTTATTTTAACAAAAGTATTGACGCTTACAGTAAAACAGAATTCCTCCCACACAAGTGGAAAAAAAACACTGCAGCCAAAATACCATTTCTGAAATGAACAAATAGTTTGGATGCCTGATCTGTGTGAAGCCTTTGTCTCAGTGAAGTCTGATGTATCAACAAGGTCCTGCAGCATCTTGGGTTTGACACAGGAAACAGAGAAAAATGAATTAGAACTAACCCACCTACAAAATGTTAAGAAATACAAATCTAACTACGCATGACAGATCAGAAGTTTAAGAGCAATGAATGGTGCAGAACAACTCATGCCCCTGTAAACGTTCCTATGCAAAGTCACTGAAGTACTTAGCATACTGGGGACAACCTAAAATGCAGTATGCTGTTGGCAGTGGGAGGAAAAACGTAAAAGGCTTTGAGTTGAGGCTGAGTTCGTTCTCAGAGTACTGCCAGCTCCATTTAAATTTAACAGGTACACAGAATGTGATTCTGTGAGTGAAGTGATATTAATGCTGTAGTATGATTTTTACACTAATGTTCTCTATTAGATTAAAATTTAAACTGAGACAATATTTTTAAATGTGATATCGTGTCCTCACTTAGACAAAGAAAAATAATGGCAACTAACTATAAAAACTGTCTTTGTCCCCTATTACAGGAAAAGCTAAGCAACAGTTTTCCTGTAGACTGAAATCATTACTCAAAAATCAAAAGAATGAATGCTTTCTAGGCCTCAAACATCAGCATTTGTGCTTTATGTTTTAAAAGTTAATTAAGTGCTGTAGCAATACAGCTGAAAATACACTTTGTGGTAATTATCTACCAGAAATGTCTGTAATGATAATGTTATGTTATGGTTGAAAACCTTTGGTATATTTTAGTACCTGGTGGGTTGGTGGGTTTTTTCTTTTTTCCTTTGTTTGTTTGTTTTTTATTTTTTTTTTTGTTGTTATTCTTTTGGTTCTTTTTTGAGGTATGAACTGGCATTCAGTTTAAATTTTAATACTAAATGTTACATGGCATCTAGTCCAGTTTTCTAAACACAAACAGGTAGCATGCTAAAGCTGGACAAAGGATAACAGTTTTTTTTTCTTTTAGGAACAGGTCTGCTGCTTAACATTTGGTATATTTTCCAATATATTAAGAAAGGTGTATTTTCCTTTTTCCCTTCCAGACAGGGAAAGCTCCTTTGGCTCTCTAAATTCTGCAGAGAAACAATCATAGTCCAAAGCTGCTGGTTCCCCTCCGCCTAGGTCCCAAGAGCCTGACTTGTGATTGTTGCTACAAAACCTCACAAGTTAGGGTCTCAGGGACTAGGAAAAGTCTGATATGATCCAGTAGAATTCGTCTTCCAATAATCTGAATTGCTTAGTAGTCATAATTGCTGTCAGTAAAACTTTCACTGCTATTGTAAAAAAAAATAAAACAACAAACAAAAACAACACACAACAACACCAAACCAAAACCAAAACAAAAAGCA
>JAOWBP010000001.1:82724156-82759329 GCA_028571105.1 Tragopan temminckii | reverse complement strand
TGCCCTTCACTCTCCCCTCCAGAAGGCTACCTCAGATTTCAGAACATTTTGGCTTATTTAAAATATTTCAGTAGATGACAGAATGCAACATTACATAAGAGCCGTTCCTTTGTCACTGTGCAGCGTTCAATCAGTTATGCCTCAGACACAAAATAGTTAAACGAAACAAGATATATATATATGAGAGATATATATGTATAGCAGTCCCTGCATTTCATTCAATTTCTTTCTTTCTTGCAAGCTGATCATGATTTAACAAACAATTTTGACCGCAGCTTTCAAATCAATAATTAGAATGAAAAATCTCTCCCCTCTATAAATATGACATTAACATAATTATACCACCCCCATCGCATAGACCCATCCTCTTTAGGGAATTCATCTGATGCTCTGAAGATGGAAATCAGTCAGATTTTAGTTGCTCTCAAACGTACCTTTGCTTCTCACTGACTGACTGGCTTTACCTCCCGTGCACACACACACACGGTCACCAACACTCGCACACACACACATCCACATGCGCGCGCACATGCACACACACACACGCACGCACAAAAAGGCAAGGCAAAGCGGCGGATGCTGACTCAGAGCAGTTGTGTGTGGAGGGGGTGGTATCGGCTGGTATTTTCACTGCACTCATCATTAACATTAACTCACTCTCTAGCATCCACCCTCTCTCAGACCTGCTGGACTGCAGCATTTGCATGACGCTGTCACTCTAGCCCTTGTGGGTCAGATGTTAGAAGAAAAAAAAGCCTCAAGGCTCTCATAAGGAATGCCTTCATTTCTTCCAAAGGGTCCCTCTTCTTATTTTTCCACCTTTCTACTTCCTCTGTTGCTGTGTCTCAGTTGTTTGACATCTTTCCGGAAGAAAATGTCTTGAGCTGCAATAAGCCAGTAGTCGGTCGGTCCTCCCCTCACCTCACACTCCTATTCCCACCCCCTTTTTTTCCTAATCAATAAGACGGATCTCCAAATGCAGTTGTGAAAACAGGCTCTGACACACAGACTTTCATCCTCGATCCTCTGCCTCAGGAATAGCAGGCAACCCAGCTCACACGTGATGCAGGGAGAAATAATGCCAGTAATTCTTGAACAGACTTAGTTTATTCTACGCCTTCTTCATTTTTTCCTTTGCTTGAATAAATACTAGTGGGAAGGGCACAACAGCTCTCAGCAGCTATAAGGATTCTTTTCTTCACAGAGCCGTGATCATTAAAAACACTAATATTAATCTTCCTTAAAATTAATGCTATCTCCCCTCCTCATTGTGCTCTTTATAAGTAGGAATTGTCTCATAGCCAAAACACTGCCAGAGTCTGAATCACCATTCACTGTGCTGAAATTGTAAGTTCCCAGACTCCAGTTGGTATTTAACTGGACTAAGCAATTTTATTTTTTAATTTTTTATTTCAAACTTTTTAATTAAAAATAATCATAATAATAATGAGAAAGAAGTAGAAGCTGCGTGTGTCCGAGCGAGCACTGTGAGTGAACAATGGCACTGCATACACACGGTACGATACAAAATATTGAAAATGCGTGATTGAGCCACTCTAATGTATTTATCTGTATGTTATTTGCCGTGTTGGTAGAGCGGTCTGTGCGTACTCGCGTGCATCAAACATCCACAGACACAAACTCGAGAGGTATATATAAAGCGTCCAACCCAAAACAAAGCACGGAGGCTGCAAACTGCGACACAGGCACAGGTTGTATGACAGGCTGTGAGAATCCACAGAGCACGCTTACTGCGTACATTTCCACCTTATTCCTTTGTTCTTAAGACAAGGTACTACAATGACTTACGGCACTGACAATCTTTCCGTTTTTCCTGATTTATGCCACCGGTATTTGTGAATTATTTTCCAGACCCCACCACAGCCCTGTGACTCGCAGCACAGAGGCTATGCACCAGAGGGGGGCAGGTGATGGCCCCGCTCCAGCCAATTCCCTGGGCTGGCCCAGGCGGGCAGCGCCAGGCTGCTGGCAGCCCCCAGCCCCGCCATGGTGGCCCTCTGGCAGCCAGCACCAAGGGCACCCACCCACTGCTGGGGGTCTGCAGGAAGCAACATGCCATCCCAGGGGAAGGCATCACACCAGGTGCCCGCCTTGAACCCAGTTCATACATGATTATGAGCAGTCGTCGTAGCGGTAATTAATGTCTCCGAAAAAGGACAGAAGAAAGTAGACAATTAGGAAACAGTTAAGTTTGTGATCTGAGGGAAAGGCAAAGACGGAGACAAACACACACCCACAGGCAGACACAGAGAGCGAGAGGAGAGCGCCAAGCATGAGACAAGAAAAGCGAGACTGAAATCAGATTTGGGAAACTGAAAAAATACAGGATTACAGCATTCAGCTTAGCATTTACTGAGGTATAAAAAAAAAATTAACACATGCATAGCATGGCTTAAAATACTTATTGCCATCAATAGTCTGTGACGGATGCCGGCTTCTTACTGCTATACGTACATTAGATTGGTCATCGCCTCTTAATCTCCTTTTGCTCAGACCCATCCATTTTTTGCTGCTCCAGCATCTGTGCCCTTTATGCTTCTTTTTCTGTATAGTTACCCACAATACCCTGGATAAATTAATGTCATGACCCCGCTATGGCTATCAGACAGAAAAAAAAGTCTACTATTTTAATAATTGAACGTGCGCGTACAGCAAACTGCCTACTGATAGCCCAGCTCTGTGGACTGCCTCCAACAGCAGCCTTTGCTAGCTCTGCGAATCAGAAACAACAGATGCAAATACTAGACACATTGCTCTGGTTCTCCGTCTTGGTTTTTGTTTTTGTTTTTTTTTTCTTTTGAAAAAAAAATCCACCTCTTCTATCTGAGCCATCTCGTTTTCCTAGCCTCTGCCCCTTCAGTGGTTAAGAACATTACACTGACAAAATTAGAAGCATTTGAATAAAAGCATAAAGATGAGTGAAAATCATAAATGGCTGCAGATTCTGGAAATTTATATCCACACTTTGAGTAGGGAAGAGTACCCAGGTTCAAGTGCTGAGCCTCACTTGGGAGCACCTCTGGGACCGATGGGACTGCAGACTAGATTAAATCAATAGTCGTCTGAAACGAGATGTCGTAATCAATCAGCTCAATTACCACTGTCATAGAACTGGGCTTAAGGTCTTTCCTGATTCCACTCTTCTAATCATTAACCCTTCTACATCCTCAAAATGGGAGCTCATACTCGCACTGCTGCCCTACCTTCCAGATCATCTAAGTTTAACTTAGCCTTTTTCTCTGTTTTCTCTTTCCCTATTTAAAAAAACATAAGAACTGGTCAGCAGATAGTGTTTCGAGTGTGAATATGGCAAGGTGAGATGCACTCCTTTAAATGCACCTATTATATATTTGCTGTGTGCGTGCTTATATATTATTATCATGCCTCCGGGAGTGGCTGGGTGGATCAAAGACTGCTGTTTAATTAACATTCAACTCAGCTGTTTCCTTGGAGATTACAAATAGAAGACTAGTTGAATTAATCTGAAGCCGTTCACTCTTTCCACTAATCCAATGCCACACAGCTCTTCTTGCACTCAACCTAGTTAGGAACAACTCACTCCTTGTTAATCAACCACTAGGAAAATCCATTTCCAGCTAAGGGTAAGTGTGAAAAAAGTTGTAAAGACATGTTCATATGCGTGGCTGAATTTCATGGAATTGTTCAGTCATTCACCTCGTGTATTCACAACACAGTAAATCCAAACAACGTTTGGAGAAAAGAGCCATCAGCTTTGAACATGAGCAGTGCCACTTTAAAATCTTGCATGTAAATATTGCTGTCTGAAGATTGCATTTCACTGATTTAAGACCTTTTATTCCCAAGTAAGTCCTGAAAAGATCAAAAAGCTGTTCATAAAAATGTCGTAGCAATTGTTACATATCCCTCTTTCTATTTTTAGGAGGGAAGAAGAAATCCAAGTGTTGCTAGATAGGTGGCAAGTATGCAGAATTTCAGTCTCAGATTTATTCTGCTGATAGACTCAAATGCTAATAGTGAAAGAAAGCCCATTACATTTACAGTTTCACCTCTGTCTGTACTCACTGCCTGGGACTCCAAGCACAACCGTACCTTTTTTAACCACGGAGCTGCCTTTCAGCTGGAGGGAGCGAGTGCACAGCCTCAGCCCACGCGGTGCTGTGAGTACCAGATAGCAGAACGTGCCCCTGTGCCATGGCAATGGTATTTTGGGGAGGGATTTTTGCTCCTGGAAGTGCTAGGAGTGAGTATGAGACAGAGGCAACACATAGGTGTTTCCCCACAGAGGCTGAGGCCAGGGGATGTGTCTGGGGAATGGTACCTGCCAGGGCAGGGTTGCGTGCCACCCGCACTGCACTGGGGCTGCCCTAGCTGAGCCAGGATGGGCTATTACCAGAGATTGATTACTGCGTTTCACCATCCAGCTGTTGTCATTAGTGGGAATATAAAATATTGGCCTCCAAAATGATTCAGCTGTGAGCATCAGCGCTCTTTAACAGGCTTATACCTCAGCCAGGAACTGCTTTGTTGGAGGAACTGACCCCTCGCAGATGGAAAAAAATGACCTCAACTTCACATTGTTTCTGGGAAAGGTTTAGCTGACATGATGAGATACAAAAGAACCTTAATACTGTCCTTTAGTAATGCGAAATGAATGTGATGCACCAGACGGCACATCGAGCTGCTAGCTGAAGGGTGCTGCTCCGTTTTGCAGGCAGCAGTTCAGACTTTAAGTATCATCCACCAGGGGACAGCATTCACATCCACACTGTAAGGATGCGGCTTGTGTACATGAATAAATGAACGAGAGCGGCAGAAAAAGAAAAAAAGATATAAAGTAGTATTTCCTGGATTATTACTTGTGGACAGACAAGGAGGAGTGGTGAGGCTGGATGCGGATGTCAGGGGCCAAAACCCACCCAAACACAGGATGAGCCTTTTGTTTCTTAGACAGCAAGAATAAGGTGATTTGCAGGATTAACATAAACTTTGTGTGAATGATAAGGATTCTCAGTAATAATAAAAAATAATCTTAAAGGAATGGGATGACGAGAACTAAGCAGAATCACAGTGTGTCCTAGATGAAGGGAAAAATGCAGTAGCAAACAGTATTCTGATTTTGCAGTTCTCATCTTCCTATTTTCTGTGCGCTCCAAAGGGACGATAACACCCCCATCCCTCTTCTGCCAGAAGAAAAAGTTTCTTCATCACAGTGCACATGAAATGGATACCCATTTGAAAAACATTTTAGCTTCCTTAACTGTAGCATTTAAGATAGGAGGCGGTTAGAGTGACCAGCAGCTACGCATATGCCATATCTGATTGTTCCTGATACCTCCTTCACCTAAATGTAAGAACATCAAAGGGATAAAGACTTCAGAAATATCCCACATCTATCTCATTCCTGATCCATCACAGACATCTACCTCTTCATTTCTTATTTAGAAACATCACATTCAGATTTTCCTTATTTTTTAGTAACAGTGCTCGGCTGAAATTCCCGTCTGATAAAGCAGTATTAAAAGTACTGATATTCTGCACTATTACTCAAAGGAAGTAATAAAAAAGAAAAGAAAGAGCTTGATATTAAAACGAAGTAACAACTGTTCATATAACTGGTTTTGAACAAACACGCATGTTTGCATTCTCAGTCTGGTCTTGAGCAGTATTTTAAAACTCTAACTTCATAAATGTTCCAATATGGCATTTTCACTATTTCCTTAAAATATAGATATATAAGTTATATCTAATTGACAAAAACTTAAGATTACATGGAACAGGCTCATCAAAATATGTTGTTTAGTCCCTGAAGTTCCATATTTTTGTTGCAATCGGCAGTGGGCCTGCTCCTGTAAATAGGGCAATTCAAGTAACTATTCAGATGGATATTTTCTCTGAAATTATTTGAACTATTTTCCTGAGCACCAATTCTTGGTTACATGTATGTTCAATAAGAGTCAGAGTTTATAAAAAGAAATCATTCCATTAATTAGAGGTAAAAGTCTGTACTATAGACGGAAGACCTCCTTTTTTAATTAACAGTGTGGTTTGAAGAGAAACATTTCTGACAAACATTCAGACAGCCTTGTTTTAAGAGGTTTCAAAAGAAGATTGGGGTAAAGAGAACCTTTTTAATGAGAAAATACTAAATAGCAGGTTCGATGCCTGCAAAACTGGAATATTTTAAATTTTCTAGACAGGGAAGGTTAAAGCTGTCCTGCATGCTCATAGTTCTCTCTCTCCTTTCAATCAATCTCATTGATTTTTTTTAAGGGTCAGAGGCTATACCTTCATTGATCAAAGAAACAGCCTGACACAGCGAAAGAGTCTGCCAATTCCAGACAGATCAATCACACCTTTGTCTGCTTTTGATACATTATGGTTATTTATTCTGCATCACCACGACTTTCTGTCGCATGGTTCTCAATGTAATAATGCTGCTTGGGGACAACAATAAAAAAAGGGGGGTGGAGGGGAAATATTCTATGTAAAATATTTTAAGCCTCTCTCTGGTATTTCTGAGGGTGGCTTATGATGGAATTTGGCCAACTTGTCTGATTTCATTTTGACTTGGAAAAGAACTCCTGTTCTGGTATTTAGCTCTCCTTGGTCAGCGTTTTGTAGGATTTTATAAAGGCAATCTTTTGCAAATGTTTTGTGCAAAATGTTTTCAGAAAAGTAATGAGATCTAGACAGAACAACAATTAGGATCTAATCATTTCCAGAATCATGCATGTTTATACACTGTTTTAGAGATGTTTTAATAAATAGAATGTAACTGATACCCAGCTACAGCTACTGACTGCTTTATGGCTGTAAAATGAAACTAAACGGTCAGCCTAAAATAATTGCTAGGAAATATTGCTGAATAAACAGATATAAGTGCTGAAAAGCTCCTGGCTTTGCAATCTATTATGCTGAAAGCCAGCTAAAGCTTTAAAAAATGCACTATATGCTCGCTGTCTGTTGTGACTGAAAGTTATATGCTACTATTTATCTTTCCATAGCATCTGCAAGCAGCCTTTAAAACTACTGTTGGTCCGGTATCAAACCTTTTATTCACATTTGGTATCCTCTCACTTCACAAGCAGTTGCGCTACTTAAGAGAAATTGCTTGCAGGTCTTGTGATATTTATTATAACCAAGGCATTTAAATCCAGTTGTAGAGGTGAAATTGTAGCATAAAAGAAGCTAGTGGCAAAATGCCCAGTGACTTCGGTAGAGTTGGGACTCCACAGCGAGAACTGACATCTAAACTCCTTCAACTCAAGCTACCTTCATTAAGAAAGGCAGCTCACTGGATCTCACAGGACAGTGCCCTCAGAAAGAAGGTGCAAAAAATTAACACGCTTCCTTGCAAAATCTCCAACAAAGCTGTGATGAGCTCTATGCACAATACAGCCTCAGCAAGTCAGTGGAATGGTTTGATAAAGTTAAGCATGTAAATCTTTGCAGAACTGTATAATAAGATGCAATCATCATCTCGACAAAATTATTCACCTACATCATTAAAACCTTAAAATAAGATACACAATAATCCAAACAGTTGGCATCAGTTTCTGATTTCATTGTGCCTACTCTGTAAATTATTGTGCACCAGATTTACGGTTACATCAACATTATTATGTAAAGCAAAAGGTAAGCGGTATACTAAGTTGAAATATTAAACCTATTAAAAAGTTATGAGTTTGACAGCATCCCTACAAGTATTTGTGTGCATGCCAAGAATTGCATTTAAAAACCTTTAACTAAAGGAAACTGACTTCCAGTGATAAACTGCAGTGCCTAAGAGACATCACTAAAATGCTACCGCCACTCTCAAAGGCAAGGAGACCTTAAAAACGGTTGCTGGCTGACAGCAATACACAAAAACATGCAGTTTCTTCTACAAAGAAATAAAGCTGAATGCGCAACATTTCGGAGAAGTTTTGAATAAGTCTATTTGTCCAGCTTACTTCGCAAAGGCTCTGCAGAAAACAGCACCATAAACACTTTCAGTCCCCACACAAGGGCTAAACAAAGAGTCCTCTTTCTAGCCATTTAATCCAGTAATTTATTTTTTCAACCATCACATAAATCGAAACACAGCTGTAACCAATGACTTGCAGATCCAGTTCCCTGCCAGCTGGATCCTGTTCTGCTGAAGCAGCAAGATTTTTACATTGTTCACTTCTGTACATCTGGAGAAATCATTTGGGTTCAAAGGTGACTAGAAAAGCTCTTTAAATAAACTCAACCAACAGTGAAGAGAGGCCTAAGTATCTACAAAAGCTACATAGAGTTCCATTTAAAAACTTCTTTGTTTTTCAAATTAGTGCAAAGAACAGTTTGGTTTTTAAACATTTTATGATTATGACATTTTAATTGAATTATACACTCAAATATGTATTTACTGTTCCCCAAGAACTTTCAAACAGTGTCAATACTCAAAAGTGATCACAGTTATAGCATTTAAGAAAGCAGTCAGAAAAACAGTGATGGAATGAAATAAAATGTCAAAATATACCTCAATTCATGCAACTTAACTATTGCCTAAAACACCACTCCACTTTAAATTCACAGAGCAAACAATAAGAAAGCATATACTGTGCTGAGACATGCTGAACCTCAGAAGTTAATACTTAAAATAACCTTATTTCAAAAAGTCTGCATCATCCCTTTCTGAATGAGTCTGCTAAGTAACAAAAATGTCCCTGACATTTAAAACTGTGCACAGTAAATTGATTACAATGCATCATTTCCTTTGGAAAAACAATCACAAAGCAAACCAGATGAATCTTGCAGAGGTAAATAACAATGAATATTAAAGGCTTATATAATCTCTATCTTTGATTGCTTTTCAGACAAAGAACGGATGGAACGGGCACTCAGATGAGTTTACAAAAGAGGGGTTTCATGTCTAGCACAGGCCACATTAACAAAGTACTTCAACAACGCTGGAAGTTCCTATGTTGTTTTATTTGCAAATTCATAACCATGAACTCTCAATTACAAAACATACAAGAAGCATCATTGGACATCTAATTCCACTCAAACAGGTGAGCAGGACACGTTCAGAAAGTGCCCCGACTGCTTCCCCACAGACACAGTTCCTTTCCCACACAATATTAAGAAGTATCCCGTAATTCAGTCAGAGTTCACTGCCGCAATGGCTTCTTTTCCTTTTTTGATACTTACAGTTAGAGTTGGTTTCAAACAATGCTGATAAAAATATCCTTTCTAGTTGCCACTCTGGCCACATCTCTGCCTGGGTTTCATGCTGGTCCCCACCACCTCCTCCTCGCAGATGAAATGAGTAGCTACCTCACCTTCAGCTCTTGCTACTTGTTGTCTGCTCTTGTCTGTGCTTCCCCCCTCATAATTAAGGAATGCACTGTTACATATGCTATCTGTGTTCTGTTGTGAAAGCATTAAAAAAGAAAAAAGAAGAAAGAAGGAAAATATGCCTTTAATAGCCAAATAAATCAGATAAATCATCTGCAAAAACTAACATGTAAAAATCGTAACCAGGTAATTGCTACATCACTCCAGGGCAAACTTTAAGGAATTTATATGTACATTTCTATATACTAATATATATAGATTTATGTAAACATTCTAGAATGAAAAGCATTTAGTCTGCATTTAATTACAACGTTTCTAGAAAGCTCCCTCTTCAGTCTGATGTTTATTTATTCTTAAATACGGTTTAGCTTTTGCCTAACAATAAAAATATCACAAAAGGGAGTTAAACGTGACAGAACATAAGCTGCAACTGACCAGTGGTTAAGCTTCTGCAATGTTGTCCGTTTTCAGCTTTGCCAAAATCAACCGCGCAATTAAACAGCACAAAATTTATTTACCGTCCGTTTACCACAGTTCTTTTGTTTCGCCATCAGCTGTCCTTTCTAGTTCACATTCTTTACTGTTAAGGTTATTTGCCTCCATTTTTACTGAACAGATCAGGATTTATTATACTAATCAGACATCACCTATGACCCCAACTGTAACACTATCTGCATGCTCAGGATTTCAGGTAAATTAGATCAGGGTGACTTTGAGCCACAGCCTCAAATAGACCCTGCACAGAGGCATTACCTGTTTTAGTAAGGTGACTTCAGTTGCATAGAGAACCTCGCATAAATCTTTCGCATCACAGTTGGCAGTACAGAAGATATCCTGATTTATCCAGGAATTATACTTCTATGGCAGATCCTGAGGCAAAAACCTCACTGGTTTTTATGCATTTGGTTGAAAACCTAACCTAACCTTTGTTCCTGCTGAACAAAGCTCCCCATTGGAAATCTAACAAGAAATCTGCTAGAAGGACCGAAACAGAGATTCTTAAATCTGACATGCAAATTTCTGAATGTGCTCAGCCAGATCTTCCAATTACCCGAATTTTTGTTTGGCAAATGTTATGGTTGCCTCTACCTGAGGGCTTGGGTAATTATGCTTATCATCCATTAGGTGTTTAATTATGCCAGTTTACATTACCCAGAGTCCTTTTTGTAAACTGTACCACCGAATGCTCTGTGGTGGGGGTGAGCAACTTTCTACAGCTAAGTTGCCAGTCCTCACATACCTTTCCTGCATTTAAGATACATCTTGTCAATAGAAACTGAACAGGGAGCCAGAAGCTCCTGCCATTTAAAGATGAATGATATTGCCAATCATGTTTTTGGCAGACTCCTGCCCCTGTGCAGGGCAGCATTTCCTATTTCCTCCTGCTGGCTCTCTCCAGGTTTGGAACCCAGGACATTTAATCTGCAGCATACACTGGGGCACCTGTCAGAAGAAGAGGTCCTTTCTGCTCTTCCACCTGGACTCAGTCGTTTGCTCCTCTGCCTTGATTGTGCTGACATTTGCATCTTACAGCTGCATCATAAAGCAGACTAGGAATCTGATCCAAAAAGTAAGCCAGGAGAAATAAAAGATCAGATTGCAGCAGGATCAGTCCCTGATCTAGCTCATTAAACAGGTACACAAACTAAGAGCCAGCTCTCAAGCCTGGTGAAAATGCATGCCACTGGCAAAAGCATGGAATTCTCCATTAGGTGGCAACCCGAACTTTGTCAAGATATAAGTGGCTCCTGTTTGGAGCCAGGTGATGTGTGAGATTCTCAAAGTCACCTCTTTAGGACATTGAGGGTCCCCATCTTCAGCCTGTGCACTAACCTTACTATATATCCAGGCACCTACATAGAACCACACAATATGGAATTAAAAAAAACTATCAAAAGCAAAGATGTAAGACACTATTGCAGACAGACAAAATAGAAGATACACCCAGAGGAGAAAAGACTAGACACTCCTGGAAGAATCATGTAGAAAGTGTTCAAAGTTGTCAGAACAGTAAATAAGATATTAGCAACAGTCTGCTAATACATCAAGCCTACAAATAAATGTGATATAAGCAATTAACAGTCATTACACAAAACACAAAGAAGGAACTCAGAGATTACAATATATCTGAAATGAAAATTATGGTAGAGCTAAGGATAGTTGCAACAATGGAATTAAAACTGAAATTATATCTCTGTCTTTCAGGCACTATGAAAAAGTTCATTTTAACTTTGTGAAAAAGACTGCTACATACTGTATACATATAATTACTTCTACAGTTCTCTCCTTGCATGTATCTCATTCCACTTATCCAATTTAGAACTGTGTTCTTAGTCAATTACTCACAAAGGTAAAATAGGATTTTCATAATGTCCATTATAGCCATAATTCATTCAGAGAGAATCAATAAATTGTGTGTTATCTCCACGTAGCACGTATATAGCATTTTGATTTTTTTTTTTTTTTAATTTGGTAATATGCCTATCACTGATGTGCACTTTTCATTGGATTTTGATGTATGAGTACACACCACAAGGCAAACATATGCCTTTTCCTTCACAAATAAAGTGCCATCAGACGCTGCATCCATGTTTTGTAAATCATTTTCTAGATGATGTGTTCTCACACGTGCAATCTGAGAGCAACAACATAAGACGAAA
Organism: Tragopan temminckii; assembly: GCA_028571105.1. Lineage (NCBI taxonomy): Eukaryota > Metazoa > Chordata > Aves > Galliformes > Phasianidae > Tragopan > Tragopan temminckii. Next base: position 82,747,345 of record JAOWBP010000001.1, on the reverse strand, counting down.
CATATAATTGTGAAACATATCACATCTATTACTTATGAAAAAAAAAAAAAAAAGGTGGAGCAGCACCACAGCTAGGTCTATGTTGTGTGCTGAATTCCTAAGCAGAACATCTCATCATTATATCTAAGCTTCACAGCCCAGAAAAGGACCATGTCTCTCTAGGGATTGTAGTATCTACAAGATCATCAGAAACCTATGTGATGCACACATGTGATAGTCTCTGCCTTGGAACCCACCAGCTGGCTGAAAGATACCAACAATGTATGCAATGAGACAGCAATGAGACAGCACATATTAAAAGAAAAGACTACTAAACAAATCTTTACAAGTCCATCCTAAATTTACGTTTAAAATAGCCCCCAAAGCATACCTTATTTTTTTTAAAGTAAGTTTGACACAAAGTATTATCTTAAAGCAAATTAATTGCACATCCTGGAAGGTACATAACCTTGAGCATTGACCAAGGAGATACAAGTATCCAAGCATAAAGGAATCTTTGATTCTAAGATTGCAGTGATATCTTGAAAGGCACAGTTTCCTCTAAACTATCAGAGAGACTCAAAGAAAGTAGAAGCCACAGTTTTCCACTCTAACTACTACTTGAAATCCTGCTGTATGAGCCTTGAATTTGGATTTCCTGGGTCCAAAATTGCAGCTTAGAACTGCACCCAAGGAAACCAAGTAAATCCTTCTTAATATTTCTGTGTTCTCCATGAAGATGGGAAAGCTGCAGTGCATTTTAAAAAATATACTTCTGTGCCAGTAGATTAGATGCCTGCAATAGGTAAAATGAAAACTTCTAGTCCTTTATTTAATATTTAAAAAAAATGGCCATAATAGGTTTTGTCCACAGCCCTCCTTGCTCAGCGTACTTCTCCAATCCTGCCTACACGTGGGTGCCAGAGTAAGAGTATGGACAAGACAAGCACAGATGATCTCAGTAAGAAAAGAATATGTAGTGTCTGTGAGGAAAGACAATTGCTTTGGATGTTGCTAAGGAAGCTACCAGCTGGGAAAAATGAAATAGCACACAGTTACAACCTATATTAAGGAACTGATGGAAGATAGATGGAAGGTAGAGCAGGTAATAAAACAATAGCATAATACATTGTTGTTATTCTATGCTCAGTAAAACTTTCCTGTTTCTCAACTCCTCTCTGTTTTCCATGGATATTATTACAGTGATTTCAAATGTACTCTGCAATTGTTTCATAAAGGTCAAATTCCACACTATGTATGTAGTTCTCTCCAAAAGTGATGCCTCCTATTTATTTGGAAACTACAACAGCAACGAAAAGCACAATAACACTATTTGATAAATTCCCAACTACAAAACACTCTTTTTCAACATGCTCACCACCATTAGCAATGCATTTTTGCCAGCAATGAACAAGAGCCTGCATACTGCTCTTGTAACAATCTGTCCCAGTGGAGGTGACCCTCTGTTGCTGTCACCACAGCTGAAACGCATCACCCATTGTCTCATTGTGCTCACATCCACTGTTGGTCTCTAGAAATGTTCAGCAAGCATCAACGAATGTCAATGGGTGCATTTTTTTTTTCTATATAAAGAAATTCAGCGGTATACCTTTTCTCCATAGCACTTCCATGTCAGAAACCATTTTGTCAGACTACCCCTCTGTTGCCATCTGTCACACAGCAACAAAATATAATGGAATATTGGTGGGAAGATTCAACCTCTACTGCCTCACCACCAACATCTGTCTCTGATATCATGCGCCAACATAATAAAAGGCATTACTTTCAGAGAACACTTCATACAGTATCAGCAGCATTAGCCACAGTGTTAAATTTTTTACTTTAATTCTTTGCTGCAAGGAATATGATATTATCTATACATGAGCTACCTCATACAGCCAGCCCCTTGTGGGGGAGTGCAAGGAACCCCCAGCCCCAGAACTCTGCGAAGAGAGAAAAGTAAAACAAATTTCCTAATGCTGAAATTAGGTATTTGAAATACATTTGGGGAGCCACTACTCTAGGTGATTCCGATAAAACATAAATAGCAGTGATTGTGTCCTACATGGTATAAAAAGCATAAATGACTATGGCTTTATAATGCCATTATTCAGCAAATTTGAGATTCTGGTTTTTTTTGTTTTATTTTGTTATTGCTTCTAGTTAGACAGAAGCATACTTCTGTATGGGTATAGACATTCTAAGTATAATTATTTGAAAAATAAATGATGCAAATTTCCTGTGGACCTTCACAGGAAAACTTCAAGCCTTCCTGGGTTGCAATCAAGCTCTGATCTACTGAACTGAGTAAGTCCTCAGACCTTACAAAGTGGTTCAATACAACGCGGAAGTGACAGACTGATTTGCTAAATAAATCTACCTGTAAGAGAAGTGTCACATGACCTTTTTCCATACAAAAGGAGTATATCAAGCCTTGATTATATTCAAATTTTTCAAAATTTAAAGCAGATCAGCCTGACAAGCAATGCCATTACAATGGCTTCAAAAAACAAAACAAAAAGCATAAAAAAAGCAAGGAAAGACCATAAAATATGACGGGGGTACTCTACATTCATCAGCTAGAGCCTCAGAATGATTATTTGTGTCCAGGATGGCATGTCCAGGAATGTTTACACACTGAGTTCCTACAAGTTGTATTCAACTCCTAGAAGGGAAGAAATTAATTTTCTTATTTTCTAGGATGAATACAGGACTTTTCATCCGATTTCTAAGAGTTTCACGTATGATATGAATACGACTGGAGTTAAAATCCACAGCACTTATGTACATTGCAGCTTATTTCACAAAGGAACAAAACAGATTTCATAGAGCTGTCACATTTAGTCACAAAGCACCTTTTCACTCCAAAATAAATCACCTAAAGTGATCTCAAGCAAATTATTTTTCTGTGCAAACCTATTCATATCCATCATATAGGTTAGACCCACTTCTCCATTTCAAGACTACAATCAGAATTTACTCTAAGCATCAAAGAACTCCAATGCTATTTCCCTGCATCTACCACAGGAAAGAGCAGTTACCTGAGATGACACCGAGAAAGGATTTATGGATAAGTACTGACTTTACTAAGAACTAGTGGAGGTTAATAGAAGGAAATCTTAACATAAGATTAAAGAATCTCACTGTTACTCTAAAATAGTCCTGACATGAGGACAAATCACTATTGAGATAAGAAGAATAAAGATTGTCAGAGGATGCATGGAAATCAAATCATCATCCAATATGTTATAAAAGATTTATCAAGTTGACTGAAGTTGGTAATATTTTAAGTGACTGTAATTAGTAAATTTTTAAGTAAGCATATGCACACCATACATAAAATTCAACATTTTTTTCAAGAGTCTTTCATAGCTATATCAAACTGTTTTTTTAAATTTAAGTCTGTACATAAGCAGTCTGCATTGAAATGAATTTCATGCAATCATGGCAGAAATGACTGCCACTGTGCCGTTAGCAGCTCTGAAAGAAGTCCAGGGGGAAAAGCAGAGTGAGTGGTGTCAGTGCCAGCTTGGGGAACAAAACCAGTTTGCACTTTACAAATGAAACAGGGAAGATCCCACAATGATCAGGAATTAACACAAAGTAAACTGATTGCTGGGGTCCTCAATGTCACAAATAGAGACCTTATTTTACTTCATGCCTGGGTATACAAATGTTATCAGAACTGTAGATAACTGAACTGTTATTAAGTATTCATTCAACAGTACCTTGAGAGAAAGTTTCTGAAAAAAGAAAGGTCCATAAAAACTGATTAATTATCATGGTAAACATTATAGAGAATCAGGAGAGATAGATTAAAAAAAAAAATCTGAATGCCTTTATTTCGGATAAAAAAATGTTAAAAAGTTAATTTTAAATTTTAGAAGAATAAGCTGTAACATTAGCAGGATTTAGAAAATACATGGAAAGTGCAATGCTGAAGAAATGATCACAGTTACAAAAACTCTTGCACTTCTGTTTTAATATAATGGTAAAGTACTGAGTAGTATATTCAGTAAGCCTTAGGGCAGACAGGCTGCACTAGATATTTTTTCTACATAAACTTGATTCATGGAGATAACCAATACGTAGCAGAATATTTCCTTTTTTGCCTTAACTACTGAGGCTCTCACCAAAAGTAGCCTAAAATGAGATATACCAGTCATAACTTTCACTTTCTCGTTTATTACCTGCAAAATTTTGATAATGTCAGAAAACACGTGAATGGTAAGGATCGATAGATAGGAAGGACCTCAGAGCATCGCAGCAGTTCAGTGGTAAAATGGAGTTTTAAATGCGTTGTCAGGTCTTGAAAAGATCTAGCAATAGCAACCCCATGGTGAGAGCTCTGCTGCCTGTCCGTCCAGGGAACAGAGGCATTAAAATATTACAAAATGTAGAAGAGAACAAGAAGTATTTGAGGATTAAGAGGACTATTTAATGACAATAGAACGATGAAACACTTTTAATTTTCAAAAGTACAGTTGTTTGAAGAACAGCATAATGCACTTTTCTCCTAGAAATCTGTTTAAATTAGTTTCTTACATACAGATATGTTTATTGTATGTTTTCATTATTCTCCACTCATATTCAATTTGCAAGTACACTGCGTAGAGATCACTGCTGTGACTGTGTGACTGCTCATGGTAAGACTGTTATGTTTCCTGCACAAATATGTAGCTTATTTGCTTACACCATATGTAATTTACTACTGCCCTTACCTTTAAACTCTACGGAGACACAAGAAGCATGTGCCTGGCAGATGCAGAAGAGTCTGGCTAACTACAGGTGTAATTTTGTAAACTTTAACTTTGCTAAGTAATAATTATAATATAAGCAAGGAACAAGGACTACCCACAGAAACTCTTCAGCTGTTTCAACAACAATGCAAACAGGGTAAATCCTGCCCCATGGAGAGAACAGCAGGACATAAGTACTTAGTAAGATCTTCACAGATACCTTCCTCCTCTGGATTTCTGGGCCAGCAGATGAATCTATATGAGATTCTTAGCACCCTTTAATGGATGATCCTACAAGCACTTGAATTTCATTTTGGCTTTCTGCATCTAAATTGCCCTGCTGAATGAAAGCAGCTACAAATTTGAACCTTTCTTGCAGTAACTACAAGATATTTAATGAAGAAAATGCACATTTTTCACAAATTTAAAATTGGCATCTCCTGTCTTTCACTGAATCTTCTCTTATGTTTTACTTTGGAAAAAGACATAACAAATTTGGAAATAGATTATTTTTTTCACTCCTTTTGGTCATTCTTCACCACCACAGAGGTCAGAATAAGAGATTTTGCACTACATTCTGTGATCTGAACTGTATGCAGATTAATATTGCACAGAAAAGACCTCGTTGCAGTTCCTTCTTCTTTGTCTGTATCAGAATTGTTTTGTTTGGATGATTTTTAAGTGAAGGGAGTGGAAAGGCTGCCATAATCTTAACAGAAACCATAGACTATATCAAATTTTCTGCAATGACTTGATCTTTTTCCCTAGTATTTTTGTCTAGAACACAACATAGTTCATAAATAGATCAAATTACTTCTTTCAGTGCTTGCTAGCTTTCCTGCATCACTACTGAATTTCATTTGACATTGTGTCATCCATTGCTGTAGTTCTGCAGGTTCATTTTTATAGAATCATAGAATGGCCTGGGTTGAAAAGGACATTAAAGGTCATCTAGTTTCAACTCCTCCACTGTGAGCAGGGTTGCCAACCACTATACCAGGTTGCCCAGAACCACATCCAGCCTGGCCTTGAATGCATGCATCCACGAATTAGGCATCCACAACCTCACTGGACATACTGTGTATCAGACTTCAGCAACATAGTACGTCATGCCATTTACAGATATTGCCATCTCACTGCCTTACTTTCTTTCCAACTCATTAACACATTTACCAGGTAACAGCTCTCCAAGAATGGAACAATGGAGCATACCACTGTACTGGTTTTGACATAGAGGAAGATGACTGTATATTTTTACTTTAGATTTTGTCATCTAGCCATTTTTACCTCATGACAAGGATTGTCCTACCACCAACTGTTCATTAACTTCTGTTCCTGTGGAGAAAGCATTCAAAGACCACAAAATTCTATTGGCTTTAAAAAAAAAAAAAAAAAAAAAAAAAAAAAAAAAAAAAAAAAAAAAAAAAAAAGGCTAGTAGAATATTTAGAATATTGAGGAATTCGTTTCATTTTCAGAAATAGATTTGATAATTACAATATTTATATTAGTATTTTACCACCTATGTCTAAATATATCTTCTTCTAATTCCTATTTCTTTCAATATCCCAGGAAGATACTTCACAGGATTAATCTGAAACAGATTTCCAAAAACTAGTCACAGTATTAGAACATGCTATTCTGTTCTTCATTCCAAAAAATATAACATGACAACATCTAAATAAGAAATATTCACATATTCACATTCTTTATCATATTGTTCAAACAGTAATTATGCTTAATACAAGAAATTAGCATTGCTGTTCCTCTCAGAGTATAGAGAATGAGACCTTTTAATTACCTTAGTATTAACACAAGAAAAGTAACTGAGTCTCTCCAAGGAGAATCAAAATCCACAGGCCTAGACAACTTTTGATTGCAACTCTTCTGAACTTATCTTTTCTATATTCATGGCTTGTAAATTTCCCAGCTGATCCCTTCCCACTTACGTGCTAAACTTTATTCCCACTACTGTGGGATTCTTGAATTTCATACCTGAAAAGTGCAATTTGAGAGTATGTCACTTTCTGCCACATACTTTCAAGAGTTAAGAGAACACTACTCTTTGAAGAGTAGTGAATTTATTTGAAGACTTTGAATTTATTATTTCTAAGGTGCAGAACAAACAATTCACAGCTTGCAGAAAGTGGGAGTAAGATGAATGTGAGCCAATTTTGAGCCCTCTTTATCCTGGACAGCTCTGCATCTCTTTACATAAAGTAGTCATCTCTTTGAGTCTGCGTAGGTCCTAGTGAGGATTGCCCATGAACTCCAGTAGTGCCTGGCACTTTGTGATTCTGCCACTGGGTTCCTCCGATTGTGCCCTGGCATGCTCTGAGTGCCCACTCAGTCTGGAAAATAGCCTAATAGCCATTTCTTCACTCCCTGTGGCAAGGGAAACTCCTCTCCAGACAGACTTAGGGCTTTTTAGAGCCATATCTGGCAGCTGTTGTGTTTTTTGACATAGAACAGGGGGAAGGTGAAGACAAAGAACGAATGAGGTTACATGTTGTGGGCATGTTCATCTCTTCACCGTCTTTAATAAGGAGTCAATGCTGCAGACTACTCAAAGAAAAAAGTTTGAACTTTTCTGTCACTGGCTAACCTTTCTTGCTCATATGCCATATTCCTGTCATCTTAGACAATGAGGATCAACAAAACCAATTTTAGTGTTATTTGTACAGTCAGCTGTACTTTCAGGATCAATTGAGCCTCAGTACTTGAATTTCAATCTGTGCTATTTCTTTAAAGCATCTTCATTACGGCAGTCTTGATATATGCATATATTGTATAGCTTTTAATATTTATGACAATGAAATTGTATCATTAAATGTATGTTATTATTAAATATATGACATGGATTAATTTCAAGAAGGGGTAAGCTGCATAATTACCATATTGCAAAATACAATTTGAAAGCATCATACTGATAAAGAAAACACATTCTAATATGATAGATGGCCTTCCGACTGTGAGATGGTGCTTTAATTTAGAGCACAGAGGACAAATCTCTAACACAGTGTCCAGAAAGAACTTCCACATGCACCTTTTGGAATAGTGTCAGCCTTGTCAAATAAGAAGGCTCATCTCTTGAATTTGACGATGATAATGACATTTAGCAGCATAGACAAACTGTTGAATCATTCTGAGCTCCTGCTTTTTGCCAAATCACAAAAAGATGTCAGACACCTAGATACATCTTATCATCTGTTTAGAAATGTACATGGAAAAGCATTAAATAGAGTTACTTAAAAGGGGAAAGACACAAGGACTTTTGCTTTCAGGGTAATAAATTGGAATGCTTTCCTGAATATAACTTTCCATTTAAAGGCTTCAGTGTAAGGAAGATTACAGAAGTTTGAAAGTATATGCATTTTTGTATTTTTCCACCTATTCTCTACTTCCTGGTGTATGCATTTGAAAAGCCTTATACATGAGTGTATTTTGTTCAAAGGCACAAAAGACTTACTTAAGTGTCCAGTGAATTTTTCACAGTTCTGTGAATTGCAGTTCTGGAAGTTAAGTGCTACTTTTCTTCCACATTCTGATTATAGCAATATTTTAAAGTGGATGCTATTGAATTGCTGTATATGAAGCTGGGCTATATTTAGATAATGGACCTTATCTGACAAATAATATGGTTAACAGAAAGACAATAGTCTAGATAGTTCACCAGCAAACATTATGAAAGAGATTCACAATTTGCTTTTAATATTATAATTATTCACCTTTCCCTCATGATTTTTTCTTGATTAACACTCCAGTGCTGTTGTGCAGTTTCAAATGAACACTCATATTTACATTCATTGGATTACGTTATTCAGAAGATGTTAAAGAGATTTAAGGACTTTTGGGACTGCCCAGCCAAATATCATATCACTTCACTTTGTGTTACAAAGCTTCGTATAAAACCAAAGCTTTGAGGATACCTTATAAGAAGATCAAGGCAATGAAATAATTGTTTTAAGACCACAATAAGAGTCTGCTTTGCTCTTTAGATATTTAACTTATCATGTAAACTGCATTATAGCCCTAAAATTTATTTTGGCAATACATGTATCATATGTAATAACATTTGATAGTTCATAGCATAAATATTCACATTTGCTGTAGTGTTTTTTGCTTGTTTGTTTTTTAATGGGATTGCAAAAGTAGCTTTCATGTATAGAAGAGAGGTGCCCACATTCTCCTCAAAAAAGAATCTTGATGGCAATCTTCAAACTCTGTTTGGATGCTTGTGAATACAAAGAGTTCAGTAACAAAAATAGCTAAGTTGAGGTCTTGGTATCTCTCAACATAGATGCTGCTGTTTTAATACATTCCATAAACTTCAGATACTTTCATAGAGCTGAAAAATCTGAAGCAGATAAACTTTCATTAGGGTGATGGAAATTTATAATGACTTGATCAGTTTAGTGATATTTAGGGAATTAATGAGATATTCCTTTAATATGCATCATATGGAACTGCTATTGCACTCTGGAATGGGCTGATAGACCACAATTCTATGTCTGGAAGTGATCAGCAGCCAGTAACTTCATTCTCTCATAAAGCACTTAGTTTTAAAAGGAAAGAAGTTCTGTAACCTCAACAACTCTTCAGTGCGTGGTTTGAATCAGAAATATTGCTACTTCTAGCACCACTGCACATACTGTTCTTATTCACACAAATGTTTAGCATTCTTGATTCTAACTAGGAATTTCCCTAAATTAAGTTGTGTGGTAACAAGCTGAGGATTAATTACAGCTCATATAAGAGCTGGAGTTATCTTTGTCTTTTTGAATCAAGCTTTGGAGTGTTTTATATTTCTCATTTATATAAATAAATAGAGCAGAAGCAAAGGAAGGCACCCATATGTGCTAAATCATCCACTAAGATGACACCATGCAGTAATAATATGGCTGTACTATAATCATTAAATGTTTGTTGCCTTAGACAAGACTGAATTAATCGACATCATTAGATACATCATCTAAGTGTGTCAATATTAAGAAGAGTTCTGGTTATCTGAGTGCCCTCACACTGGTTTTAAGTTTATCATTAGCTTTCAAATTTGTGGGTTCCTAATACTTAAGAACGTGGGATAATTTTGAGATAGCTTCAATACGTTTGGTATCCATGCTACCCTCAATTACTACTCTCCAGACTTACTACCCCTCTAATTTGGACTTATAGTGGGATTTTTGTTTATAAAAAAAAACAAATTGAATAGGCAATAGAAAAACTTATTCCCATGAGCCATCTGTTTATTAACAAATAAGAAGTTTTGCCTATCTATCTAAACATTCAAATTTAACTCCCATAGTTAAATATAGAAAAACTATTAGTTGTCAAAATGTATCAAAATGGATGAAGTAAAACAATGTGAAGTTGCAACATCCTCATGTTCTTTCCCCATATCTTTCAAATTCCCATTGTTTCTTCCACTTTCCTGATTTCCTCTTCTTAAATGCCCAGAGATCCTTCCCTGAGGACAAATGCAATCACAACACTCCCATTCCTTATATTCTCTAACTGCATACCTCTTTAATTTTCTTCCTCCTCTTACATCTTCTTAACATATAATAATATATCCTGAGTACACCTTTACTCCCACACCTATACACCACATACATCTTGCTACTTTCTTCAATGATGAATTCAGGAGTAAAATGTTTGTATTTGGAAAAGGTAATGAAAAATTACCATTAATTACTGATTATCGCCTTCTGGTTTGGACCATATATTTCTAAAATTTATAAACACACACTGATAAAGATACAAAAAGAAATCTTATTTATAAAAAATAACCAATACATTACAAAACCAAATAATTTTCTTTTCTCTGCTTTGAATAAAATATACGGTTTGAAAGTAACTAGGAGACTGTGGTAGATAGCTCTGTAATACAAGTTCTGTGTTTGGTTAATTCCTTTTACTAATGAATAAAATAATAAAAAATTTCCAAACGTGATGTTAGTTATTGCCAACTGAAGGCTGTCAAAATTGATCTTTTAGACTCCTTTCAAACTCTGTTTTACAATATTCCATAAATGAGATTTAATTTGCTTTGAACAGATATTGAAAATAAGGTTCCGGAAAAAAAAAATCTCAAAAAAAAAAAAAAGGGAAAACATTCTCAATCCATTATTTAAAAAGTGAAGTTTAGCTATTTCCTTTATTTGTTTTCTTTCTTTCTTCCTCAACCTCATTGAATCATTGTTGAAACACCTGAGTTCAAGTTCTGTCAAAAAAAATCCTCAGAAAGCTGTTTTTAGAGATTTGCATTAAATCTCTGATGAAGCATCTGAGCACAAGTCCAAATAAAGGCCCAATCAATAGAAATGGAAATCAGCCTTGCAAATCATGTTGTCTAATAAGGATTGCCATTAAATTAGAGTCAAATCAAATTACACAGTAACAAACAGCCACTCCTCCTTTATGAGAACCTGTATCCGCCTGAGGAGTCACACAACCATCCTCCATGTCCCATCCTTATATGGGCTCCCAGTACAGGGGCTCAAGACAAGCCGAGAAGCCGTGCAGCACTGCACAGAAGCCTTGAATCACAGCCCTGAGCCACTTTGGTATATCCAGCAGCTCACACAGCTAATAAATTATGTATTCATCAGACAGACCACATGTTTACTTCCAAAGCCAAAAACCCCACCTGTCTGGGAGCCACGCTCCATTCCTTTCTTACCAGCACCAGGCTGCCCACACTTTATAGAAACACATTAGGAGCTCCTTACAAAAGGGAGAAAAGAAGGGAAGGAGCTGCCTACACCTTCATGGGTGCATCAGGTGTTCAGATGATTGCTTTTTGTTCACATTGTTGGCCTCAATCTGAACACAGCATGACACTTTAAATTGCTTTAACTTTGCTTTATTTTACAAAACACTAATTTTTCCAATCAGACACGGTCTCTAATTATATTGCTCATATCATCTTGTTTCAGGGAAGAAATTAGGGCGTTATTTTCTCATAAATGAGGCTAAGAATGTATGGGGACTGCATGTTTTGACAAGAGCCTTATAGTCAGAAGCATGACATAGGTACAGCACCAAGAAGTTTACATATTTAACAACCTGCAATGGGGCTGCTCATTAAGAAGCCTATGGTCAAAAAGCTGTTAAGATGCCTCTGGATCAGAGATTTCTTTTTTAATTATTACCCACATGCTGTAAATCAACAGGCTGCAGGCTCCTAAATGCCCAAGTCATTTTGGGAAAACCGTAGCAACATGTCAAAATGTTACATCAAGCATGAGATCAGTTCCTGGACTTACCACTAAAATTTACATTAGGGACCATTGGTATACTTTTACTTCAAAGTGGAAATAATAAAAGAGATGTCCATACATTCTTCTTGTAGCAGAAGCTGAAAAATTCAGCAGGACAACATACTTTTTACAATATAATGATGCTTCTTGAAGAACCCTTTATCACAAGAATCACGTACTTCACAAGTAACATCCTGAGTAAATGCTATTTAAAGACAATAATAAATTTTTAACAAAACCTCACTGTGGCTGTACTGAGACTGCCAGCTGTGTTACTTCAGATGGACTCAGGTATGCAGTTTGGTCTCCAGGTTTATGTGGGCAGTAATCAATATATACCGATTACTACTGAGAGTTTTCAGACACTGCCTTTCTATAAATACAGTTAAGAGACATAAAGGCAATATGTGAATTTAGGTGGTTTGAGCTTAGTTCTTTACCGTACACAACCTGGAAAAGGATATTTGGGCAGTAGGGCTGAAGAGATTGGAAAGAGATATGTTCAGATATGTACCACTGGATAAATCTAGCCTGAACAGAGGTCAAAATTATTACTATTTGCTCAAAAGAGCAGAACATGTTACTGAGTATAGAGCTGAACATCTGCATTGGTTCACTGGTTCCCTGTATTCAAGTTCACAAAGATGTCCTCTCAAACAGCTATATCTTCAGCAGCAGTCCCCAAACACAAGGACTTGGAGAAATGGCTGCTGCTTAAACCAGCTTTGCCTCTCTGAATGGTGACCTTGGTACAACACTGTCAAAACTACCTTTGGTGTTCTTTTGCACAAAAAGTGAATAGGGGCACTTTTGAGCAAATTGGTCACAATTTAGTTCAGCATAGCATAAATCATTCTTTAATGAAAACTCTACATCCCAGACATCCTCCTACACATAAAACTCTCAAGTAACACAGGTGAAAGTGAGGGTTCAAAAAACTTGCAGAATAAATTCCTTTCAACTGTGTACATTCCATCTATTTGGACTTTCTAAAGAGGTGGTGAAGCTGGAGATGGAAACACCTTCAAAAAATGGAAGACTCGTGGGGCAAGCCGTGATTTAGAATAGTCATCACGGATCGTCAACCCTAGACACATAAATAGCAGAGGCATACTCAAGTTGTAAGACTTTCCTTTGTGCCCTGGTCACAGGCTACCATGGACTCTGATTGCAAACTCAGACTGAACTCACACAGAGCTTGAGCAAAGTCAAACCCACGGTCTTATGCTAAACGTACAAAAGTAGTAACACTAAATAGTTTATTGTCTTTACGAAGTTGAAGGGGCATTAACAGATAGGACTCATGGAGGGTTTGGTTTGAATAAGATTTACTGTCCACTAACCTTATAATCATGACACTCTTGTCTTGGGTTTCCAGTATACTTTCAATGCCCTACATTCTTTTTCATTGCCATCATGGCGGCAGGAAATGAAGAACGAAAAAAGAACCAGCGGAAGAATGTGTATAGATCAAAAGTATATAAAGGCAGAACAAGAACAATGAAGGGACCTGCTTTTCCCAAATAAACCATGGATAAAAGCAGATAAATAACTCTTAACCATGCAGATAAAGTTTTAGTTGAATGGACTCAAAACACTCAGACAATGGCAATAAATGTAGTTCGTTAACTGCACACAAAAAAGTAAAACATACCCATCTTTCACTCAACCACAGAAGTACGCAGTACACAAAGGCTGTTCAGACTGTTAGAAGAAAGATGAGTCTGCTATGCTGTATCTGTTTCCTTTTGATGATGCTTTTTGGTGCAATGGTTGGAGTGTATCAATACCAGTCTTATGCAAGACAGTCAACCATATCAGTCAGAAAGCCTTAAATTACTGCAATGTTTAGGGGCAAGCTTTCTCTGTTTAAAAGGAGGTGCAACAACAGTAGAAGTGAGCACTGGAATCCATGGCTATTTTTTCTGTAAAGTAAGATATCAATCACATTTGCAAGAAAAGAATTAAGAGACTGGATACAGTTCAGTCCAAACAAAGTTCCAAACAAAAGAGTATGTCATGATAGAAAAGAGAGGCATCATCTTTGAGGTTTTATTCAGGTTTAATAACTATTCCTGGAATGATTTCATCAGTGCAAGCCTCGCTCTTACTACTTCCAGAATTAGGAGGAGAGAAGAGGTGGAGGGAGCAAAATAGAGTTAAGATTTGCCTGAAATTTCCATATAAATTATATAATTTGCAATAAAATACAGCTGAAATATCCAGAAGCCTTGTACAGAATTATTTTACCAAAAGATCACTCAGATGTAAACATTTTTATTATGTGAGAAAAGACAAAGCTGAAATAATTTAATTCTTCTGTGCTACGTAATGCAAAAGCATTAGCTTTTCATTCTTGTACTTAACTATGCTATAAAAGTGATATTCACATTGCAACGGGGCCTGCCAGACGTATTTAATTTTAGTTTTATTAAAAATACCAGAAGCTGCTCTTAATAGATAAATGAATGTCATATGAAACCACATCCAAAAAATTCAAAAAATTTCAAGTGCGCTTCAACTCAACTTTATCAGTTAAACCACCTATCACAGGTCTCTTGCTGAAGATTTCAATGAACAAGTTTTAGAGGTTACTGAGGACTGTTGGTCATTTTTAAAGGACAGATTTGCAATGAAAGCATTTTCTTAGTTTGCTTTTAAACATTTTACCACATTATTTTCCTAAAAATATACAAAGAACTCCAACCTATCTGAAGATGAAGAAGTTAGATGAAGCACAAGACCAAATACAGAAAGTGCATCAGATTCCGGAAAAAAAAAAAAAAAAAAAAAAAAAAAAAAAAAAAAAAAAAAAAAAAAAAAAAAAAAAAAAAAAAAAAGCCATCTTATAATGACTTCTAGTTTTCACCACATATATCTATTGGATTTTTTATAATAGATTAAAATACACCATATCAATTATATTGACCCATATCACTTATATGTGTTTGGCTGTTCTGCACTGTTTCAACAATGCCGAATTCCTAAAAACTTGATTTACTTTCTCTGGTCAACCGGATTAATGGCAGCTCTATTCCCCCGAAGGGCTAAAAAAAAAGCTGGATCCAAAACACCCAAACTTTGTAAATGCATCCAATCCACAGTTATTAACTCAGAAATGTCTCTTTAATTATGTTTTCTTTGGAAAATGCCTTTGGATATAGGCATTCTGGGCTGCAGACGGAAATCCAAATTCTCCCCATCTCTCCGGAGTGACTTAGTTCTTAAGACAAACAGGATCTGGCATTAAAGTGGGTTTTTACCAGGCTGCAAGTTTCTGTGTTCAGAACCAGGGTTAAGGCCTTGGATCACACTTAATCTTTACCACGGAAATTGTGGCCACAAAAGGCTGTTGGGTTGGTCAGTGCGTCTGCAGTAATTAAGGCAGTTGATCTGCAGGACCAAATGTATGCAGTGCTGAACACCTGTGTCTCCCAAAGAAACTAATGGGAGTTGTGCTTGGATCTCAGGATTTGTCCTCAGATTTCCTAGTGGGTATTTCTTCTACATGTGAGGATGACAATGTTACAGCTTACTTACAGGAGCAAACACTGCTAGAAATGCCCTAGATTTGGAGCACGTTCATGTTTACCCATGTTATAGAGTGCATTTATTTGTCGCAGAAGCAACATAGCAATACAATGCCTAATGCTACACAACTGACTAGTATTCAAACAGTGCATTAAAAGTAAAAAATGCCAGACTTTGTCTAAAACAGACAATATGTTTTATGGCTTTAAAATAAAATCACAGAAGATCTAACTCCATCCAGCTGTTCTTAATAGACTTTTTTTACCCTTTGTTTTTCATTCTCCACCTTAATCCACTTCAGAATTACCTCACAGTCCATTCATTTTTGTTCGTAACTTGATAACTCTTACCAAAACAATCTATTGCACATTACAGAGTAAAAAAAAAAAACAAACACCTAAATTAAAAAACAGAGAAGGAAATTTAAAAAATTTATATTGTTTAAATCTAGTGTTGCTGCTATGAGAATTTGCATAGCAACCTGTAACTGTGCCTGACAGAATTACAAATTTATCGTGCATTTGAAAGACAGATGAAACAGTCCCACATTTTCTGCATCAGTCATTTCTATTTGGTTCAGCTCAGAACAAAAAGTCTCTCTTATTTTGCAACTAATTGAAGAATTAATATAAAAAGATTGAACACCTGTTGCTCTGTTGGCGGAAAACAGCAATTACAATTACAGTGGACTTACACTATATAAGAATATTTTTAAAATAGAAGGGGAAGAAAACATGCTGGTGACCAGGGTCTTTCTGAATCTACAGAGGATATTACAGCTTTTATTCAGGTCGTGAGTGGCCCCTGTTAAGCATCCTTGGTTCATGAAGGTCTACTCACTATATCCCTGTTTAGTCGCTGCTCCATTAAGCATTTTCTATTAGCTTGGAGTAGCTCTGATTCACTCAACATCCTCTCTCTTTCCCGTACACAATAAGACAGGCTTAAAATCCACTGTACGTCCTTCTAACTGTCACACAGATCCTCTTTATCAATTTCCTATTACAAACATTAATCACCGAAAATAACTGCTATTAAAAAGAGACTAAACCCATTTTCATCTCCTCCTTTTATTTGTTATCTAGGAGAGCGGTTTGGCAAGCCTTACAGGGGAGTAGAAAAAGTCAAACATAGAACCTGTAAGTAACTGATTTTTTGAACAGAACTGAACAGAGAACAATAAGCACAATATGAGCAAGCATCGAATCCACTTAAAACAAGAATCCTTAAATTTTCTTGCTGCAGGAAAAAAATAAATGCTGACAATATCAAACATTTTGTTCTGATTGCATGCAATAAAAGTAAAGCAACAAATGCCGTGCTACAAAAAACCCTGTAGAAAGAACTATTTGCTGTTAAGTTGGGAACTGTAGGATCACAGCCCACGGTGCTGTGAGGAACAGCCATGTTTCACTCTCTCCTTGGCCCACAGGGATCTGACGTACCTACATCCCTCATCAACAGCACTCCCACAGCCACAGCACCATGGAGGCATGGCTCAACTCTTCTGCCTTTTATCAGCAGATCTTAAATCATTTATAGGCAAAATTATTGCTATTATCATTACTAATAAAAAATGATGAAGATTCTCTCTTTTTATAGAGGACAGAATCAGTTTTTCACAGCCACTGGCTGGTCCAGGTGCTCTCTTTGTGTTGCTAATGCCTTCTATCACATTGACGGGATTGAACTTGTCTTTAAGGCCTCATGTGAAGAATGATGGCTGATAAACCAGCATCATCCTTGTCCCTTTCATTTCATACCTGCTTCTAGGAATGCCAGAACTGTGAAAAGACTCACTATCCTTTCTTTGATAAGTACTTGCTTATGAGATGTATACATCTAGTGGTTTTTTTTTCCTTCTTTTTTCCCCAAGATAAAGAAGACTGAAAAAACCATGAAATAGGAATGTACAATTGTCCAACTTAATACATAAACAACAGTAGAACTCCATAAGCACACCTTCATCTTCAATTCTGACTGGGATAGAATACCTGTTTTGCTAGTGCATTCTGCTCCCATGTCTTTAAAAATGGTGTGTCACAACTGGGTAGGGACATTGTGTTGCCTTGAAGAGGTACCCAGCACTTCAGGATAGCTTGCATAGGGCACATGACTTCTCAAAGTCCTGCCAGCTAACAAAGATGTGTTAGAATTTCAGTAGGGGCCAGAAATAACAGAGGCATCATGAGTCAGGACTCAGATAGGCTGACAAGCTGTGTCAGGACACGGATGCTGAGATTCCAGGATGAGATCAGGCTGAGAGGCGTATGAATCAGGAAACAGTGAAAACATAAGCGGTGTGGCAGTGTCTTTGTAACACTGAGTTGCGCATGTACAAAGAAAGCAAATCATAAATCCAAAGAAGATGAAGACCAACTTGTGATACTGCCCCTTGCTATCCAAGCAGCAACATGCAGTATTTTTGGAAAGTGTTATAAGGACATAAATATTTGTACTTTTCCCTTTAAAAATAATGTGCATCTGAACATAAAAAAATTGAACAATCAACTTTGCAAGGTAACCTGTTTCTATGGAGAAAGGATAAAGCATTAAATACTTGATATTATTTATGAATTTATAAATCAAAATAAAATTTTAAGGTTTTCTGTTAATGAAATTAAAATGATCATCAGTCTTTCCTAAGTGTCTACAGTAAATAGTCACAGTCCATTAAGACAACATGTTAGAATTGTTCATAACAGGATGCAAATGAAATAATCAAGTAATCAGGACTATTTCAACATCAATAAAGCCTCAGAGTGATTATTTTGTACAGCCATGACACAATACCTTTTTGCATACTTTCCCTGATCAGATTAAAGTGATGATGAATTCCTCGATGGCTCAAGTGTGCTCCAAGGAAAGCTAGAAGGTTGTACAGTTAACTCCCAGGGTGTAACTCTAAACCATACAACCTACTACCTCAACCCGGATGCACACAGCTTCCGACGGTGACCATAAAGTCTTCTTCACTTCTTCAGCCTTTCTTTGAAATGTGACAGCAGCCACAGGCCTATATATTTCCCATGGGGGTAGGCTTTCAGCTGTTGAAATAGTCTGCAGTTATTCCCCATTTTTTCAGATGACAAGGTATACTCTTAGAAAAATTTTTCAACTAGGTAGAGATTATTTTCTATTATGTTTATATGCATATAAATATATAATGTATGTATAATGTATGTTTCTATGTATGTATTTATACATACTTATTTGATAGGAATGATGCAACTACATTTTTTGAAAGAAACAACCATTTGGTCTTATTTTACAATGAAATTCAAATGTAAATGTAAATATCTTTTTTTCTAGTGTAATCCCTTGTAATGTTGTATTTATTAAAAATGGCAAATGGTACACCCTACTCTTCCTCACTGAAAACGTTACAATTCCCTCACATCTCTCTTTAAATTTTAATAAGGTATTAAGCCAAAGGTACTTGAAGCTACAGATGACAGAACAAGTCACTTAAATTTGAAGAAGAGGCAATAGACAAGAGAAGCATTCCAAAAACAATATATAGTTTTGTTTGAAATGCTCACTTGAGTCTGTTGTCAAATTTCACTGAAGTGCATGCTACGTAAACTTTTGCCAGATCACCATACTGACACAGACCCATAGAAGCGAGCTTGTGCAGTGCGTTTCAACACAAGATCGGATCTACGGGTTTATGCCAATTGGCATCACTGATTAGCATTTTCCTTTTAAAGTTAGACACAGAAGATTTTAAACAAACAAACATAGAAAGCAACTGTAAGCACAAGTATTTGAGAGTAAAACTATTGCAATCATAAAGAAGGCTACTTAAAACTGCATAAATGGTGGATGCACCACTGTTTCGACTTTGGCTGGAATTAATATCCTATTGAGCACTCTTCGTGTTACCCATGAACTCTCAAATCCCACCAACTAGAATTGAATCAAACTACATCACACAGCCTGCAAGACCAGAATCCAAAATTGTATGTGGCATACTAGTGAACAATAAAGGTTTGTATTCTGTGCCTGAGCCCACATTTTGTTCTGCAACTTAAAATAAACTTCACCCCACTAAATCTGAAATGCAGTGAGGCACACTGGATTGCAGCTCTCATACAACGTTAAAAAGACTGTTTAGCTATTTCTTCATTCTACACAGTATCTAAGTACTGATTAACTATAACTTGTTGATTAAACAATGCCTATTAATCAAAGCAAAGAAGTTAATTTGTATATTTTATTCACTAATCCTCCCATCAATGCTATTCTCTAATAATAAGATTGCAGTCGAAGTAGAAAAGCAATCTTGCAAAACTTCAGGGTTAACTCCTACAGCAAATGCTTTCTTCTTGTGACTAGTAAGCAGTAAAATATAAATTATCAGTCCCTAGATGTAGGATGTCCTACTGAAAAAGATCAGTAACGATCAGTAATGTAAAAAGGTGAGACACAGATGTGGTATTATAACTTATATATTTTAAAGGAGAGCATTTATAAGCACTGCATCTTAAAGCATAATATCTGACACAGCAGGCATAAGAAGCTGGTATAAATTTAAAAACAGTTACTATAGAACAGTTGCTTCTGATTTTAGCAGCTTACTGTAATCTGTATCTGAATAAGTTTTTAATGCCTGACTTCCACTGTTTTCCACTGAAGGCCTAATTCTGTCATCATTTGTTGGATAAAACTCCTTTTAAGAGAACGAGCGCTTCCAATAACAAAGTTTTTGAATCAGGCCAATGCTTCATTTTCTTGCAAACTGTAACATGCATTTCTGGTTCAGTAATGACAGCTGAACATTACTAAATGGCCCTTTTACTTTTTAATTTAGTTGATTAAAATACTACATTTTCCAGTATACTCTTCTGCATTTTAAAAATAGTGTCAACTCCTTTTTATTCTAGAGCAGTATGTTTTAAACCTGCTTTCACATCATACACAACGCTTCAGCATTCAAAAGGAAAGACATTTTTGTAATTATTTTCTGCTGACACTTGAGATAATAAGTAAGGCAAACCTCAAAGTACAATATTTCTCCTAGTATCAGAAATAAGTATGTAGACTGCATATTTAATTTACTGAATGATTCCAGTAAGTGCTATAAAATGGCTTCTCTATTTTTCTTTTTTTTTATTTGTAAATAGAAGAGGCATTCCACATTTCACAAGGACTTGATCTAGTATACTCATTTACTAGTAAATGTATTTGCTCAATAAATATACTAGTAATATAAATATAGCAGAACATGTATCTATGTAACATATTTACTAGGCATAACAAGAGAATAACCTGTATTTTGAACTTTCAATCTATTCTAAAGCTTCATGGAAACAATAACTATAGGGGCTACCCAAACTGCAATAATCCCAACAGAAAGTAATCACAGCAAAGGTTTTATACGTATCTATAAAATGATATTTGTAGGAAGGAAAGGAAGGAAATTCTATTAAAGCTAATCTGCTTCATGTTATTGTCATGAACTTTAATTTATAACAGGAAAATTATTTAACATCACTGTATTACCTTCGCTGGATTCTGCTCTGGTACAATTAAGTTCTTCAGTTTCCTTTTTCTTTTGAAATTTTTTCTTTCACTAAAATGAATGAGAGAGAAAGATTTTGAAGTAGCTGTTCTATGGAAAGAGTTTCCAGAACAACAGGAAACCTAAAAAAAATTGGAAATTATGCCTTTAATATATAAAACTGACACACTGCTTACGCCCCTCTCAGGGCCATGGGAAGACATGCTGTCAACACACACACTTTGACAAACGGACGATTTCATTTAGCATTTCCTAATCCTATTACACCTCACAAATATTTTATTTTTAAGAGGAATACCAGAAGTGAAGAGTGCTTCACAAAAATGAAGAGTTTTTATCAAATGGTGAATACAACGAAATAGTTTGGTATGGAACTGCACACAAAGGCTATGGCTTAAATCAAGAAATGTTGCAAAACTTAAGGGAATAAATACTATCAATATAATGAACTACAGAAATTTTTAAAAGTTCTTTTAGGCAAATGAAAGCATAGGCTTCTCAACAGATATAGACAGTAATGACACAAAACTATTCCAAAAACCACGACTCGGGAGGGAAGTATCACCATAAATCTAAGGAACGCTTTCTTGTACAAAATGGGTGAATGGAGGTATATGTGTCATATACATAAGATCTCCATCCATAACTTCCCAGAATTCATTGCAGAACAACAAAAATATAAGGTAGCAAAATTAGCATCGGATCTTCGGACTTACTATCTAAGCACTAATGCATAAAAAGCAAAGTATTAAAAAACAATTCTATTTCGTGAAGCCACAATATATTTATAGCCTTTTCATTAGACAAGCTTCTATCACGAACATTTTGATAAATACATCAGAGTTTCTGATGAAAAAGACATTGCAAGTTTCAAAGTAATTTCTAGCTGAAGATTTCTGTATTTTAAATATAAATTAAAAAGACCAAGAAAATAAATAAATAAAGAATCCCAAACAGATAGAAGACTGATTTGACTGAGCATTTTAAAATACGTCAGTCAAACCGAATTTTGCTACAGACTGCTCTAACTGCCAAGTAATATGTTACAAAAGACAGACAAATGTTGTAACAAACAGGGTCTACTGCTAAAGCGTCATATGCTCCAAACTTGCTTTAACTTCACATGCAGTTATCACAAACACTCTGAATGGATATCTTAAATACTGTTTTCAGCTATTCCTGGACAAATGCCGCTTTACCGAACATCTTAAAATAGTCACTGTTACTAGCTGCAAGCCAGGCTTACTTCATGAACGTCCCAATAATGTGCCTTTTATTCCAGGGCTTATTACAGTGATTTCTTTGTAGTGGAGTTATATACAAAATTGTAAGGAACTCATATACAAATTAACTCAAACATAAATTTAATATACTTGATACAAGAGCGAGCCTTTTCTACCGGTTAGCAAAATTTTTTCTTCCTCTCTTTAGAAACCGAAAGCATGAGTCACACTATAAAAAAAGAATTTACTTTCCTTAGCAACCAGATCGAAACACCCACAACTTTCGTAGCAAGAACCAAAGCTTATACTGAATAAATGTAACATTACAATCTTTGCTTAACTCCAGTGCTTAGCTAAGATAAAATGTGCCTAAGCGCTTATTTCCACAGATCCTCGATTTTTGTTTACTTTCTATTTTTAGCAGCATTAGCTTAAACACAGCCCCAGAAAGTTAGTTTAAAAAAAAGTGTGAATGGCTAACTATGTTAAAATTAATACACAAGGACTCAGTTTCAAAACAACGTTTAAAATGGAACAAAAAAAAGGAAAAAAAGGAAAAGAAGCTATACCTGATATGAAAGGTACGTTTTCACCCAGTGCCAAATTTTGCTATATTAGCAATAGCAAAACAAACAAACAAAAAAATTGCCTTCTTTCTCTTTTGTTTTTACTGAAAGAATCAATCTCCTGGGCTCATTTTGCTACACTGCTTTAAGAAGCTCTAACACATCCTCATGTCTCTGCAGTGAAACATGCCAGGTTTTTTTTTGGAAGCAGGAGAGCCACTTTTTTTTTCTGCACTCTTGTATGTAGGACAAACTCAGATTTGTTTCTTCTTCTGAGGGCTCCTGTTATTTCTCGGAAGAAGACCAGGATGCCTGTCTTCTCTCTCGCTCTTCTCGGAATTCCAGGCACAAAGCACTGCGCAAAAGC
>JAOWBP010000001.1:82702381-82722703 GCA_028571105.1 Tragopan temminckii | reverse complement strand
TGTGCAGCAATACCCACTAGTAACAATGGGGATGCAATATTGCTGCAGTCCTTCTGAAAGCAGTCTCCTGAGAAAGCTGGTTGTGTCTCCAGCAGCACAAACCCCTTCATCTGAGCCCTCTTGTTGTCACCCGTGAGTAGGACAGCTGCTCCACAAGTTTGCAAACCAGCACGTCCAGACCAATCAGCACCCTCCCATCTTCAAAATGCATTTAATCCCGTTTTCTTGAAAAGATGCAATCAGACAAGAATTCATAGAAGACACAAGTTATTTAAAATAGATTAAGACTACTACTAATTCTTAGTAATAGACTCAGAATTTCAGAATTGAAATTTCAATTTTGCCCACCTATTGTTCCAAAGTAAAATGTCACACAAAATGTCAATTCCAAATGAAAATACCATGCAAAATATTGAGCAATAAATATGCACACTGCCAGCACATAAAAAGTTATGAAGGAGAATTTATCTTGGGGCTGTGCTGTGAACAAATGAAAAAAGGTCCACTCGGTGCTTCTACATCACAAAGTTTCATAGCTACCGCAAAAGAGATGTTAAAAATGAGGTAATCTCTATGGTCTCCACACTAATAAACATGGAGCCATGGGAGAAGCTGCTCTGCATTAGCATTTGCAGACAGTCGCACAGGCGCTGCTGTGAGGAGGAGGTTGCATGCTAAAGAGTTTATGGCCAGAAATTAAGGCATGGCAAACAAAATGGAAGACAACAGGCTGGAAACTGCAGCAGGAGGACAGGAAAAACCATTCCAGGGATACCATAGGCAGTAGTCACCTAGCTCTGCTTCCTTTTTGCTTTTCATTGTATTTACCTGGAGCAAATCAAAGGACAGACATATGAGATAGAGTGCCTTGAAGTGGAGGAAGATGGCTCTTGCAGGCTCTTGCAGTTCCACACAGATTGCCCACACCTCTGGTGTCTGGGTGGGTTTTTGGGGAAAGCAGGCATGGCAGGGAGGAGGAGGGCATGCAGTGCAGTCTCTGGATGGAGAAGGGCAAGGTGGGCTGGGTGAAAGTGTTAGGGAGCAAGGAGAGGGAAGCAGCCTACTTCTCCTGCCAGATCAGTGCTCCTGAGAAGGCTTGCTCCAACTGATGGTTTTCTTACTGATTAATTGAGTCAATAAACCAAACAAGATTTTTTTTCTTCTAGCAGGGCATGGGGGAATCAAGCTTATCTTGCTCCATCTCACATTTTATTATTATTCATAAAATTTTTTAGGTCAAAATACTTAATTGTCTTCAAATGGGCCTCAGAAGTTGCACTCAGAAATGTGTAACCTCCAAACCTGCTTGGCATCTTAAACCAAGGTGACAGGGAAGGTTCCTTTAGAACTGAGTAGAAATCTCCAACTGAACTACAATGAATATATATTCCATTCAAATTTATCCCTATCATTACCAGTGATGGTATTTAAAAGGACAAGGAAACAGCTCATATTTCAGATCTCTGAAGGACGCTTGTTACTCTTACCACCACAATGCTCAGCAGTGTTTGAGGGGTGACAGGCATGGAAATCTGCAGTCACTGCAGTGTGGAAAAACACTTCAACATGTAGCTAGCACTCCACAATGGAGCACTCCTGCCTCAAAAGCAAGTATTCCAAAACAGGATGTTAAAATGCTGTTAAAAAAATCACTTGCATATGTGCTCAGTAAATTATAGATGTAGATGGATTACAGAGTGCTTTGCCTGTGAACTAATGCAAGGATGACACAAAGGGAAGCAGACAGACATATTTGCCAGAGCAGTCTGCCTTGTTCTCCTGCAGTTGGAGTAGGACAGAGCAGAGTGACTGGTTCTTCCCCAGCAGGCAGGAAAAGAATGGCAAAGAGAAAGGAACACCTTGAGGGTTTTTGCATGTGTATTGAGCTGCCATGGGACAACTGGCATCCCAGCCATCCCAGTTTAACATGCAGATGTATGGAAAGGACAAAAACAGAGACTTCTCTGGGCAATGGCATCCCATGGGAGATGAGAAAAAAAGGGGAGTGGAATCAGGAAAGAAACAGGGCAGCACTCTCAGAGAGAATCGTGGAAACATAGAATCATTAAGGTTGGAAAAGACCACTAAGATCACCTACTCCAGCTGTCAACTCATCAACCATGCCCACTAACCACATCTCTCAGTGCCACATCTACCCTTTTCTTGGACAGCTCCATGGACAGTAGCTCCACCACCTCCATGGGCAATCTATTCCAGTGCCTCACTACTCTTTCTGAGAAGAATTTTTTTCTAATATTCAAACTAGAAAAAGTGAAGAAGGCAATGTTTACTCTTTCATGAGTTCATTGTTAAACTCAAAAATACTAAGTACACAGCGGTTATTATTACAAGTTAAAAGTTGAGAACACACAAAAGTGAAGAGGAAATGAAAGTAATGGATATGTTACACATTTCTTCTTAACTTTAATGTACTGTATTGCATGCTATAACAATTCACATTAGAAAGGCCCTGGTTTACAAAGAGCACTTCCAAAGGCTCTAGTATATAAAAGTTATTTTCAAAATGCATGCAAATGAAAATTTATCATCTGCTAGCTACTTTCATGTTATGTTCAAATGGCACTTTGCCTTCCCATTTCTTCTGCCTTAAGGTTAACATGACCAAATTAAGAGACTAAAGCAAGATGCTCCACGGTAAGAGCCAAAGATGTCATTCATCATAAATTTAACTATAATTTTCCTGTTCCTGAAATTCTTGCATTTAAGTTCCTTTTCCTCTAAACTTGTCACAGTGTTATTTGTAACTTATTTATTTATAAATTTATAAATTATATGTTTTGCCACTTTGGCTCTACATCAGGACACCTGAACTTAACAAACTTCTTTCTGTTTTGCTGCTGGAAAAGAGAGTATTTTAAAACTGATAGCAACAGAAACTGAATATTGCACAGCAAACATTCTTGTTCACAGAGGAAAAACCTTCTTCACAGATTTCTTAAGAAGGTCAGTTATTCCCTTAAAAGTGCAGATATTCATAAAGAGCAAAAAATACAAATATAATGAATTGAAACACAAAAAATTCAGACGAGCCTTTTACAATAAATATTTTGCAGTACCATTGCAAACAGGAGCAAGCTTTCTGTGGATCAAGATGAAGTGCTGTTGTGGTAGAATAAGCAACACTGCTACATTGCTGGACTAAGGCTGATGCTGAGACAAGCTCATATTGAGGCCAAAGCTAAAATCAGACTGTTCCCCATTTTTCACCCTTGGAGGTGATCATTCAGGCACAGGCATTTTCTCCACAAGCAACAAGACAGTACCTCAGACAGATAAAAAGGCTGTGGCAGTATAAACTACCAATCCAAATATGTGATGATAGGAAGAGCTTTGCTGTACACATTTCCTTCAACATACTTGTTTCATCCTCCATTTATTTCACCAGTTACTCTAGAATCATTAGAAATGGGCAGATCAAGAGATACCACATTTAATTCCCTCATATCCACCAAGTGTCAGATATTCAAAAACTCTTTTTATGTGCTCTTTGCAGGTATAAGTGCAACTATGGCTCAGAATTATCACCATTAATGGGATCTAAAGCACCTGTACTTCGTAAATTTAAAAATTTGTTGCATGTCACTCTTCTAAATGCATGACCAGCATGGCAGTTAGATGTTTGTTTTTGCAGTTCTAGAGACAAAGATACCAAGACTTCTTTTCACAAATCACTTATCATTAATACAAGATGGAATATTTGACATTGTTCAGTGTTAACTACACTGCATTGAATCTTAAGTGCTACACTGAATTAGATGATCTCTAAATATGATCTACACAGTTTGCACCACTTTGACCACTACCTCTAAAAACCAAAATATGAAAATACCTTTATCTAGAGGAGGAGAAAAGTAAACAAAGGAAACCACATGGCCAGGAGTGTAGACAACAAATAATTCCTCACATCACTTCGACTTCTGATCAATAAAACAGTGTTGATTTCTTTCACTACTACCTCTTCAAGACAAGGACTAGCACAGACAGAATTCAAGGCAGAAAAGTTTTACTGATTTTTGATTTAGCAGCATACTGAGTGCCTAGACCTGTCACATGAAAAACCCACCCGTACACCTCCTTCAAAAACTGCTGCAGCACTAAGCTCAGTTGCATGCCAAATTACTGGGGAACATTTCCACAACAGCAACCCTATCACAAGCTTCAGTCTTCATGGACGTGGCAGCACATAGACTTAACTCAGATGAAAGCACAGACGATTTCCTGTTCTAAATTGTGCAGTGAGCTGCATAGCAAGGGTTCTTCAGGGCCACTTATTTTTCTAGAACTCATTCTTGACCAGAATATGAATCGGGAAAATAAGGATGCTGCAAGGACATTTTTCGTACCATTGAGTTCTTAATCAATGATACACAGCTTTTACGTTATTCTTACATTTTCCTACACAATCCTGTATGAATCCTGTTTGCTCAAGAGTTTTCACTGAAGCCTTATGTAATATTTTTAAGAGGTGCATTTCACTTAGCTGCCTTGAGCCAAAAATAGTCTTCAATATAGCATCATTCCTACCTCCACCTTTATAATTGAATATAGTGTTACATCTCAGAATGGCACAGCGCAGTGCTCTTGAGCAAAGACAGAAAATAAGTATTTTTAAAATGTTCTTAATTATTTCAGGAAGGAAGATACATGCATCCTTAGGTAATTATGTTCTTACACATCTGGTCAGCATTTTCCAAAATATCAAAATGTTTTGCAGGCAGGCCTATATGTGTACATATCCGAAATCACCACACATCTTTTTGGTAATTTAATTACAAAAACACAAGGGCTGTGCATGCACTTTTCTGGGTTACATTCTTAGCAGGTTGAGTTCTGTTAGTCAAAAAATACAGATGGGTCATAACTCTAAGCTTGAAAGAAAGGACATGAGGATTATAGCCCAATGTAAGAAGTGTTTTTGATTTAGCAACCTAAAGGATCAATTAATTTTGAAGCAAAACTGATTAAACCTAGACAGAAAACAGCTTCCCCTATCCCAGTTTTCAATTTCCCTACTGGCAATTTTAGATTCTGCAAAATAATCTCACTTCCACCCATCCCATCTAGATTTTAAAATTTCTATATTGGAGCAGTTAATTCTTCATATCTTAAAATGTTTTAAATATTCATCCTAGATTTTGTCTTCTTTGATATTTTTTAGTATAAATGGCTACGCTTTAAATTTTGTTAGTTTGGATTCTCATAATTTTGTGAGTAAAGCCTACATTTCAAAACAATAAACATCCTCAGATAACCTGAACAGCACTGAGAAAGACGCAGAGATCAAAGGCAGGGGAGCCTTCCTGGAAGACTGAGCAGGATATGAGTGATCAAAGGCAGAGGAGAGAGGACTCTGGATCTTAACTCCTGTTTCCACTACACATGTATAATTTACAGGTTATTGGATTGTGGGGAGGGGAACTATTTATACATTAAAAGTAGGTTACAGGCCTGAAAAGTTATTTAAAATTAAAAAAAATAAAAAATAAAAAATAAAAACAAAACAAAACAAAACAAAACAAAACAAAAAAACACACTATGTTTGTTGAAAATATCCAGGAAGAATCTTCTACAGTGTACTTCTCCCAAACAGAAATGGTGCAAATGTAAGCAGCTTTGTTTTCAATGAATCAGCATTTTCTGACAAAATCAAACAAACAAAAACACACACTATTCCTTGTTGGTGTCATGATAAAAGAGATATTGTGTTGTTTGAAAGTGATAACTCACAGGAATAATGGAAAATTCATGTTCTCAGTAGAGAATTGCTACTTACATTAGCTTGCTTTTCAGAACACTTAGAGCACACTTAGACATTTAGACACATTTAGACACTTGTAACTCAAAATCTTCGTCAGATTATAATTCTATTTTATGTGAAATTCAAATTGTACAGTCACATAAGGGCATTTCTTTAGTTCTTGTCCTACACAGTTTGGTAGTACTCCCATGTACAACCAGGCTTCTTTCCATGATGCTGTTCACAGCTTCCCAGGACAGTGAAGTTAGCAATGATATGAGAATTCCTACAATCAGTTGACTATCTCTGGTACCAGATCCTTGGTTACTTTGTCATTATTTATCTTTATCAGAGAAAATACCCCAATTAAAATTTTGCTAAAAAGAAGCAATTATTGCCCTGAATGTTTTACTTAGCAAAGCAATGAAGTGCATTTTCTCAAAAAATCCTGAGCGGCTGTATAGAAAATAAATACCAAACATTGTGTGCACTTACAGAATAAACAAATTCAGCAGTACATTGATTTAGTAGTGATATATGAATTTGTGACCTCTCAACTCACTGAATTTCAACATTACATATATCTGCTGGACCATTCAATATATAAATGATGGTGAATTTCATGTTATCTTCAGATTGCTTTCTTGATGGGAGATAGAAACTCTACCACAGCCAGTATGACCTCAGTGCAGCTGAAAATACACTTGTGCTTAAGGAATGGCTTTAGTTTATAACTGACAGACTCGGACAAAGCTGCCGACTTGGACAAAGGGTAAAACATAAATAAGAACAGAATGACTACTGGAGAACTTGAAATATGCCACTAAACAAAAGCAAATAGCTTAATCCATTATTTACTGGCTTGAAGTTCTTTTTACTGAATGCCTGAACAACACCAAAGAGATTTCAAAGAACCAACACAGGTCATGTACCTAGAAGGTGTTTTTATCTTTCCTAGTAGCAAGCAGAAAATCTTTATTTGTTATTTAAAATTGTGACAAGAGTATTTCAATCCTGTCTCAATATCTTCCTGGAACTCTAAACTATTTGCAGATGGTTACATTGACTTTATAGTCTTAAGGACACTGACTTTACTCTAAATTTGTATAATGCCTAGTTCTTTGGGAACAAAGACCAGAATTTGCATTCATTATTAAAACAAGAACATGTAAAGTGGCCTTTATTTTAAACAAGAGTGGCGCAATATGAATATACAGCACTTTGATCAGTATTGGGCACATCCTGGCTTAATAACTAGGAGGCGTTAATGCTTCCAGTGGCTTAGAGGTGGTGTATCTGCAGAAATGTTCAGTATAGGTAGGACAAACTGTCTGGTTTGCCTTCTGGAAAGACTTTGTTGTTGAAGAGGGACAGTTGATTATACTGCCAGAAGACATTCATAACCAGGTATATTCAAAGTGTAGGCAGCTTCAAGCTACATAAAGGGATGCTTCTGAAGATATTCTCATGCCCACTTTTTTATGTTTCTCCGATTGTAACAGGAAATTAAAGGGTGCGAATCATTTCATCTACAAATACATTGCTTTCAATTTGTTAACAGATGGTTCATTCAGCTCAACTTCAGCGGACTATATTTGATTACGTATCTGCTTCCTGAAAAGGTATTTTTCTAAAACACTATGGTAACCAATGCTTGCAGAGCATGAAACATAGCAACCAGAATTCTGGAATGCATTTCTGGATGGCTTCTATCGAGCAGAGGAGAAGCAGAATGAAACATTTAGAAAACAGTCCCTTAGTTAAAATGCAGTTAAGTTCTGCAAACAGAATCTTGTTCTGTCCTCAGGGGATTAATAACAGCCATGGATTGGGATTTCAGGCAGAGAAACTTTCAGAAAGAACGTCAATTTCCTGCCTGAATTTTTACAGTATAAATTCTATAGAATGTAATGTTGGGCACAAAGAGTGCAGTAAGCACGCCCATAATTTTGTATATCCAGTGATGAACCATTTCCATACTCTGAGAGAGGAACTGATCTACATAAGGTATCTAGGCCCTTATCATGCAAACTCTTTCACTTGTATTCATCTTTACCACAATTAGCCTTCTCACTGAAATTAGGGGAATCATCCATAACAATATAATCACAGATGCAGAAGTTTATGGGAACCTTAAAATGAAAGTCACCTATAGCAGATGCTATTTTTAATTATATAGACATAAAACACTAATGCAGTAGAACTCCCATTCTTCCCTGAGGTCTTTAGAGAAGACCAAAACAACAGTATATAACATTAATATGAAATCAAACATTCATCAATATGTCACCTTCCACTGCTGATCAGTATCTTATGCTGGTATCGACTGACAGCTTGTAGCAGTTTTAAATAAATAGCCAAGTGACTTTCATATACGTGAGGAACCACCTTATAAGTAACTTCCTTATCTAGCTGTCATAAAGTTGCTTCTGTCACTGTTCATTTGCTGAACTACTTCCTTATTTATCCATTTCCCTCTGTTTTCAGGGGCATCAGCCATGGATGTCTCTGTAGACTTAATAATAAATTAAAAAAAATAATAATTGTATACATTGTCATTGATTAAGTTAATTCTAATCACAAATATCTGTAAACAAAATTTATCGTAGGAAATAAAAATGTTTGCCAAACAAACCTCTCTACCACAGCACTGTTTCATTCAAACCTCCTCTTGTGGTTTTCATTCTGGAAACAATTCCTCCCCAAAAGTTTGGACTTGTTGAGTTAGTGAGATATGTCCTAAATTTCTAATTACATTTAATATGAAGGAAATACTTACAAACAGTAGCTCTTACTCTACAGGTGTGTAGTCCATCCTGAGCTACTCTGTAGATACCACAGTGTGTGTGTACTCACACATACATAGCCAAAGAAAACCTTGTCAACATTTTACTTGGCATTAAGAAGCAGGTGTTGTGTTTCCTGAACACAGTGCATAACAGAACTTTAACCCTCTTGTACAGTGTCTCATCAAGCACTCACTGGAATCAGGTTTCTGAAGCAGAGGCCATGACAGAGAGCTAGTATGGATCCATGCCTTTACCAAAGAATGAGTCATTTAGCTGATGAGTAATCCCTGCTTTTTTTCCTTAAGGAATTGTCTCCGTGTAAGAAACTACTACTAACAGAATACATACTCACTTCTGCTGAAGAGGAAGGATGATCAATAAGTTGTTGCAAACTAGAGTTCAGCTCTTCAATAAAGGAGATTATGCTCCTGATGTGTTAGGCCATCAGTACTATTCCTCTAAAAGTAACAAATTATTTATTTCTACTCTTAAATATCTTATTTCATTCAAAGCACAAAATAATACCTGCTATATCTAACAAAAGATATCGCATTGCCTTCCCAGGTTTTATAAAAACAAGATAATCAGTGTAAACACACTTAGGTAAAAAAAAGTAGTCTGATGTTGTAAGATATCTGGGTTTAAGTTCAAATTTAAGAAGTTTTAAGCTCACTATTTTATGAGTTATTTGATAGAATGAACAATGTGGTTTCCCATCACAGTGCTGTTTCCAGCTAAAGAAAAAGTTACAAAACTTGCATTTCCTTCTTTGCCCGGATTGGTTGTGAATGCCCTGTTCCTGAAGGTGTTCAAGGCCAGGTTGGATGGGCCCTGGGCAGACTTCTCTAGTATTAGATAGGAGGTTGGCTGTCCTGCTTGCGGCAGGGGGCTTGGAGCTTCATGATCCTTGAGGACCCTTCCAACTCAAGCCATTCTATGATTCTGTGATTCTGTATAACTTAGAAATGTGTAATGGCCATGAGAAAGGCAATTGTGATATCTACAAAGTTGCCTCTAACACAAAATAAACACAATGAAAAGAGATTCTGTTCCCACTAATTAGTTTAGATACAGATTTAAATAAAAGAATCAATAAATTTTAGAGTGTGATATCAATGAAGAAGTATTCATTTCAGTATTCAGTTAGACATTTCTTCAAAATTTAATGTGAATAGACATTTTAAAATACATATTTTGTATTATTTTCTTCAGAAATGTATTATTCATTTCAATGTTCTCATAGAACTAGTATAAGATCTAAAAGCAGAATTTTCTTGAAGCTATCTACAGAAACCAACAGGAAAATACATCAGAATTGCAAAGGTGCTTGAAATATCAGAAAATTTCCTTTATGTTTGGTAGAAAGTATATCTTCAAATCTTCTTTGATATCTGTTTACTCTGTAGTCTTCTAATTTGTGTCTGATCGTTATTAGATGCCTCTCAGGCCTCTGACTGTTTATATCTTTTAAGCTTCCTGCTTTTTCCCTGCAGTGAATGAACATAGCTTTAATTTTTAGCTTTTTTAGCAAACAGGATTTGCCTGTTATCCCTGTAATACTTTGAGTGTATTGATGTATTGTGCATGCAGTTTCTGTTTGGCGCTGTGCCTCTTGAATGCAAGGCAGCCAACTGCCCAACTACCAGCATTCCTCACTAGGCAGAGCAGTGCTATACCAACCAAAGTAGGGGGTTTTCTGAAACTCCTCCTCCTCGGAATACAAACTTATTATTAAGGCAGTATATTTTGAAAGTTTTTTTCCTTTCTAAATGAAATGTGGGGTTGATTAAAATCCACTAGTCAAAAATACTGACCCTTTTTATAGGTTCTTACATCTTTTAATCATCTTAGACATTTCTGAACTGCTCTTGAAATCAATAGCAACATTCATGGATCAAAAAAAGGCAACCCCTTTAGCAGCTTTCCAGAAGTTTGCAGTGCCAGCCAAGATGTATAAAATTGTTCTCTTGCACCTAATTGGATAACATTTCATTATTATTGCTCTTTCCTTCTGCCTATTTAATTTTACATTTCCACATGCAGAATTTGTTAGTATTTAAGAAAGTTTTCACAGCTTCTCTACTCCTCCTCCCCCAAGCCTACAAGAATCACTATGCAAAAGCAGATTGCTGAGCAGCAGATGCTAATCCCATCGCTTAATGCACCACTGAAAAGTAATCAGATATTGTGATGATAAGAGCAGTATAATAACCTACATGGAATAAAGTATTTTCATTGTTCATTTTTATCTTCTCTCCCAATTTGGATTTCTGTGCTTTGAGGGAGCTTATTTCCCAGGAGCAAATCTATGATGTAGTATTTAAATGACAGCATGGTTAACATGAATTCTTTTACTCCGTATAATCAAGTCTATTACACTGATAATATTGTACGACTTTTAGGAATATATAATTGCCATTCAAATACTTAACCACATAGATACCTACTGCTTATTTTAATATAAGGTTTAATTAATCTCCTTGTTCCTGCTAAAATGCTGAGTGCAAAAAGAATTACTCTTTGATTTATATCATCTATATTTCATAACTTTTCATCACCAAGTGGGTTTATTTGGATAATACCCAGCAACTTTCTCTTTCTTATTTACCTTTCTAATCTAATCTAAACACTTCCTATCTCTTTTTTTGATGTGCTCCCTTCAAAATATCTAATGTACTTAAGTATCAAGATTTCTATCATTTTTTTTACTTCTTCTGATATCAGTCCTACTTCCTAACTGAAGAACAAAATGAACACCTCAGTACATATATAAATCACATATATAAACAAAAATATTTGCTTCTTGCTGAATGAAGGTATTAGATGAAAACTTTATATTGTAAACAACAATATTTTATCTCAATCTGACATGTATAATTCTATTTTTTTACATAAATGCAATAATTTTAACCATTATATATAATGTATCATTTTATACTTTAAATTTAGTTCTATTTAGGATATCATTTTCAGTGTAGCTTGTGATTTTTTTCTATTAGAGGAATGACCAGGACGTTGAAGTTAAATTTAAAAAAAAATTGGATAGAAAAACTAAAAAAAAAATTGCAACGTTCCATAGAATATATTTTGTTCAGATTAGAGATAAAATTAAATCATTTAAATTTTGTACATGGATATTATTCCTGCATGAATTGTTCATGTTAAAATACCTGACTATGATGTTGGTAATCATTTTTTTCATAACATTGCCATTACAGCTATGTGCATCATTAGTACAGACTTACATTCGAGTCTACTGGTTAATTTACCAAATTTCCAAATAATAACTCTGACCTTCCGTGTTAGCAGATTTCTCATTTTGACACTTTTTGTCAATGTTGTGCTTTTTGGATATAACAGTTTTCATATGGTTTTGCTAAGTTAATGACATGAATTGTTGCCTAGAGTCACAGTTCGTGTACCAATAGAATATAAAGAATTATACATTGTCTTTCACAATACAAATCTAACTTAAGAATTTTTCAAATAAAGGGACTGCTTATGTGAATAACTACATTCACTGGTCAAATCTGTAAATGGTGCTTAGGCCTTGTGAATGATGACTGGAAAGAAGGATACTGTTTGGTGAAGCATATTTGGGTGTTCATATATCTTTCCTATCACTTGCAGCTAAGAAATACTCATAGAGATCACAACGTTCCTGTTACTACTCTCCAAAAGGGCAAAGCTGAAATTATAACAGCAGCAAGTTTTCAAATCCTTAGTCTTTCAGATGAAATAGAATCACAGAATCATGGAATGATTAAGGTTGGTAAAGGCCACTAAGATCATCTAGTGCAGCCATCACTCCATACCCACTAACTATGACCCTCAGTGCCACATCTATACTTTTCTTGAACACCTCCAGGGACAGTGCCTCCACCATTTCCCTGGGCAGCCTGTGCCAGCACCTGACCATGCCTTCTGAGAAGAAATTTTTCCTAATATCCAATCTCAATACATAGCTGCTTCCCTATAGTGAAGTTATCAAGCCTCTGTACCACCTAACTAGCAGCAAGAATAAACCAACCTGCAATATACGTTTTTCTAAAAAGTTTTTGTTTTATTTTAACTGTCTGAATTTTGGATGGGGTAAAAGAAATCATGGCATTAATAGCCAGCCGCGCACATAAAATTTTGGCATTTCAAATGCTACCAATATTCTTGAAGATGGGCTATGACTACTTACAGACTTTGGCAATTCATCTGTTTGCTTAGCTGTCAAATACAGATATCTGAAATCTGACATTAAAATCTGAAAATCCAGGTGTTAAGAACTGAAAATGTTCACAAACTAAAATGAACAGGAAGTACGTATTTCTGTCAGACTGGCAGGGGTTGGAGGCAAGAGCATATGGCCAAAGTATTCTTAATTTTTTTATTTTTTTTTAAATAAGAAATAGTAGAGCTAGAGTGTATTGAAAGTGATTATAGAAGTCTAAACTAAGTCACTGACAAAATTCCAAGGAGGAAGAAATCCACTGTTAAAATTTAACAGCGCTGTTAAAATAGTGGCTGAGGTGGCCCATGAGCAGAATACCACCACCATCAATGCACCTAGACTTCCTACGTACTTTTCAAAGTGTGCAACACCATTGCATGCATAAATGTAGCACTGAAGGAGGAGTGCCGCATCTGTTTGGTGCAAGATGGGCTTGGTATGAGCCAATAAAAGCCTTTTGTTTCTGTACTTGTACACAGCAATGCTTTCTACCAGAAACCCAACAAAAACAATTAAGACTCTGCTTCATAAGAGAAAACCAAAACAAAACAAAAACAAAAATATGGCTTTTTGCTACCGTTTGAAATGTGCAATCAGTTTTTAAAATGCTGAGCATAAGATAAATGCAAAATGTTCCAGGTTTTATGAACCAGAGTAGTCACAGCGTTATGACAGGTTTATGACACTTAACCGTCAGAGCAAGTGAAAACATGGGAGAGATGTCAGGTGGGAAGCAGTACTTGATATTCAAGGAAAAATTTTAATGGATGTGTATAAAATGTAACTATCTTTTAATGTGTTGTGTGTAGAAATATTTGCATAATATTATCCTTTAAATTGCAGCATGTACTTAATAATTATACAGTGTCACTCCCAATAAGTCAGGCAACTGCACATTCAATGGGCATGACACAGCACACTGCAGATATTGGGAGTTGCAGTTGAGGAAGTGGCTCCAAAGTAAAACAACCAACTGAAGAGACACCGGTTTGGGGAGAAAAACTGAAAGCCTCCAAAGAAAGCATGTCCTAGGAAACTGTCCTGCCATAGTGGATGCACTAAAGCACTCTCCAGCCTCTCCTCATATATACATGTTTTTTTTTTTTAAATTTTGTTTTCTTCCTTTGTATGATACCTGTTACATACAATGGTTGCGCTGCAAGTAATGCCTCCAATTTTATTATGTTGTCCCATTACATCAGAGGTGGATATGTGTAATATGTAATAGGTAATATGTAATGTGGCAGTAGAGGTTGAACCTTCTCCATCAGTATTACATTACATTTTGTTATCGTGTGACAGATAGCAGCAGAAGGGCAGTCTGACAAGATGGTTTCTGACATGGAAGCACATGTGAAGCAAAGGTGCATCACTGAATTCTTCCATGTGGATAAAGTTGTACCCACTGACATTCATCAATGTTTGCTGAACATTTCTGGAGACTAAACAGTAGATGTGAGCACAGTGAAGTGGTTATTGGTGCACTTCAACAGTGGTGACAAGTGACATGAAAGACAAGCCGCATTCCAGAAGGCCATGCAGGTTTTTACAAGTGCAGCAGGCAGACTTGTTCATCACTGGTGAAAATGCAAAACCACTGGTAAAGACTGTGCTGAAAAATAGTGTTTTGTAGCTGAGAATATGCTCCATCAAATAGTGCCATTGTGCTTTGTGTATCTGTCATAGATTCCACAGAAACAAATAGGAGGCATTAACTTTCAGAGTGACCTATGTATGGACTTCTGGTATGTACATAAGTATATACATAAGTAAGAATCCATGAACCACCAGAAGGGTTGTGAAAGAAAGGCATAAAGAATTATTATAAAGTAAACCTGAGTAGTTCAAAACCAAAAAAGCCTCAGAAATGAAAAATACCAAAGCAAAGAATATGTTGTGTAACTTTCTTTAGATCTTGGTATTTTATACCTTATAGCACATTTTTCAGTTTCAGTTTACCAAATCACAGAATTGCAGGAGTTGGAAGAAGGAATTGGAAGGAATCTCTGGAGTACAACCCCACTGCTAAAGCAGGTTCCCTACAGCAGGTCACACAGGCATCCAGATGGGTCTTGAATATCTCCAGAGAGGGAGACTTGTCAACCTCTCTGGGCAGCATGTTCCAGATCTCCATCACTCTGACAGTAAAGAAGTTCTTCTTTATGTTAGTATGGAACTTCTTGTGTTGCAGTTTCTGTCCATTGCCCCTTGTTCTATTGCTGCTCAGCACTGAAAATAGTCACCCTCCACCAATGCGGCTCCCACATGTTAGATACTTATAAAAAGTGATGAGATCCCCTCTCAGCCTTCTTTTCTGAAGGCTGAACAGTCCCAGGTCTCACAACCTTTCCTCATGCAGGAGATGCTCCAGTCTCGTAATCATCTTTGTTGCTCTCAGCTGGTCTCTTTCTAGGAGATCCCTGTCTTTCTTGAACCAGGGAGTCCAGAACTGTACACAGTACTCCAGATGTGACTTCATCAGGGCAAAGTAGAGGAGGAGGAGCCTCTCCCTCAACTTGCTGACTGCACTCTTTTTCATCCACCTACTCTTAATACTGTCTCCATTCTCCCCTTCCCACCTCTCCCTAGGAAGTACATCATTAAATAAACATGAAATATTGGCTGTAAGTATTTTTCTGTTTTAAAAACGTTATGATTCTTATTGAATAGAAACATACCCACAAAAACCTCACAAAGCTGTATGTCTGGTGTCATCGTTGATGTGAATAAGCCCTTTTCTACTAGATGGGTATTCTGGAATTTAGTTTGATGCCCATTTGCAGTGCACAGCAGGAATTGCACCATAGATCCTGTGAGGCCAGACTGACAAAGCTCAAGCCTAAGAGCTGATCTCATTTACCAAAGTATCACAATGGGCAAACAAAACCCAAACAGGATTCAGAATTTTGCAAGGCAACACAAACAAGCAATTGAGAAGCCAGGCAATTTCTAATGTCATATTTTTTTCTTTTACTCTGTGAAGTACACCATTAAATGCACAGGCAACAAAATCTTGCAATATTTCTAAAGGCTTCTATTATGTTTACTTTTATAAATGTGAAGAACGCATTACAATCGCTGAGTCTCAAGGAGACTAATACATACATGAGTATGTTCTGAAGTATCATCATTTTCTAGCAGGTCCCTCCACATTATGTCTTCAGAACAATACACAGAAAATAAATTTAGGCCTGCACATACGCAATTTTCCATCTTTCATATGTTTCCCTTTGTAATGTAAGTAACTTCCTTTTAAAATAATTTTATACAGTGTAGTGTCTATTCAAGAATTAGATATACTTGCTAACAACCTTTTTTGTTGTTTTAAAATTATTGTAAGTTAATAGGATACAAAATTTTAGAATGTATTAATGTCTTAAGACAGAAATGGCACACAAAAATCAATAATTTAACTCCTTTAATCTATTATGGCTTCAAGTGTTCCCAAAGGCAGTTGTAAAAAAAAGAAATGGAAAGTATTTTAACTCATTTTTATCAAACCTTTCCTCATCATCTTACCTACAGATTATTTTTTCCAATTATTTGCTTAGTTACATTCCAGTAATCAGAAATCAAAGTTGTCAATAGTGTGTAAAAACATGCCAGGAGAGGGTTAGAATTAGGAAATGACTAAGTCAACAGTAGAACATCTGTTCACTTTTGCTATGTACTAAGAAAATTAAGCAAATAACTCTTCAAACATTAAAGATGCAGTAATAAAAATAAATTGCTGAAGATAACAGTTCAAACTGCAACCAGCAGTTGGTATATTCATCTGAATATACTGGTACATTCAGATGAATTTTCCCTTAAATGTTCCAGGGAAAACGACTTAAAACTAAGCCTTTGGACAAACAACAGATTTTAAGATATTGTAAAACATGAAGCAAGCTAGTATCTCATCCAGTTATTCATCCTGAGAAAATGCCAAAGCTGCAGTAGTTATAGATCCACTGTTCTAAGATGAGGCTTTTAGTTCACAGCTCGTGTAATTCCTGATATAAAACTGTTTGGAGGTATTTGAGAAAGAAATACTTTACCTACACTATCCTATTCTTACTCACTTGACCAATTGTTAAAACTAATTTTGGAGCTCTATAGAATTAAATTGGGGACATGTTTCTTCTGAAATTCCCACGTATTCTGTTTGACTGAAAATTTATGGTTCATTTGACATTTTCCTATGAAAAGATTATAATATGGAATGAAGAAAAAAGGTTCAAAAGACAATCACCTTCAATACTTGCATTAAAATTGTTTAAATTTAGA
The DNA here is from genome assembly GCA_028571105.1 of Tragopan temminckii. Lineage (NCBI taxonomy): Eukaryota > Metazoa > Chordata > Aves > Galliformes > Phasianidae > Tragopan > Tragopan temminckii. Next base: position 82,705,665 of record JAOWBP010000001.1, on the reverse strand, counting down.
GTGATTTTGTATGAACCTATTTTTCAGACTTCTCTCCACAGTAAAAAAACCATAAGAATATTCGCAAAAAAGATTAGATCTGTGAAATAAAAAAAGACTGTCTCTTACTTCTGAATCTTGCATATTCTTGCTTTCCTAAACACTTTTAAAATATCCAAGAATCAAAAATTACAATTAGCCTTTGAAAAAGTCATCTGTAACTAATAAGGCTACAAAATTAAAGAGAGGATGAAAAAAGGATTTCTTTCACAATCACATCCAACAGCTAAAGCATTAACAAAATTATTAAACTTTGCAAGATGGATAGTAGAAGAAAAGAGCTGCCAAGCTTGCTGAGATCCTGACCCTACAAGTGGCCTCCTGCCCTTCTATGAAGATTGGCCAAAACCTGTCCTGTCTGGAAACAAGGGCTTTCTCTGTCTGGATGTAGTTCCAGACTAGAGTCTTTATATGCTAACAATTTAATATGTGAACTTTGCACATGAAGTATTACAAATATTTTAATTAGTTAGTTAGCTTGAGGCTCTATGATACACTTAGACTTTTCTAGGTCTACAGACATAGCACAAAATGAGACACTGTGCATTCCACAGATATCAGAAAGTAGTGTTCAAGGCTTGCATTTCATTCAAAAAGGTCACAGAAAATTGTATTTTTCTATAAGGAAGACAAAGAGAAGGCTTGGTGGCAGAGCTACTTGAAGGCAGACAGGATTGGGAATCCTGACTTTAACATAATTGGCTGGAACCACAGTCCCAATCCACTAAACAGCGCTCTCAATGATTGAAGCACACAGTTCTTCCCACTTCAAGGGAAGCATTTGTCATTTCCAAGTTGAGAATGGCATAGAAAAGGCTTGATCTGCTGTGATTGAGATTGAGTTTTAACTGTGTGGGAGCAGAATCTGACCTGGAGTGCACAAAATGTGTGATCGAAGTGAGGGGGAATTTCTGATGACAACATCTTGCTGGGAAAAGATAAATATATATCTGCTGTCATCCTGAAGAAAGCATCTGGAGAAGAAAAAACCTCTGAGATGTCCAAGTCACCCACATGATTTAGTGTAGCTAACTTGCAGTTATTACTACATAAGAAGGGACAGTGGAATGAATTTAGAACTTGTTAATTAAAAATGCCACAAATGAAAATCTGTAGATTCAGTTAACAGGAGTTCTGGAGGCTTCTGTTAATGACATAAACTGAAGAGAAACATTCTTTTTGTGTACTAAAATGCCACATTAGTTACAGTGAGATGCATAAGCTATGTACTCAACTCCTCCATATTCTTGCATACCTAAGCTGAAAAAGAAACAGCCCCCTAACAAACAGCTTCAAGGCTTCTTTCAAAACATACACATTCATATATTATTTCATTGGTTAAAACAAAGGGACCAGAAGAACATTCCTTTCAAGCATTATGAAAAATATATCTGAATTATTTTCAGTAGTGAAAACTACAGGTACGTGTATGAAATATCCTCCTTTTAAAAACCATACTGCCTTTTACAGTGTGCAAATGCCCAGAGATATATAGCCCAGTGATGAGTAGTTCTGAGAACAGAGGCATGAAAAACCCAGTATTTAGTTGGAAATCCATTTTTTATTTTCTTCTGTCTGTTAAATATTCAGGGACAAGTTTATCTGATTTTGTCTGTGTTGATTCTGTATGAAACTCAACGCTGTGTGCAGAGACAAGCACACAATTTTATGAAATGCAAGACTTCAAAATAACAATAAAATAGTAACTGCCATGTAAGGCAGTTAAATGTAAGGCAATCTAGTTCAGCACTGTGTCTCTGAGAGGCAGGACCAGGTGCTTCAGAGGAAGTTTGAGTGAAACATAATTAGGAGACAGTCATTGGTTTATTTTATTCCACCTTGAGTACGTTCTGCTTTTTTTTTTTATACAGTTTGTGAACAAATCTTTGCATCTGAAAATCGAGCAGAGAGTGATTAGCTGCATCACATGGTTCAGGCATAACACCAGCAATCAGATTTCCTGTGTGAAAACTGTGAATCCAATTTTCACTCAGTGACTGTTCCTTATAATGTGCTTTGTGTCTGCCAGCAACCTGATGTGCTAGAATATTCTTAAAATGGTAACATTTCTGAATATTTCAAAGAAGTTGTGTGTGAGTACCAAAAACTTCTCAGCGACTTTTCATGCCACAGTTACCAGAGCTCTCCTAAAGATTTTTTTTTTCCCCAAAATATCTATTTAGAACTTTTAATATTTCATGAGGATTCAACACTAACTCCTTCTAATGAAGACAGAGGGTTCCACCAGCAGCACAACTGAGCATGAAATGCAGATTTAATATGAAATAATTAAAAGCAATAATTTTCATGGTGCATTTTTTATGTCTTCATGGAAAATATCTGGTCCATAATCTGTGTACTGTACAGAAATTGTATAGTAATACAATACGCTCATTCTTTTAGCAGGTTTTCAGCACCTCAGAGAATACCAGTGTTGCAGTCTTCAAAATACAGCTTTTTCAGAGAGCTAGTTATAGTAAGAAAAGTTCTTGACAGTGTCTGCAAAAATTCCTGTTACTGCACAGTACTGCAGTAACAATCCAATTCCTCAGTTTCTTAAGGAGCCCTATATACACAACTGTGGTTAAAACATGAAAAAATCTAGTGCCTGCCTTAATGGTGTGTATAAAATAAATGTCACTTTCCCTACCGTCTACTTGACTGAGACAGTATTGGCTTTTCAGCCACCAGGTAATTTTTCAGACTCACAAACACCAACAGAACAGGACGTTGAACAAAGCCATGAACAATCTTGAAGATACTTTAATTAATGGTTACGTTGGTAGAGAGATGTTCAAAGTTTCAAATCAGCACCCATTTTGTTAGTAGTAGAAAAGATCAGCACTGTACTCCATGCTGAGTTGATCATACATCACCCATATTTGGCCAAGCCCCTTACCTCAACAAAACTTGTTCATACTCTGTGATCCAGTTAATATTCTGTCTGTGGAGCAGAAATATTCACTGTATTCTGTTTCTTTGCTTCTTAGAGATAACAATTATCTTAACTGAAGAAAATTAATAAATGAAACTAATCTGGTCAGCAAATGGTTCTCAACTATGTAACTCCTTTGGAGGATCTGATCTCTGTCTTCGAACTGCTATTTTTTAGCACCTTGACTGATAAGCAAGCACTTTGATCAGGCTTCCTTGACTGACAGATGCATAATACTAAAAAGCTACCGCCTCAGGTGATCTTTGTGATGGAAGGCCAGAGTATGAATGTATATAACGTAGAAGATGGA
>JAOWBP010000001.1:82662403-82695813 GCA_028571105.1 Tragopan temminckii | reverse complement strand
AGAGGTGGAGTCAGGCTCCACCCCTTCTGGCAGCACAGGTGAATTGCCTTCACCTGTGCTCCCATGGCTGACTCACTTCTCACCCCAGGTGATCAATCAGAGGTTCAGGCCGTGATTCAGCAGTTCCCATACAATAGGGGAAGACAGACTTTTTGCCCACAATTTAATCCACGCAGGAAATGAAGTGTGAAAAGTGGGCAGACAAAATGGACAAGTTCTTTTTTCCAAACTGAGCATATGCGATAAAATATAAAGAGCATGAGAGTACTGCAACAACAATCATAGTAGATTCAATTTTTTTCAGTCATTTTTCAAAGAACAGTGTTTTTATTCTCTTTTTATACTTTAAGTAATTAATAGTAATCCTATTTTATGCATATTCATTTCAAGTCACTTATAAACAGATTTGCAAAACTATTGATTTCAATGGGAGTTAAGGGCTAAATATCTTTATATGGAGCCACAGCCCTCATCCTATTAAATCTCTAGATTTATTGTTTGCACACAAATCATTATAAAGCAGGCATTATTCAAGAAAGAACTCAATAGCAAGAGAAGAGCCCAATTAACTAGGAATTCAATGTAATTATGGAAGTTCGGAACTTGCCCGGGGACGTGTTTGCCTGCAAATCATTGGGGAAGGATGAAAAGGGAATTGTCTGTTTCATCTTCCTTTCCAAAGTATCATTTTCATGTTAGCTCTACATTATTAGTTTTTAAAACCTGAAGTATTAGGACTCCTACAAAGTCACAGGGTAGAAACAGAGGTGCCATTAACTGGGTTTCTGGGGGTTCTTTTTTTGCAACACTGGAGTTAATCGTATTAATAGCTAAAAGCAACAGACTGGAGTTCTTGTCTATAGCTCTTGGTTGTTTGCTGATAATTAAACTGACTTTTCTGACCCTAGTCTTATGGAAGTTAAAGTTAGGTCTGCAAAAATAATACAGGAATACACACTCTAAAGCTTAAACTTCTCCCCTCCAGTTATACATCCCTTTACGTGAAAAACAACGACAACAAAAACCAAAACAAGAAATAAGAACTGAGGGCCACTGACTAATAAAAGTAAGGAATTTTTATAAGTACTGAAAACTGCTTTGCTCTCATAGATTCAAGTCTTTCTATAAATAATAAAAAAGCCCTGTAAATCTTCCAACTTTGAATGTAAGGTCAATAGATAAAATAAATCTATCAGTCTACATGGCTGCCTAAGAGATACCAAAAGAGCCAAGGAGATGAAGAATCACAGCTAGTCGCTTCCTGCAAGCTGCAAGGCATTTAAGGACAGCACCTATGTCACTGCACCGTGTTTTTATGTCCCTTTTTAAACATAAATTTGTGATGGACTCCATACGGCTTGTTAGACCGCAAAAGACTTGTCTGGTTACAAACACAACAACGAATGTGTCCACTGCAAAGTCCTGCCAACCAGCCTGGAATGATTTTTAACCTTGTGTCAGCTACCCATTGCTCTCCGGTTTAGGATCAGGTGTCTGCTCTCATGTGGCATTCAGATATATCATAGTACATCACTCAGAGAACGAGCAGAGGATGCCCAGTTCTGGCCGTGACTGAAGCCACGCTGGAGCTGAGCACTACCAGTCCTGAGAAGAGACTGCTGTTCACTGGCTATGCAGACAGCCCTGGCACTTGAGTTTCACCCTGACACAAAGTCCTATCTAACTGGATCCACTTCACTCAGTGGGCAAACCTCTGGTACTCTATTTGCACTATTTGTAACAGGAACTAATGTAGCAAACATGCAAAAGCTTGTGCTATTTAGCAGGACACGCTCCTACCCACAAAACCGAATAAACACTATGGTTCTTCAATAAGACAGGCTCTACCTCAGTTATGCAGAGCTAAAATAAAATAAAAGTTACATTACGTGGCACAGAAATCTCCACTATAAAGCAATCTAAAAACAAGAAGTGTTAATTCAGATGAAGTTATTTACTTTTTTCAAAAATAAAATTCTATATTTCAAGAGCAAAAGACAACTGCTATTAAAGATGGTTACAACTGCATGCCTAAATAGTCAACACAATCCTCTTGATTTTATTATGTTGGGAAAAAAGAAAAAAAAAGAAATTATCTACCAGTACCTAATATGCCAATAAAGCTGAACTGAATTTTCCCGCAGGTTTGCACGAACATGCACATACTATTTTGTAGTATATGTGTGTGTACATGTATATAAATATATATATGTATATATATATGCATTTTGCATTTTGTGGACAGCTCTGTCTCAGAAACATAATGTAAAATTGAAACAAACACTGCATTAAACTGACTGACCTTCTTCAAGGTTCTTGTAAATGTTTACTGATTTGGGGGAGAGAATTTCATTCATGTCTTTTCAGCAAGCTTTTCTGATGCTTCAACTTCACCTCAGTTGTCAAATTAGGGGTAAAATTATACTCAAATACTGCGCTACGCAATGTCTGTGTGTGGATTTGGCTCTGCAAAATGCAGATTCCTTCTACAGTACATAGACTATCAGAACAAAACTACAAAACTGTTTTCCTTTTTGTTGGTAGTAGTTTCACTTACTGCTAAAAAAGGACAAGGCCTTTTAAGTAAAAAGTAGTTTTCTTCTCCTTAAGTACTAAAACAGGATTAATTTTTATATACTTACTATGGGTAGTATTGCACTGCAAGCCCATTATAGTGAAAAAAGAGAGATGAAAAAACTCCACTGCATCTGAAATCTTATGCTCTCAGTAGTTGATTCGTATTTACTTACATTCTTGTACAGGAACATAGAGCATAGAGCTGACAGCTAAACAGCAAATTTCTTGTGCTTTTTTTTTTCTTAGTGTGACTACAGTCAAACGAACCAAACAAAAGCTACTCAAATGTAGTGCTACCAGATATGTGATGAGATGTTTTTCTATTTTTTCTATGAAAATGTATGACCTTACAAAAATAAACTAAAAGCACAAAAAAAAAAAAAAAAAAAAAAAAAAGCAAAATCTCTACTCCCTAAGATTCTCATCTACAGTTTTCTATGATTATTTCATCTGTCAGATACAGTCTGAAAGCTCTGTGCTTACGCTTGTTTCAAAATATTATTCTCTCTAAACAGACTTTGGTATCTTCTTCTAGATAAAGTCCATTCTACCCGGTACAGCTTTAGTATTCACACAGCTTTCCCTTCTGTTGACTAAATCATCCTTTCTATTGACTAGTCATCCCCTAAATAGTTTTTGACACAAGTCACATCTCCCACACATAATTATTTTTACATCAGGAACCTGTTGCCTACATGGCCAAACACTTACCTACAGTGCACTTTTCACTACCACAGCTAGGCATAAAGCTGTTGCTCTGCCCGTGGGAGCTCCTAGCTTGCTGTACACAGCCAGCTTGAGGTCTCTTCCTGGGGCCTGACACAGACAACCAAAGCTAGTGGAATTTACAGCTCCACCATGACCTCTGCCTTTAACCTTGGAAAAGCTATGTTATCTCTATGGCACTCTTCTTTGCTCTGGTAACACAGATTCACTTCAGAGGTTTTTCAGCTGGAGAGGAGTATTTCAATTATTATTATTCCTCTGACTACTCTAATACAGAAGTCTTCCCACACAAAATATTTTTTTAGCTGCAAAGAACAAATCTGATTTTTGATCTTTGTACAGTCTCCCCCCTGTCTGCTCAGCTGTATCCTCAACACTAGCCCTTTGCTAGTTAGATGCAATAAATCAACACCTCTATTCCAGTAGCAGCTACTGTTACTCTCTACCACTTCTCCAAAATATTCTCCATTTCAGCTTCCCAGTTATGTCTGGAGCTTTATAATCTAGCAAAGGAAAAGTAATTGTGTTGTTATTTACTAATGCCTCATTCTTATTTCATTTTTTGATCCTGTCCCTGCATGTCTGACTTCCATTAACAACCCTAATTTTTAGAGTTTTGTCATGTTGCTCTTCCTCTGCCTCCCTTTTCAGCAGAGAACTTGATATGGTAGCTCCCTCTCATTCCCTGTCATACTCTCAGACCAAGTTTTTTGCTTATATTCTACGCTTCTACTTATGTCCAGCCAGAGCACAACAAAGTTTCTTCCTCAAAGTAGCTTCTTTTTTTTTTTTTTTTTCAAACACAAGTGCAGTTCAGAACAGGGTACATCTTTTGGTCCTTTCAGATATGTTGTTGGTTCTTCTGTCTTCCAAGCTACATTGAGCGAGTTACTAGAAACATAGTCAGCCTATACACATTCCAGCATACATAGAGTTTTCAGGTACTTAGACTATCTCAATTAATGAATAATCCAAGAGGTTCCTATTTTTACCAGATGGGGAACTGAGGCATAGGAAAACTACTTACACTACTTAACCATGGGATATCAGTGGTAACTCAGGCACCAAAGCTAAGTCTCTGACAAACCAAACTAGAAGGCTAATCTACAGACTATTCCTCCCACTTCCCAAAAGACAAATGTTCAGCAATCCTCATGTAGTATCTTTTTTAACTCTGTTGCCCTTGGAGTGATATATGCATACATGAACTATTTTGGCTGGCTTCAAGGCAAAGAAATAGGGTGTCTTTTTTTCCCCTTGTATATCATCAGCCAGAAACTGTTAAGTCATTTCTATTTTACTATGTGGATCACTTCTTATTTTAGTCTTTGATACAGTGATAACTGATGCCCCTATAGCTATTGTCAGATGCAGTTAAAAAAACAACAAACAAACAAACAAACAAAAACAAAATACACACAACCAGAAGTGGGGGAGAATGGGATGTGTTGTATGTGGTCTCAGTACAGAATTTCAAAGCAACTGCAAAATGTATGCTATTTCCAGTACCGTCTTGTTCCTCTAATTCTGAATGCCTTTTGTACTGGTTATAGCCTGCATGGTTTGTTTTTATGTGAAAAGGTATTGTTCATTTTCTGTCATCTATCTTTACATGTACTTACTAAAGTATTTGCATTCTACAAAACCATCTCTGAATTCAGATTTTTATGTGGAAATGTGAGAGATGTTGGCCTATCTACAAATCTGAAGAATATCTCGAACAGCATTTATAAAACAACAGCATACGTTTGGGTCACACCAGCTTTATATTAGTGCTACCAAATGAAATACAGATCCTGTAGTGGACTTAGGCCAAAACAAACCCATGATATACCAACACTTGAGAGTATAAAAAAATGTTTGCTCCTTTACAGAAGCCTTTTTCTGGCACATTCCTTCAGAACTTTCCATCTTGTATCTTTGGACTTCCTACTGTCAGCTGATGTATTCATTCAACCCTGCTGCAGCAGTGTGTACAATAACAAGAGATGGACCTCTGTGACCTACTTGTAGCTTGAGTATATCTGTGGTGTTTTGAGATCAACTAACCTCCTCTAACAGTGAAAATCATACACAACATTCAACATAAAATAAAATCAAGATGTTCATTAGAAGTCCATTTCTTGACAAAAAAAAAAAGAAAAAAAAAGAAAAAAAAAAAGGACCATTCATCAGGAAAGCATAGTTCATCAAGCCATATTGCTCAGCTACCTCACAAAAGCTTTCATCATATATGGAGAAAGAAAAAGTAATGTTCTAAACTATTCAGGACAATGATATCTACTTTATGCACCTGAAGACTTTACTAAAGACTAAGATTTAACCACTTTCAGAGCTTGTTACTTATTTTGAAAAGACTGCATGATGAAGAAACAGCCTACACAGAGATGACAGCCAGAAGTAGCCACACTGAATTTGCAAGTACAAACCCTCAAAGTTACTACAAGTTATGGAGATGAAGATGGACTACCATATCAAATGTAGATAAAAATAATAAATAAAAATATTTTTATTATTTATTATTAATTTATTATTCAGTTTTAAAGATAGGACTTGTGAGAGCTAAAATATTTTTGTGCCTCCTTAAACAAAATTACTGGTTTCTAGGACTATAACTATGCAACATCTAGTTCCCTGTTTCTGTTTATTCCAAAACAAACTGAACGAATATTCTTTCTAAACTGCAAGAGGTTTATCAATAAGGCTATCTGCTTCAAACTGAATACTTTCCACATCCCATGAATTGATCAAATCAACCTCAGTCAAGCTGATTGTTTAAATTCTTTATGTTTCTCAAGGGTGTACAGAAAGATCACCTGATGATGTAAAATCCATTCAAACAGCCTAGATTGTTTTTATACCAATTGTTTAGTCCTGTCCTTAAGTCAAAGTACAGATTTGCACAGGTGGAAATCTGAAGTTTTGTTAACTTTTTTTTCCTTTATCATTTATAAACTACTAAAACAATGTCAACGATTTTGTTCCTTACCTATTCAATACAATGATGAAATTATGTTTGCATATTTGTCTATATTTCATAGTCATGATCACATAAAAGCAAGTTTAGAGATCAATTAAAAATGCAAATTTTATAACAACAAATATTCTATACAGGAAGGCTATATACAAGGAGCTACTGAGGACATCCTGTAACAATAATATTACAACATACAAGTTAATTCCAACAATACATATTATCAGTTGTTTCCATGTACAAAGTCCATTTATGTGTAAGAGCATGTTTTGATGAATTTTTTCAAACTTATGGATCTGTTCAAGCTGAAACTCTTAAACTGGATCAGATTGAATTAAAGAAGAAAGAAAAAAAATAAAAGGCATTCAAAATAAGCCCTTACATGCCATGAAGTTTGGCAACATCTTAAACCATAACAACACCATGAATGAGCTTATGGCATTTGTAAGTACCAACAAACTAATATGTAGCTTGATATATCTTACAGATGGCATTATTTTGCCACAGCAGAGAAAAGATCTTGGCAGGGAAGTACAGAAAACAATAAACACTGGAGTTTTTAGAACTGGATTTTCAGAAGCTGGCCTCCATATTTGTGACATCTGAAGATAGGCTGGAAATAAAGCCTTTAATTTCCTCTGTAGCTGTTGCCAAGAACACAGGGAAACCTTGACAGGAGGAGGAGAAGATGAATGAGGCAAGCTGTGGAAGGTAAGGATTTGCTGCAGCAGCACGATGTGGTCATGTCCTCCCATGGCGGCGATGATGGGTTGCCTTCTGCAAGGTCAAAATCCCAGGCTATCAACAGAAAAGCTTAACTACCAAAAAAGTCTCTTACCCAATGTACATAGATCACTCCAAAAGTAATGTTTCCTATATATTTGCACGGAAACTACAACAGATGCAAAGAGCACAGTAACACTATTTGACAGGGCAAATTCTCAGCTACAAAATGTTTTTTAACACTGTAATCACCTTTAGCTATGCATTTTTGCCACTGATGCACAAGAGCCACACACATCGAAATATACACGGCCATCCAGAACACGTTTTGCTTCATTTTTATCTATTGGTAAATGAAAATCACTGCATCAGCAGTGAAGAGGGAGGTCTTTGGTTTGTTTGTCTTCCTCTAAAGGTTTGATAGTGCTTTGATTAAATAAGATTAGAAATCACTACTATCAAATACCCATCATTGTAGCAGCTGAGCTCCTTCTGAGTAAATTTAACCTGCACTGTACAGCATCGACTCAATAGAAAGATGTTATTTGCTCTTCAATTCATTCCTTAATGCTTTAAAAGAAATTTGTTGAGAGTCAGAAAGAATGTTTTATAACAACTGTCCTATTACTGGCAGTAGAAACAACACACCTTTCAGGTGTGTTATGAGTTGCTTTCTCATATGAGACATACATTTACTGAGTGTCATAGCTTCATTTTTCTTTTGATTTCTTTGAACATTTAATGTTTAAATAAAGTAAATAAAATTATGTCCACAGCTCCCAAATGTCTATTCTTTATTTATATTTGTATATGTTTATTCAGTTTACTGGCTTCTGAAAGCTAGACTGCTACCATGCATAAGTGAGTTAGTCCCACTTTTCTTGTGATGTTTTCCAGGTGAAGCAAGAAGGCTAAATGTTATTCTAAAATCATAAAACAATGGATTTTATATTCTGATTTTTTTCCATTGTAGAGTTTTTCCCAACTTCCATTAGACATACCTTCACATTCCAACATGATAATTCTTCCAAGGAAACCCTGCTGGAAGCCTGCACTGGAGGCAAAGGAGTAGAGTAACCCTGACCAAGGAGCTTCTCATCCCTTAGTATGCTATACAGGTAACAAAGTGAAAAGCAGCTCCTAATTTTTTGCAACACAACCTCAAAGTCTACCTTAAAAAAACTGCCCCAAATGATGGGTAAAATTCTAATACATTTTCCGGTGCCTTGCTCAATACCTTTTCCTTAATCTGCACTAGATGAAAGCTTTTTAAAAAATGAGCAAGCATGACTCATTTTTATGACCAATGCACCATTTGCAAAATGCTTTCCAACCAGATTGCAGTTCAAATAAGACATGTGTATTGTTGCAAAACAAAATATGCTGGCTGAACAGAATGTATTCATCTATATTAGTTTTTCTTTCTAAATCCAGCACACTGGGAGCTAAATTAATCTGCTGAGTGCTAAATTCATCTACTGAGAGCTACTGTAGATCCAGAGAAATGTTTTGAGTGCTGTAGCAAACAAGTCTCACTCACTCAGGAGCCCTCTGTGGGCTGCTGGTGTTTTAACCATTTTGTCTGCTTTCAAGAAGCATGCAGCTGATAGATGAGGAAAATGCTCACTGATTTGCAGTGGCAGTGCTACAGCCAATCATCCCCAGAATGAGACACAACCATGAATCTCTCCAACTATGCATATTTATATGCAGCCGTCATACCTCTAGGTCTCCAGTGAATTACAAAGTGCTTGTGTGGCCACCAGGATGCACAATACTATTCTGCTAAGCCCGCTCTGACTGAACTACAGTAGAGGAAGATGGAATGTACAGAAACACATTTCATTTTCCCTAGCGAAGCTACCTCAGGAAAAGTACATGTCTAATGCAAGTGGACTACACTCTCATAAATTCTTATTCCAGAAGCATTTTCTAAGAACTAAATCATTTAAAGAGAACAAACATCTTGAAATAATATATTTTCAGTGGAGTCATCTGAGTTACAAGAACATACTAACATGGACAAGCTGTCTTGACTCTAAAATGAAGATGAGGATATAGAACCACAGGTAGAGAAATGTTCCTATGAAAAAGTAAAAAGAGAACCAAAGATATGGCCTTTTTAGAAGACTGTTGAAGTCAGTGCACTACAGATTCAAGGAGGCTATTTAGTTATCTACTGAACTAGACTGACATTTTAAATCGTTTCTTAAATTTTACAGCCCTGATTTCTCACAAGGTTTGTATCAGAAGAAATAAGACACTGGAACCCAAACCATCCAACACTGAAAATGAGCTGATACAGCCAACAACTTCCATGTACAGGTGAATGTGACTGCCTCGGATGTGGCTCTCCAAAGCTGAGCTTACTGCCGCATCTCCTCTCCTCGAGGAAAATCCATCCTAGGTGATCCCCTGGGTTATTAAGATACATAGAAATCTTACTTCCCAAGTTAAGTTAGACCTTGCTGCTCAGGCAAATTCATGCTTACAGAAAAGGGTGGACAAAAATGTTGAAATTTAAAATCATTAAAGTCCAAAACAGTACATAAAAATCTTATGAATGTATTTATATGCATTCTTAAAACTTCTTCAGCAAGTTGCTGGAAATGCTTCCATTTCCTACTTCCCGGAAAGCAAGCTATGGCAAAAAATGAAGTTAGAGGGCAAAAATGATGTTAGAGGGCAAAAATGATCAGGACAGAGTATTTCCACGTATGGTATTTACAATTTAAAAAAGATTACAATCAGGTTTTATTTATTATGGCAATCAGACATAGGCTTAACTCCTACTATGAAGTTATTCTCATATTTTCAGTTTCAAAGAACAGTATAAAAGGACATCCACTAAATGCCAAAAAGAAATCCCCTACAAACTATATATATGCTAAATAAAACTGCTAATCTGAGAAAGGTTGTTACAGAAATCTACATCATTATCAGATCAAACTCCAAATAGTATTGTATCAAAATGATGAAAATCTTGTATGGATCAGGAAATGAAGCAAATGGACCTATTTTAGTTTCAATTTTATTACTGAAAATGGGTTTTATGATTTGCTGTGCATAGTTAAAGCGCTACCCAGACAAATTACAGCTGCTCTTTTAACCTGAACATAAGATGGCAGAGTTCCAACCAATCTGAAGTATGGTTTCTAGGCAGGATGTCAAATCTCAGCCCCCTGGGTTCCAGAATGATGAATTGAACCTTGAAAGTTGCAGCAGAGCAGCATATGTGATTTCTGTACTGTATTCTGATCACTCATGAATATACTAAAACATGTCCATGCATGTTATTTCAAGTTTCAGTTTATTGTATTAAACTATCTTTAAGAGAAAAGAAAACAGAATAAAAGTATTTTTTTCTAAAAACAAATGAAAAATATTTAAAATGCACTGCTAATTTAAAGACAAAAGAAAAGAAAAGAAAAGAAAAGCTTATAAATTTGTTTTTTCTTTCTTTACTAAAGACGATAATATAATGTAGCAAAAAGGGCACCATTTTACAAGCCAGATCTCCTCACAGACTCATTGGCATATGCTGCCTACAAATTTAAGGAAAAATAAAGAAAGAGCAGCTTTAGTTTTTTTGCATTATCAGCTACTACAAGTTTATAATATCTATTGAACTTTTGTGGTTTTTTGTTTGTTTGTTTGTTTGTTTTTAATAGTTTTTGGCATGTGAATATGCCATCCAAATGTTCAACACCAGCCCCTGCTCGTTTTGATACTTCAACTGTTTTCACGCAACCACTTCCTCAATTTACTTATTTTCCTCACTTCAGTGTGCGTATTGCTTTCAAGAGCCGTTTCTCTATAATATAGCCCAAAACTATCCCTGAGAAAGCAAGGGAAAGTGAAGGATACTAACATCATATGTCAAGACTACTGTGCAGATCTTCCTGATGGTGTGCTTGGGAAGAGGCTCCATGGGCAGGGAATGTCTCCCACTGCTGAGAAGGATACATGCTAAGATATAAATGCATCAGCAATAATACCATACTGCACACTAAACCCCACTGAAGCTCTTAGCTGAACAAGATGCATCCAAAAATCACATCATAATATTTTCAGAATCATGGCCAGAACAAAGTTCATAAGAGACAGAGGAAGCTTCAAGTGGAGCATGTGCTTTTAGTAGAAGCAGACAGAAATGAAAAGTAGAAAGTCAGCATACAGCAATCTTATGAGCTATTTGTGCAACTCAGCATTGCAAAACCTCTTCATTTATATTTTTCAACTAGTTAATATCTGCCTCCAGGACGTGTTTTTAAACATCGAATTAATACAGTGAATTTTCTGCTTCTTCAACCTCTATTGTTTTATCCTTCATAACCCCCTGTGTAATTATCACAATAAAAAATTCCTTTGATTTTTTAACTAAGTAACAAAGTTACCCATTCTTTCCTTAATGTTGACTCTAAATAGTGCCCTATATACATACATACACACACACCTATATGTATATATATATAAGATTTAATTCAGGTGCAAATAAAATAGCTTCAGAATCTGGTTAATTTCTGGAAGATTGCTGGTCTAAAATAACCTTTCATGTTAAAAGTTCTTGCATTGGCCAAGGCCATATTACAGACTCACAGAGACGACTGAGGCAGGAATGTACCTCTGGAGATCATTTAGTCCAACCCACTGCTTAGAGCAGGATCAGCCAGAGAAGGCAGCTAAGGGCCATGTGCAGATGGCTTTTGAATTATCTTCAAGGATAGAGACTGCATAGCCTCTCTGGGCAACAGACTGCAGTGTTTGAACTCCTCATGGTAAAAAGTTCCTTTTTTTTATTGTGTTTAAAAAGAATTGCCTCTCATCTTTCCACTGAGTACCACTAAGAAAAATCTGGCTCCATCTTCTGTGCTGTGTCACATCAACCACATATACGCATCACACATACAATGTGTCGCATTTAAACGTAAGAAATTTAAATGGCTACAGTTCATTACTTTGTAACCATTCTTTTCCCATCTTTCTACCTAATTTTTAGCACATAGTTGAGGTCACGACACCAAGGACCACAAAATAAGAAACTAACATAGATGTACTAAGTCAAAATAAAGATTCAAAATCTTAGTATCCTGATCTTTCCTCATGAATACTTACAGAAATCAGAAATAACTGGGTGAGACTTGATGTAGATCCTCAGGGTTAAAAAATACCATTTTTAAATTATTTAAGTTTCAAATGAAATTTAGCACTGACATTTCTTTAAACCTAAGGCATTTCAAATGTGAAATGCAGCTCCAATTGTTTTTTGGTTTGTTCTTTAAAAAATGCTATGCATCACACAACGGGTTTTAAAATTTTACTGCACTGAGAGTGAAAAGTAAAGTCTTCTGACACTATTTTTGCTGCTACTGAGCTTTTCTTAAGAAAGGATAGAAACATTTCTTAAATTGAGAGAACTTAAGTGAAGATTCAGTTATCAATTTTCCAAATGCATTCAATAGACATCTTAATAAAGGTGGGGAAAATTAAGAATGTGACTATCAAATATTACTTGGAATTTGCATACTTTTACAAATTTGTATTTTTAAAACTTTGATTTTAAATGTAAGTAAATGGTTACCAGATGAGCTACATCATGAGTACTTCTTTTTATTAATGTCATAAATCTATATATATATATGCTGCAGTGATATCAGCCCATAAATAAATCTACCAGAAGAGTTAGGTAAAGCTATGAATTTAGCTGTAACATTTGACATGAGAAACACTATAGTTTACATCAAAAAAATTTTTTGCATGAGATCTCTCTAATAGAAGCTGCTAGTGTTGTTGAACATAAAAATCATTCACCTAATGAATCACCATGAACAAATGACCTGAAAAATTCTCCAACTATACTGTGAATTTGTTTTTTTTATTTTTTTATTTTTATTATTCGTAACTAGAACATTTAGTATTTTAACCGGCCAGCTTTCCAAGCATAGGATTCTACACTTTGTCACTTCTACATTTAATTTGGTGCCAAATGCTGAACATTTGTTTCTTGGTTACTTTATTCCTTACAGATTATAAACCGTGACTTCCTGTAAGTAAAATCAGAGAGAGTACAACGGCAGCAGGTCCTCCAAGCTACCTTACACACGAACCAACAGACCAAATCCAAGACTAGATAACTTTCAGTTATTCCATTCAGCCACTAGCCAATCTAGCAAGCATAGTACTATCTGGAGAGTTTGGATCCCTCTGACATGGACATAGGGACTACGAACACATCAGATAACCATGGCAGATGAGAGTCATTGGGAGGAGACTTCAGGCCTTGAATAAGGCAAACCAAACAGGCAGTCTTTCTGTGCCTGCAACAGACTCCAACTCAGACTTTACTTACTACATACCAACAACAAAGTTCTGTTCCTACTGAAATCTATGGAAAAATTGTTCTTCAACGGGATAAAATTTTTACCTAAGCTTATTACTGATTTCATAGCAGTGACAGAATCTAATATCCTATTACCAAATGCTTAAGACACCAACCACTTCCCTTTTTAGGATCATACATTAATGTAATATTTTTCCAATTACTAAATAGATATTTTTAGCCATAATAAGGATACCAAAGAAGAAATAAATGGAAAGCAAAACATAAAGGACAACTGATAACAGCATATATGCTCTAAGTAAAACAAATGAATTTTCCAACATAAAGGCACCAATTTATTACCAAAATACTTCTTTCCTTTAGATAGAACTTAAGTTCTCTTTTATCTTTTTTAAAAATTATTTGTTCTTTGTTAGTACTCATTATCATTAAATTTCTTGTAATTAAGACTGTTGAATTAAAAAAAAAAAAGATAGTTGCTTGTGACCCTAATACTGCTCAACCTGCAGAAATCTCAGACCATTTTTAGCTATGAAAGAGCATTTCATTTTTCATCACTGCTACAGGATTTATTAAAACTTAGTATAGTATAATTACAGGTCAAGTTCCACTTACTCCTGTAGCATGCAGTTACTGTGCCTATAAGCACTGTACAACTTGAATGTCATCTTTCAAGGCACTGTATTGCAAAACAGACAAATAAACAAGAACAACAACAACAAAACAATTCCCAAAATGTGTGCTGATTTTCCCTCCAACAGACATCGTCCATCATGATAAGCTCAGGATATCCATTATTTTAAGCTAACTCAAAGCCACTGACTAAATCAAGAAAACAGTTCTGGAACAATAGATTTCTAGACACCAGTAGCTCAATAATTTTCCAAGAGCACAGTTTACCTCCAACTTCCACGTATTTATATGGTTTCCTTTATCATTTTGCAACTGTAGCTTATAATGCATTATTTACCTTAACTTGCATCTATCAAAGTTTTGTTTGGCTTCACCTTCTACCTACAGGCCTAAAGGAAAAAATGCTTCTTTAAATATATTTTTCATATCAGAGT
This sequence comes from Tragopan temminckii, assembly GCA_028571105.1. Taxonomy (NCBI): domain Eukaryota; kingdom Metazoa; phylum Chordata; class Aves; order Galliformes; family Phasianidae; genus Tragopan; species Tragopan temminckii. The sequence continues at coordinate 82,681,406 of JAOWBP010000001.1, read as the reverse complement.
AATGAAATTCTTTTCAAGTAATATGACAGCTTGTTTTGAAGAAACAGAGAATCTTTGCGCCTGGAGAGAGATGCTGTCTAAAGATATGGCAAATACTTGTGCTCACAGCTTCTGATGAAGCTAGCTTGCTGTGAAATGCCATTCTTCAGCTACACAAGGGCATTTCCGACCATCCCTACTTTTCAGCTCCAGTCTTTCTGTCTGATATTAATAGATGTCTTCATATACGATCTGCCTGGCATTTGGAATAATGCATTGCAGTGGCTTTTGCAAGATGCCATTTGTGTATTCATAACGAGCAGAAAAAAGCAGTAATGAACTTTATGTACTATGAGAAGAGGAAAGGACAACCCTTTGAGAACAATAAACTCTTATTTTAAATAATCAGGTTGTCTTTTGAAACACATCCTCAAAAGCAGCAGCTTTTGTATCCTTATGATGAGCACTGAACTGTATAAAGGTACCAGTCAGCCTCTATATTTATTTTCATTCTTCAGATGTCTTGACATTTTTAACATTTTATAATAAAAGCTGTAATGATTTAAGAGTTGGTCTCCAGTAATAAAACTAAAACATATATGTAAATGAGAATTAGAGATACAGATAAATAGGTGGGAGTTCTTCAATGCATAAACTTTCAGCAAGTATAATGGCACAATATGGTCTGTGAGATTGGGACATCAGATTTGTTCTTCCCAGTGCACAATACAAAAGGATAATTGGTAGGAGTCACATAGCCCATAATGAAAAAGTGATGCAGATTTCAAAGCATAAGATGAACTGGTACTAAAAACCCTAGAGAAGAGAGTTAGGGAGGCATTTTTAAGTTTGCTTCAGGTAATTTTTAATATTCATGCTCTAACTTACACCAAGTTTAGTAACTGACAGCATAGCAGCTCAAGGCAAAAGAAAGGGCAGTAATTTACCCATTGCCTGATTTCTGGTACCTACCTGCATTTTAATACAAATTTCAGTGCACATCAATGAAGAAGAAGGGGATCTTCCAAAGGGAAGTTCTGATTGCTTCTTTTTCTGAACTATTTTTACATTTAGTGATGGGAATATATCCCAAACTCTCAAAGAACACATTTCTGAGAACTATATCACAAAGTCAAGGAATTCCAATAAATGACCATTCATTTTCACTTGTATCTGCCTCCACAGGGAGCACAGTAAGTGGACTCTACATTATCCTAGAAACAAAAGGAATCTGCAGAATTTATCACTGAAATATAAGAGTACGAATTAACATAAACTTTGGAAATAATGTGCTTTGTGGAGTAGGTAAAAGCAGAACCACCTGCATTGTGAAAGAACAAACAAATAACAACAACAACAACAACAAAAACCAGCAACAAACCCAACAACATAAGGATCTCATTTAATCACCTGCATAAATATAAACATGGAATAATTTAACTGAACACAAGAAATTTATGACATAATATTACCTCTTTTTTAAAAAACACTATGTCTCCAGCGAGTGTGCAATGTAAAGGATACTCCATGTCTCAAATGGTGAAAAAGAATCAAGGACAACACTAAAAACGAGCAATAGAAAAGGGTCTGAGCAGATCTGACTACAGTGAAAACAGAGAATGACTCTGAAAAAACAAATGCCTCAAAGTAGCATTGTATGACTGAAAAGTTTTGAAAATCAGAAAGATAACTTTCTGCCTGGATTTGAAAATGAAGAAATAGCCAATGGAATATCTGTCCAACTTTCAAGCAGAACAGGTCTATATTGCAGCATTTTGATTGATTTGCTACTTTGAAGGTAGAATTATAAGGAAAACTGTAAAACAATGAAGTACTCTAACTAAGTGAAAGAGGAAACCAGGGGGGAAAAAAGAAAAAAAAAAAAAAAACCCTTACAAGAAAATTTAGGAAAAAACACATAAATTTTTAATTTCAAAATTGAATTCTTAATTTCAGACCAAAGTTAATCTGAACTTCTGAAAATATTTTTGATAGCTTGCTGTTAATAAGGTGATGAAAAAAACTTTCACTACACTTGGATTTTCTTGGAGGTATAGAGAGAAATCATCATCACTAGTCCCAGATAAATGAAAAAAACATGTATATAATGAGACCACTACTATTTCCTAACTTTTTTCCAAGTAATGTTGACCTGGAAATAAATCCTTGCAACTGTGTTCTCATACATTTTCCACCAGGGTATGGCACATGCAATCTAATAAAGTCCATTTGCCTACCTTTTGTGGTACTACATTGAACTGCTGAGAAAGATTGGTTGTTAAAGAGTCAACAGAACAAAAACTTCAGTCTGTTTTCTTGCTTCAGCAGTGAGGCTCTGAGAATGTACAGCTATCATGAAGAAAAACATAAAGGAGTGTACATGACTGGATAATAAACAGAAAATTACTGAACTCATACTGTAATTCAAGGATAATAGGCCTTGATGCCTCTCCCTCTCTTAAAGCCTCTTCCTTTTCTGTTATTTAAATTCTGTTTAAAGTATTATTTCCTGTATTTTCCAATGAAAGCTGTGTTTCCCTCAGTCCTGCCTCATTACCCATGTTGTGTATAAGGAGGAAAGTGACTTTTGTCTGCCTGAAAGATAGGTTCCTCTGAAATGACCCAACTCACTCAAGGTCATTTTAAAAATTCTGCATGTACAAATAATACTGACTGATTTTTGACGAATAAAAGGAGTGCATTTGGGGTTCACAGCACTGAAAATCTTATTTATCATTTTCTGTGAGTGCTACCTTACAGATGGAGTAAAGCAGCAGTGTCACTAAGATTCCACCCATCAGTTATTTCAGTATTATAGCTGTACATCAGCCATCTTGATGCTACCACAAAGCTGTGAGGTCTCTTTCTAGACTGTATCAGACACTTCGCTCCTTACTGACTCATTCCTCATGAAGACATTCTATAAAATTCTTTCATCAGCTTAAATGACGAATGATGAATCAGCTTAACATTGGAATGTTGCAAAACAATAGGCAAAATATCAGAGACCACAGGGATTAGATCTGGGTATGATCTTAAAATTTTGACATCTCAGTATTATCCACCTCCCTGTGGTGTCTCTTCCTCCTCTCTGTTTCACAGCTTCCGGTCATAGCAGCTCTGCATTTCTTTTATTTTCTGCTCAGTTTCCACAGTCTCATCACAAATCTACCTGACATATCGTATAGATACTCTCTGGACTTTCCCTCTCTTCCCACTTCAAGCTCACATTTGTAATTTCTGATTCCTTTGGCACTGATCCTCTGGGATTTTTGGGAATAATAGCTTTTCTTGCCAGTTTCTTTATCTTTAAAAGGGATACAAAAATAACTGTTTACCAGAATCAATAAATTCTGCTCAGAAGGTGAGTGATGCTTTGAGTGAAATGCAACCCCAACAAGGAAGGACAGTAGAAAAGCCAGAAACCACTTAATTCCTACATTAGACCTTTCATTACTTCAATCTCATTAATCATCTTTGAGGTTTTAATTTAGATAATCTTAAGCATGTTGTAGACCAGCCATACAGCAGAAAAGACTACAGTACAGGCAATATCAAATTCACTGCCTAAAGCCTGAAAAAGATGTTTGTTCAGTCCAGCAGTAAAAAGCTAAAGGTGTGCCCTGGAAAAAGTTGGGAAGCTGGGAGGACTGCGGCTGATAAAAGATCAAATCATTTATGTAAAGAAATAGGCAACTATGCTCTCCTCTACAACTTAAAAGTGGATGTGATAAACACTTTAGAAAGTGAGATTTTGCCTATTCCTAATGCTTTCAAAGATTTCTTTGTTAACAAGATCCAAGGGAACAAAAGCTTTTCAACCAAAGGATGTAAAAAGAATGTATTTTCAAAGTCTATGGATTCCACTAGCCAAAAATAGGTAGACACTCACTAAAAAATGTATTTTCCTAGGTTCTTCTTGACTCACTGAGGTATGAACTATAAATTTCCAACCAGATTAATTCTACCAAATCTATTTCCAACTCTGAGCCAGGAATCATGTGTTAGGTTAGTCATTTTTAATATTTAGATGCCTCTTCAAGTATAAATAACTACAAGTATAAATAATTACTTATGCTCCCAAAAACATTATTTAGTAAATATGATATTAGTGCACGCCTACCATTATCTAGTATTTTTGGACCTACTATGGAAACTTGCATCTACCTCAGTTTGTTTCCTAGAATCCCTAGCTTGCCTGCATCCTAGTTCTACTTTCAGACTGCATGGTTTTTACCTTATAATGAATTATATATTCTTGTTTTACTTTAGCACCTTCTTTCCAATGTTCTCCACAGCTGAATTTCTTTTTCTTTTGTCATTTGTATGTAGAAGATGCAAAAATGGGTTTTCTTAATTTCTTAACAAAGATAACAAACATTCCATCACAATCACTCTTTCTGCTCCATCTATTTTTGTTGATGTTGTTTTTTTCGCTCTAACAGTGATGTTTTGAGTGTCCTGGTGCATTTCACCTCCAGCCTATGTTTGCCTTTCAGTCTGAGAGTTTCCTGGCAGACAGGGGCTCCAAGTTTGCCTTGTAGAGCATTGAGGCAAACAGTCAGTCCCTCTGATATACTTGTGTGCTCAGAAGGAAGCAGACAAGTGTTTTTCACCATGGTATGACACATTCTGTCTTACAATCTCCCCTGTTCACATTAATGGTCATGATACTGAACACCTCTGACAAAAAATTGCATACCTATCTATATAACTTTGATGGCATTTGATGCATTTGTCAGTGTCCAATATCCTGTAAAGGATCCTGTATTCTTCTATGGCTGTAGCTACCAGAGTAAGACTTTAAAACTTGCTTTTTTTTTATCAAACATGTGTCACTTGCATGTCCTCCAGGCTTTAACAGTATGCTACATTCAAAAACCCAAATTCTATGGACTTCCCTTTGTATATTTTTCATTAAAAAGAGATTCTTAGCACTCTACACTTTTGATTCTATCAGTGGTAGGAAAAGGTTAAAGTAAAATCTAAACTAAATTATGAAAATGCCCAAAACCCAATTTATCTTCATTTATCCTATTATACAAGTACAGAGGCTTCCAATAGGCATGTACTGTAGAAGCTGCCATCCTGAAGCTGAAATGACTTATGGTTTGTAAGGCTTTTGTTTGTTTTTTTTTTCCCTATCTACTCCCTGATTTGCTAGTGTGTACCTTCCTTTATTTAAGCACTACTGAAGTAGCTTTTTCCTATCCCAATGAATTTTCAGAGGCACAATTCAGATGCATCTGGTGACAGTGGACATATGGACAGGGAAAAGACAGAGTACAGAGAATTTTCTCCTGTACCAGAGAGTTCTAGAAAGGTTCTTCCTCCTCATTTCAGAAAGCACCTCAGGTATTCCAGCACAGCACCAGGAAATGTAACTGCAAAAAGGAGCCATTATAAAGGCTGAAGAGATTTATTTTCTCAAATGCTACCATTTAAAGCAGCTCTTCTGTTGCAAATCAGTGTTCCAGACATCAAATATTATCATAATGAAATAAATTAAATTTTGTTGACTCTTTATAAGCTTAATCACCACAAATTCTGTGCATAATTACTCCCTGAAATGCCAAAAAACTGTAGGCATGGGAAGAAATAGGAGGATGAGGGAAATGATTGAGGGGATGGAAAGATGAGATGAAGAGAACACAAGAGATCGTCTAGTTCACCACACTGCCCCAGAGCAACACCAGTTATTCTCATTATTCCCAAGACATTTGTCCAATGAGTCCATTCAAACTTCCCTTGTAAATCAGATCTTCAAGACCTCTGATTATCATCATTTTCTGTTTCCTTCTCTCAGTACATCACTCAAAGCAGAATACCACACTCTGAACAATCAAGATGCTCACAGCTAAGCAGGGAGTGTCTGTCAATGGCTACTGCACTCACAGGGCCAACATGCACTTACACCAAACTACAGATAGAGAAACTAATACCATGTTCCTAAATGACTAGGGTTCATTTCTCAGAGATGTACAATAACCCTTTAATCTTCTGGGGCCCCCAGCACAGGAGGGATGAGGAGTTGCTGGAGAGGGCAAAGAGGAGAACCACAAAGATGATCAAAGGGCAGTAGCACCTCTCCTATGAAGAAAGGCTGAGAGAGCTGGGCTTATTAGCTTGAAAAAGAGATAGCTCCAAGGAGACCTCATTGTGGCTTTCTAGTACTTGAAGGGAGCTTACAAGCAGGAAGGGGACTGACTTTTTACATGGTCTAATAGTGATAGGACAAAGGTGAGTGGTTTTAAAATAAATGAGGGGGGATTTAAATTAGATATTAGGGGGAAATTATTTACTCAGAGGGTGGTGAGGCATGGGCACAAGGGGCCCAGAGAAGCTGTAGATGCCCATTCCTGGAGGTGTTCAGGACCAGGTTGGATGGGGTCCTGGGCAGTCTGATCTAGTGGGTGTCAATCCTGCCTATTGCAGGAGCTCAAGGGTCATTATGGTCCCTTCCAACCTAAGCTATTCTATGATTCTATGATCTGAACTTGGAAGCCAGTGCTAAGAAAGACTTCTAGGAACAAGCTCAGAACAAAAAAATCCCCTTGTTTTATCACAAAAACCTATAAATAAAAAAATATTTATAATTTATTGACTCTCCAGGGTCTCTAGTAGAGCTGAATCAGCTGTGATCAGAATTAGTCTCAGTTCCAATGCATTTGATTAGAAAAGAATAAGGAGACGGTTTTAGCAAAACAGAGTCTCCAGTGCTACTGCTACAGTTGGCAAATTCGCACAAGAACAGAAGGCACAATGCCTATAACACCTGAGAAGATATTCCCCCATAAAAAATTTAAAATGTAGTAGTAAAATCAGTTTGAATGACAACCATATAAAGAGTTGTGACTTTAAGCTTTCCTTAAACAACAGGATGTTACTAGGAAGCAGCAAAATGCCATGGGATTTTAGCCCAGTTAAATGAAGGTCTGAATGGGGAGGCCAGTCATGTAGTGGGACAGAAAGTGGTGATATCTGCGTGGTGACCGCCTCTGGTTTCGTAAGGACCATGTCTTGCTGCTATTTGGCCTGAAGCAGGCACGCTGCTTTGTCTGCAGGCTTGGGCACTGTTGCGAGGGAACAACTGAAAGAGACAAAATCTTGGGGCAGTAACTGAGAACTGAGGGTATGGCTGTATTCATGCTTATTTTCAGCTCAACGACCTGTGAGCAGGTCTCATATAAGATATATTTACAGTGGTGTAACACATGCTGACCTTGAGAACTGGTAAGCACCCAACTTTCAGTGGTTTCAGTGGTCGTATTGACACGAGTAAATGAGGCTTATCCACAGCCAAAGCATTTGAGCTGGACTGCATATATTTTTTGCAAGATACTTCATTTTAAAAAGGAACAAGAAAATTCATGTATGAAGTTGATAATCTGTTAATGTTTCACACTGTACAATGCCAGAAACACAAAGATTAAAAGGGCAGAAAAGACACAATATGTTTGTCACGTGATACGGTTATCAGGAAATATTTTAGAAAATTTTTCCTCCAAAAAGGTTGTTTTCACCAAAAACAAAGTAATTTGCCAGGAAGTGTGTAAATTCATTTTCCATTAAAAAACAATAACAACAAAATAAACAGTTTAGAAATTGCTGAAACATTATATTTACACATTGTCAATATGAAAAAGATTTAATTTAAAGTTCAAATATTTTTTCCAAATTCTAATATAAATATGTACCAAAAAAAAAAAAATCAAAATCAAAATGAAATATTTTACAATTATTATTATTAAAGTTGATTTGATTCACCTACTCCTTTCTTTATTTATAAAATAGCTGATGTTCTATCTTTTTGATACTATTTCAGAAACCAAAAATTTCTGAAGTGTCAATAATTCTCTACACCCAAGAAAATTATTTCAGATCTTCAAGTTCTGTAAAGTCATTTCACTTCATTAAAATTGTGAAAGCATACCATACGGTTTTTAGAAACATTTTAGTGCACCTTTCTCCTGTCTGTATTTTTCATTATTAGGGATATTTTTATTTTAAAAGAGTCTTAATATTAAACAGCTTTTCTGTTTCTGTGGCTTGCTCTTCCCCAAGGTCTTACTCGAGTGCTCCAAGATTATAGACCATTTTCTTATAGCAGCTAATTGTGATCCCACAAACAAAGTCTCTCAATTACAGCAAAGAGTAGGTATTTGAAAGACATAAATGCTGACAAGATTTACAAAGAGGTATTAAACACAAGGCAAAAAAAAAAAAAGTTCTAAATAGAGGTAAAATGTAAAGCAGGTCATCTCTAATTTCTTCTGGGTGAAATAGAATGCACTGCACTTGTTGAACCCTGGAACACTACAAACAAGAAGGGTATAGATGCTTGGAAAAAGATGTTCTTGCAAAACTGCCAGCGAGTAGCCAACAACAGTACCATATATATACAACAGCTCACACAACTGTACTCAGTACCTGGCGGAGGATTATATAGCAGGATATTGCCTAAGTTAAGTACAGGATACAGATTTGTTGCACTTGAGGGGGGATCTGTGAGTTGTCTTCCACATCTGGAAGGGGGAGGAAGCATCAAGGAAGCATCTCTGCCTGCCAATATGCTGCTTTCCTCATGTCCTTAGATGCACAGCCCAAAAAAACTTCTGGCATCTCCCTCAGTTGGGTCAGCATTTTATTTTTTAACTAATAAGAATACTACCAATCAACAAGTACTCGGAAGTCAACAGGTAGCAAGGACGTAAAATGCCCAGTAATTAAAGAATCTATTTTTTAGTAAGTTACTTATTTTGTCTTACTCTGAGTTCCTGAGAAAATAGACCTTTTGCACAAAAAAATCAATGTACAGAATGTTAAATGAGGTCATGGAGCTGGACTCTGATGTGAACAGTCAACTCATGACAGTGACCACTAGCAATAGACTGCGAATTAAGTAGTGAGGTAGCATTCATTTTGCACATTTTCACATGTGAATGTCTGTAGTTTGGTGGACATTTCTAAGCTTGATATTGAATATCATTTTGCTAGAAAATAAAAGGACTAATAACAGTTGTGTGGTAAAATTCTACCTCCTGGGCAAACAGTGGTCTAAATGTGATGTAATATCAAAGGTATATGTGTATGTTAGTAACATACTCATAAAAACAGTCACTGGTAGCTTTGTAACAAAATAAAATATTTATACTAAACTCAGTTATTACAGTGTAAAAAAGTGTTATTAAACATTTGTTCACATTAAAAAATCTGCTGTTCTAGCAACCAATATTTATAAGATCAGCATTTTCACTATGCAGTTACTGACATCCTGCTCATTGGTTGTACGTTCCACTCTATTTTAAGTGTGCCTTGAGCACCCTAGGTCTGGGCTTTCTATCTCAGAGATATAAAAATATTCAAGCTAGAACACTCTAATTTATCAGCATTATGACTTTACTGGGTTATTATGTTATTACAGAGAAGAACGTATAGGTGAACTTATTATATTTGCTACCAAGTTTGCATTCTGAGTCTCTCAATGAACCTGTCAATGCCTTTGTAAGTACTTGCAATGTTTTGCACTGCAAAATGAATTTTAAAAAAAAAAACAAAAAAAACAAAAAAAAACCCAACCCTGAGCACAGTCTAAATGTAATGATTTATTTTAAAAATTATTCGATCTCAGCACTTGTTTTTCTGACTAATTCAGCCTTTACTGAAGTATTCTAGTAGATACGCACTTCAAAAGAGTGCTTCAATTCTGCTTAGTCAAGAAAGAGGGAGAGGGACTTAAATGGAAAAGCAACTTCCTTGCAGAAAAGTCCAAGAAGAAACACATGAAAAACATTTAATTTATTCACTCTTGGTATTTCCCTAAAATCAAATGTTAAGGATTAGACTCTTGCTCGACAAGGAATGCTGTGAGTCACATCTGCAGAAATAAGTAAACGAAATACATGCAAAGGTCAGGCAATATTACACACAGTATCTAAAAAAATATTTTCATATTATTTAGCAGCCTGGTCAATAGTCCAAGATCCTCAGCCTAATAGATTTCAGCCTACACTTTTGAACTTCCCTAGAAGACACAGAAATCAGTAATGGGTGTAGTGCTAGCAGAAGCACTACTAAGATGATGGCAGGCATGGCATTCTTCCCTGTTGCTTCTTCTGGAGTTGAAAAAAATTTCTTTTTAAATAGGGAGTTTATTTTGACAACAAGATTTCCAGGGGAAATACAAGGTCTAATGAAATTACATGGATACTAGGACAACCATTTTGCCCTAAAAATCTGTAGCTAGCCAAATTAAAAGAGCCAAAATCTTTTTTTAACCATATTTTAAAGCCTAGCATCTTTTCTGAATTTTATTCTATTTTTTCCCAGACAATTCAACTAACAATGCATTATGTAAACCTATAACTAAGAGTTTCTTCTGTTTTCCATTTTGAGCTGAATTACAGATCACTTTTTAGCATATTTTTCTTGTTTTCTAACTATTTGTGTACCTACAGACAAAGTCAAAATTAGAAGATGCATTTTACATGTCCAGGTTTGAAAATTAGGATAAAGGAGCCAAAATGTAATGCAGTAGGGTGCCACTTATTTCACTGCATTACTGAGAAATGAAACAACGACAGCACCATCTTATTGTAACTTTCTGGTTGCAAATCAGTTTACCATGTTATTTTTTGTCTAGATAGATTTTGCATGTTTGCCACAGATCAGCTATGAACTACTCGCAGAAATCCCTATGAACACAGTATGAACATAAAATGCTACCATCCGTTGTTTAAAGACACCTCAGTTTTAAAGCAAGGGTATTGATGCTCCCAACCTTTTTGTCATCTGAAAACCCATCAACAGCTTCATATTGATGAATGCAATGTAGACCAGTTTGCATTTGCAAAATTCACTTTTAGAAATGGCAGACATGGGTCAGCACATCTGGAAACCACTTTTAATTATACTTTCCTCAAGTGGGAAAGCAGTAGCTTGTGCCCATAGTGAAGCTTTTATATCTGACCACACAAATACTAACAACCACCTGTGCTTTACACTGATTTTCATTATAGAGTATATCGTATTACTACCCTATTATTCCAGAACGACATTTGAAGCCGTTGTGTGACTAAGCTGCAGCAAGTGTGGTCTCTAAAAGGCCTCTACTCTACAAAAATGTAATAAACTTGATTGCAGTTCGGGTACTTACCACTGAGGGTATCACAATGATCATGCTCCCAAAATTTGCTTCTCTTGCTCTGAAAGTCATAAAAGATATACATTAACAATCACGATTACTGGTCGGGGAATTGGAATTTAGTGAACTAATATATACCCCCAGGTGAGATATCTTGTAAGGTTTTGGAATTCCTTTTCAATATTTGTTTCATTCCTACTGTTAATACATGAGTATTATAGTCAAGGACTCTGCTTCTTCAGCCATACTCCAAGATTACAAAAAGCTATTTCAACTGTGATCTCTGAGTCTAACAGTATTCCAATTCTGCTGTAAATATTTTCGATTGCAGACATTGAGTTAGATGATTAGGTTGGGTTTTCTAAACTTACTCTTCCTCCTCTACTTCCCCCACTCAGCACAAACCAAATGTAACAGGTTTTTTACATCACTGTTCCTATTTACTAACAACAACAAAAAAAGATGTTTCAGATTTCCATGAAATCTTTTCCTTCTTTACAATACTCCTTGCATGTTTTGGAAGAGTATAATGTCGACATGCAAAATTCAGTATATCACAGTGGAAGGGAAAGGCTGAAAATTTGTAATGCTCAATCCCCAGGAGACCTGGCACGCCCTGGGACAGTCTTGTCAGAAACAGACACCAGTATGTGTAGTTTTGCAAAGGCTAAAGTGCTCAGTTTTACAGACTATATTTCAGCATAATTTGCTATTCTGACTGACACTATGTGAATGTAACTAAAAAATCAAAATATTGCCTTAGAATATTTTAATCTGTTTGTCAGTTACCATGCTTAAAGAAAAGTCTTCACAATATTTTACATCTAAAAAACCACATCCTCTTGCCTAGTGTCTTCAGCCTTTAATTCAGGAGGTAGGTTTTGTGGTAAGACACGAAGCCACAGAGGATCCCCCTCGGGATAAAACCCTTTCCCAGCACACTGCCCATGGAACTGCCTGCTGCCAAGGGTTCTGGAACTACAGCTGCATGAAGAGCATCCCATTTTGGGAGAGGTTCACAGCAGAGCTGATGTCAGAATTGCGAGGCAGTCGCTGTGCTAGCAGGCAGAAAAGTAACCCATCTGCAGTCGTGATAGTCTTGGCTTGCTTGGGCCCTCCTGCCACACTCCAGTGCTGCCAGCACAGAGGCATCCCGGTGCCTCCATCTCACAGCCCATGCTGCTGCCCATGGGGCTCTCCAGGCCAGAGGAAGCAGCAAGGTTCCTTGCCATGAGCCTACTTCTGGCCATCTCAGAGCCATCGATATGACTCCAGCTGGAATTTAAACTTTTACCCAACTACTATGTACTCAAATAATGTGCAGGAGTGTTCCCTGAGTTGCATAGGCAATTTCTGCAAAAATATTCATAATATTTTAAGAGATTGAATATGCTAACATTCCATAATCCCACTGCTGTGAAAGTGTAATCTGATTTCATATTGCGAATACATTCGTTGTCCATGGCATAATATTCCTCCTCCTATCGAATAACCTGTGGTTAGCAACCTACAGACTAGGTAGCTAAAAAAAATTTTCATTTCTGTGAATTGCTTAAACCTGAAAGAAAAAGGGATCATGGTCTGCTCGGAAATACAGGCACACTGCAAATATAAGTTGTTAAAGGCTTTCCAACTCAATATGCTTACAAGTTAAATGAAGCACTCTACTGTACTCTACAAAAGATATAAAGCTTTTCTATTTGAATATTTAGATGTCCTAAAATAAATGTTACTGAAAAAAAAAAATGATGTCTGATTAAGAAAGTGATAGATCTAGCATGTAAATCCATTTTGTATTGGACACAGACTATCTAATGCAGCACTTCAGTAGGGAGACACTAGCAGGCAGGTAACTGCACTTTCTGAACTCTGATTGAATCCACGATACTAATGGAGATAATGAAGGTCAGCTGCAAGACTAACTTTTGGAAGGGAAGAAGGACAATGAAAAAGACTGCATGTAGGCAGAATAAGGGCTTGGGCATTTGCTCCTCCACAAAGCCAGGAAGAGTACTCAAGTCAGCAAGCCTTCCTCTTTGAGGAGTGCCAGTGAAACTGACAGAGCAGCCTAGGGAGGATGGCAGTGCCAGCCCTGCTGATGCAGCAGGGAGGGAAGGGACAAGGTGTAGCTTCTGGCAGGCCACAGCCAGGCCAAGCATGGGATCCCCAGAGCCACACAGTCAGGGAAGGTTTTCCCTGGTGACTTCAATGGGCTGAGATCAGGCCCTTGCCTGTATTCATCTTTACTATCCCACTCGTAACGCTGTCATCATGAGCTTACGGATGTGACCGGGAAGGAGAGCAGAAATGTCTTTGAAGTCATGAAATATATCCCGGATCCTGGATATCTGCCATTTTACAACATAGGAGCTGAACGCACTCTGCCTTAGTGGCAGGTTAGCCGTTGGGAAGTAAGGAGCAAGGGAAAAACCCAGCACGGATACATCCTCCCTGCCTAATCCCCCCAGGCACGGGGCATTCTGGGTGCACTGGCACAGGCCCCACTTGGCTGCCAGCCGGGCGCTCTGCCCCGAGGCCCAGCCACTGCCTGGAGAAGCACCTGGCTGAGGTACGGGTCATCCGGGCAGGCAATGTGCCTGGTCCCAGTGGTGGAAGGTCCCAACCGCCTGGAGCAGCGCTGACCCAGAGCCCTTCTCTTATGGGGAGAGAGCCGGCGGGAAGCACTGAGGAGCCCTCACTGCTCTGTTGATCCTGCCCGGGGAGCTTGGCTGGCCTAACAGTGGATCATTGTTCTTGATTAAAAACACTATTTTTGCGCAGTAATAATTTAAAAGCCCAGCAGAATATTATTTTGTGGTTGTGGCAGCAATTTGTCAGTCAAAACAAGTGTTGTAAACTGTTCAGGTTTGGGAGAGAGTGAACAGATGAAGCAACAACAAAAACCACTGACTGCGCGCAGCCTCTATGCAGCCGGTGCAATTCTACCTGTGTTTTTAAATCACTGGGGCATAATCACAAACCAAAATCATAATTCTAGTGAAAAACCACATATGTGCTGATGTGGAGGGATTTCATTAGCACGCCATATTACTGCATCCTGCAAGTAGTCTGCCTGTTTCATTCTCCCATTTGCAGGAATACAGAACAATTCAAATAAAAAATTAAAAAAAAAACCCAAAAACAAAAACAAAAAAACCAGAAAGCAGAGCAAGAAAGAAATGAAGAGAATTTCTGCTAAATTGGATTTTCTTGTCTCTTTCTGTAGTTTTTATCACCGAGATGACAAAACATTATCATTAGCAGTTTATGCCAAAAGTTAACATTTGCCATCATTTCTATTTTCTCCGAACCACAAAGGTTGGTGCCTGCTATGCACTCCCTTTATCTTCATCTGTTACTTTAGAATCTAAGAGCACACTGTGCCCATTAATCTTTCATGGCAGAGTTCACTGAAGTTCTGCCAAAATCCAATAATTATATTCCATCCAATGCAGCAATTTATTTATCTCATTGCTAGAATTTAGAACATATAGAACAAAGTGCTTAGTTTATACGAATGAAAAGTTTGCTTAAAAAACAACAACAAAAAACTGCCTGGTTTCATTTCTAAAGTTTTAAAACATGCAGTAGAATCTATAGAGGAAAAAAGCTATTTCTACAAGCCCTCATGCTATCTTGATAAACTAAGAAGTGTTCTACAATGTTAACTCTTTTCATACGATTTACAGTATTTTACAAATACCTTTCTAACTTTTATTCAAATGTATGACAACACATACAAATGTACTACTAAGACACGCAGTTCACTAATGTCTAACAGTCATTAAAAATGTCAGCTGCAAAGCAATAATTTATATTTTAAATGTAGAATTCCTTTTTTTGTTGTTTACTGCACTAGAATAGGTAACTGGGATTTCAACTGTTCTGTGCAGTAAAATCTAATATACAAAATTAAAGAAAAGTTAAGCTTTATAATTGTACTCCTTCATGATATGTTTGCAAACAAATAGAAAACATAAAAACCTCCCAGTAGGAAGATTCGAGACACATTATTTCGGACAGCTGTTAAAAATAAAAATGCCATAATGCAGATTACTTAGTATGTTTCACCTTTTCTAGTCTCAGGAGAAGTAGCTAATCAGTCTTTTTCCAGCCTAGCTGCAATAAAATATTAATCTACTGGTTTAGTATTGAAGAACAGAAAATAGTATCTATATATCTTCAGCTTTATACCTCGGAATTTATGAATGCAGACTGCTTATTTACGTTATAGAAATGTGACTTGTGCATATATTTGTACAGAAAATATATTTCCTGATGTAGAAAAGCTCTAATTTAGTACATGCAATCAAAAGCCAAATTTATAATGTGGTAAGATTTATGTAAAACTCTCTGTTACTTCACATATTAAATTTTACACTTCAGGCATGCTATCAGACAAAATTTGACTCCAGATTTAGAAAGCCTTCAAAAACTTTTTGGAGCATAACTTGCTTTGATTTACAACACAGCTCTTCAACAATCAAAACGGAACCCAAAACCTCTGGAACCAGTGCATTAGCAAGCGTTCATTATTTCACAGTAAAACCTTCTAGGTAAAACAAGGAATACCACAAGTAAACATCTTACAGTTATAGTTTTGCAGTAACTAGATGAGCATATGCATATTTGAAATTAAGTGCACCTAATTTAATAATTCATGAGAAATTACTTCCACACATTGGTAAATAAATTTCATAACGATTTACTAAAATTTTACTGTCACATTTGCTTTAGCCTTCAACTTGATCATTTTTCACAGTACTTTACATGAAAATATGATTCACTTGTGATGTATTTCTCCCTGTCGTAAAACTTTTAAAATGTCCCAGAAAAATGAAGTAAGTCTTATTCACGATACTTTAGTTTGCTCATTTTCTACATCTATTTTTTTTTTTTTTCCAACATTTTAATCTTGTCTACTTTCTTTCACTGCAAATGATATGTGCTACAATTAAACTCAGAGGAGACTTCATGGAGAATCAGTCTCCTGCAAGGTAACAACGAGCAAACCCTCCCAGGCAAGTCGAGGCACTGGACTGTCTCCGGAGCACTAGGTTTTTCCCGGTCCAGTTATGCCTTGCGTTATGTAATAAAGCAAACACAGACACCCACACAGACACAGACACCTTACAGAAAACGCACGCTTGAACAGCAGAAAGACAATACCTGTAAAGCCCATTTTAACTGCAGGAACTACTGCACAGGGGACCGAACAGGGGGCAGGGCGCAGGAAGGTGCGGAACGGCTGCTCCGCACCGACGCTGTGCGCACGTAGGGCACTGCTCACGAACAAACAACACACTGAGGCAGAAACAGGCAATTCTAAGGCTGCAGCCACGAGAGTTGCCATGTAAAATAAAAACACCTAACAAAAAGCCTGCCTGGCGCACTTTGTCTTACATCGCACACACATGGAAAAGACAGCAGGATTGAGTACACACTGCGTGTCAGAGGAGGTCCTTAACTTCCAGTTGCTGGGCTGCTTTGTCAAACAGAGATTAAATTCTCAAAACCTTCAAGTGTACAATAATAATGCATTCCCTTACGGTGCCAGATTTGTTTATGTAATATCAGCGAGGAATAATCACCCATTTACTGTGCTGATGAGCTCCACAAGTTTCGGAACTTGGAGCACCCTTGAAACTTGAACTTTCGCAGCTCCTTCCTCATGTTTAGACTAACTGGCTTTCCCCCTTTTCAACAACAAAGGACAGCCCAACTCCTGCTCCCTGTCTTGCAGCTCAGACCCATACCCAGACTTGAAGGAATGAGAATAAATCCAGAGGCACAGCCGAGCTTTCTCTTGCATACTCCCCCATCAGTGGATCTAGGCACGTATTTTTCAACAGTTACAGCAAAAAGCTTCATTTATGCAATTCAAACAAAGAAACTTCTAGAAAATGTCTACTTACTGTGTACTGAGCATAATTTACTGGGATTAAAAGTTTAAGGATTCATCTGCTTTACGTCCACAAGTGTTTTAAGCGATCCCTAACACTGTATCCTGCTTAAACGTGACAGTTTGGGCTGCTTTGGCGTGTTGAGAAACATAAAGGTGCCAATGATTCCCATTATGCCTTCGCTCCCTGCAGCCTGGTTTTTGGAGGTGCATGAGCTGCAGAAATTCAGGCTGCTAATAGCAACAATTTGGTACATTAGGAAAAAACAGACACCCCCCTCCCCCTCCTTCGCTCCCCTCCCTGAATGCTGCAGATATACTGTATAAAGTCATTTTGACATGCCTACACAACTGGTTGTGGCAGCTTTCAGACATGATTCCTAATCACAAAAAAATGCTTCAGGTTCTTTTAGAGAAAGCTTGCCGTCGGGAAGTTGATTTTGGCCAAGTGCCAAAATCATGTGCAAAAGGGGCCCTCATTACCAATTCATGGCAGCCTTCAGTGCTGACAAAAAATGTGACCCAACAGGCTAAAGCAACAACTAAAATTAAAAAGTACAAGACAAAGACAACTTACTTAATATTCCTTCCATCGCCACATTAAACTTTTCCGTAATTAAACCCTTGTTAGTTCAAAGCGGTTTGCAACTACTTTTAAACGATTGCACAGGCAGTCTGTAAAAGTTGAAAGCTTTCCCTGCAAACTCTCCCAACCACTGCCCTGTTACACGCGGTTCCCTTGGATGGCAGAACTTTTTGCTGCGTACCGCCACAAGCGATCCCTCCTGCACGAGTAGCGACGCGCCCCTGCACATTGCAGCTAAAAGGGAGCTGAGCATTAGGAGCTTTTGCAAGCATGAAAGCCATAGGAGGAGTGAGGAGGGGGGAGGAGAGAAAGAACTGGAGTCCTGGGAGCAGCTATTTCCTAAACTTTCTAAAAAGATGATCAAAAAGCTCATGCAAACATTAAGCGATCGCAATTAACAGAGCTCACTGCACCGCTGTCCCATAAAAGCAGATTCGATACACGGCCTTACCTAGATGTCGTCTGGCTTTTCTGTGGATCAAAAAGTTTCCTGCCTAAGCACACAGATATTCTTTCACCGGCTATAAAGGCCCCTTTTATGAATCCAGCACTGTAACAGCCTGCTTTCTGCACCGCGGCGAGAGCAGGATGCGTCAGCTTTCAGGAGAAAAACAGCCTTAATACACAATTAGTGGCAGAGTGTCTAATAGTGGATTTATCTTAAAGAGTGAAAAGGCATTTTTTAAAAAGCAAGGAGGGTGCGGTCAGATCTTAGGCTATCCCTGAGAAAAGGGGCCTAGGCTGCACTAGTACCTAAATACTAGCAGAAGCTGGCTGGGAAGGGAGCCAATGGAATGACTTTGTTTGACCCAGCTGCCAATCTCTCCTGAAGCAGTGCGCCAGACTAAACACTGACACTATTTTAACTCAAATCAGGCTACAGCAGCTGTTTGCTTTCCGGCTCTCAGCTATGCACCATGGCCATGATGACTCTGCACGGCGCAGATGATGGAGCTGGGGCAGTTCGCCTCAAATGCGTTCCGGCTTTGGGCTAGTGATGGAGATGTGGGGGGCGGGAACGCTGCCGGGATGGGGCTTGCCTTCTTCCCTCACCGCTTGCTTGCTTGCTTAAACACCCCTACCTCCATTTTCCCCAAAGTGAAATGAAAATGAGATTTGAGGCTTACAGAAAATTCAGCGCTGCACGTCAGGTGGAAAGACAGAAGTTACTGCCCAGGACC
Source organism: Tragopan temminckii (assembly GCA_028571105.1). Taxonomy (NCBI): domain Eukaryota; kingdom Metazoa; phylum Chordata; class Aves; order Galliformes; family Phasianidae; genus Tragopan; species Tragopan temminckii. The sequence goes on along the minus strand of JAOWBP010000001.1, from coordinate 82,662,615 downwards.
AACAACAGCCAGAAGATATTGTAAAAGTGTGCTCTAAAACCCATCTGCAGACTGAAAATATTTACCTTTACAGAATCACAGAATCATAGAATGGCCTGGATTGAAAAGGACCGTAATGATCATCTAGTTTCAACTCCCCTGCTATGTGCAGGGTCACCAACCACTAGACCAGGCTGCCCAGAGCCACATCCAGCCTGGCCTTGAATGCCTCC
>JAOWBP010000001.1:82643051-82662303 GCA_028571105.1 Tragopan temminckii | reverse complement strand
GGATGGGGCATCCACAACCTCCTTGGGCAACCTGTTCCAGTGCGTCACCACCCTCTGTGTGAAAAACTTCCTCCTAAGAAGTCTTCCTCGTTAGCGGCACTAAAATCGTTCAGTATAAAAATAATCAACACACAGATCATTCATTCTTAATTGTAAAATGAAGGTCTGCAGATAGACCTAAGAAAGCAGACACCGCATGTGTATATACATGCGCACATTTACATACACATCCAGATTCCAATCTAAATTACAGCAGCGCAAATTGCACTGTAAGCAACAAAGTTACTGCAGATTAAACTGAGGGTGGAATTCAACAGCCAATTTACATATCAAACTGTGAGACTGAAAAAAATACATAAGTAGATATTAGCAAGAGGCATATGGCATGGAGGTTAGCATATCTTTTCTAGCTCAATAAAAAGTCAAAGAAGATTTGCAGCTATGGAAAGGAAATATGTTAAGAACTCATGGAGCTTCTGAAGTACTAGACATATAGCACAGTCCAACATAGCACCTACAGTTTTGCAGCATTTACACCTAAACTCAGCCTCGGTACTTAAGCCAAACTTTGTTCCCTCTCACCCTGCCATGGAAGGTTGCTGACTGTTTCCCAAAACTAAACGTCATGATAATTTCCTTGTTCGGTAAAAAATCAAAAGAACATCCCCACCTAAAACCATGAGACACAGAGAGAGAACCCAATCTTTTTCTATTGCAAAACTGTGTGACTTATCTTGATATAAGTATAGGAGAGGGGAAGGTGAGTTAAAGACATCTGAATGTCTTAGCTAAGCCCTGCTAAATATCTCAAATTCAACTGTGATACTTCATAGAGATAACGGGGGGGAAAAAAACACAAACACAAAAGAAACATAAAAACAAACAAATCCAAAACCATAAGGCTAAGTCTGTTATCTATCTTAGGTTGTTGAGCACCAACAGATTTCCATGAGCTGTTCAAGAGCCCACTACCAGAAACTGGTGGAAGTCACCAATATTGCACTAGCTCAAATCTTACTTTTTAACTACTTGAAGATCTCATTGCTCCAAGTTAAAAAAAAAAATAAAATAAAATCAGAAAACATCTTAAATAATACACCATACAGTAAATAAGAACTACAAATGGAATGAGTAATGCCTATAAAAACAAATGTCCAATATTTCTAACATGCAAATTGAAATGGGAAATGAGACCTGCAGCATGTCTAAAATACAAAAACAGAGTGTACAACTGTATTTACATTTTAGTGGAACATACAAAAAGTCAGTTACCAATACCTGAGAAGTTTGAAATCTTAGAATGGTAGACAGGTGAGACAAAGCCAATTGTGTCTATAGTCCTCCGCTCTCACTTAGAAGCATAGTGATCATTTATTTGAGATGAATTTACATGCCTTCTAAAGAAAATGTTGAGTCCTCAGCAAAATGAGTGCATTTTGCCATGAATTCACATCTTGAATTGCAAGACAAAAAAGGTAATACTGAAGCAATAGCTCTAGGAAACAAAAAAATTCAAGCTTAGCATAGCTGGAGAAGAACAAAAGTACAAGATAAGAAAAAAATATATAGGCTGGAGTGAAACTTCACCAGCTCCTTGAGGCAGAAAAGAAGGTAATATGGCCAGATCAACAGATAAAGAATTCAGCAACTAAGCTGTTGAATGATAGGAAAGGAACAATGTTGCTCTTGGTGAAACCAGCAAGAATTTATCCAAGACTTGACAAGATCAGGATGTGGATAAACCATGGTAGATACGCACTTAGAAGACTGACAGATAAAAAAAAAAAAGACAAGATTATGCATTTAAAGGTAGAATACAAAAGGCTTTTCATTCAAATACAGTATAATGAGCAGAAAGCTCATGCAACTTTCTCATTTTTCTTGGAAAGCTAATAAAAATTGTATTCCTGTTTCTGTTTACAAGGGTGGGTCCTCATAGTGTCATTTTGATTTGTAAGTTAAATATTGTCATAATTGCTCCAGGGTGGTTGCGGGAGAAGGAGGTGGTATCTGGCTTTTCTTCCCCTTTTAATCAACCTTCTGTCAGCCTTGGGCAATGCATGAAGAAACATAGGGAAGCACTGGAATTGGTAACTACTGGAGCTTTGCTGACAAATACAAATCTCTTTCCTTCTACAAAACAATTTAAAATTCTTATTATCTTATAAATGAAGCATTAGTACAGCTGAGCTCATTTGAAGTTCCTGTTGTAGAAAATCTCTGGTTACTCCTAAAAGGGTTTTCTTTTAGAAATACCATATTCATTCGTTCCAACTTGCTTTTGAAGCTAGGAAGCTGAATGTGTGTGATTACCCTGTACATATCGATGCCATCTAAAAATTCCTCAAATCATTGGCCAATATTGGATAGATTTAATATCAGAAGTCTTAGGTGTATTTTTGATAAACACTTTGAGATCTCCATTCTGTATCAAGTAGTGGTCAAATGAACAAATGAGAAATTATATCAACATCCCTATAGCAAGTACAGAAAATCTTTGGAAGATCTAAATCCTTCAGTACTTTACACCAAAAACTTCTATCAGATATAGTTCAATTAATTTCAAGAAATGAATGCATAAGAAAGTAGGCTTTCATAGTTATGAATTCCTTTACATTTTTTTTTATTTTCTTTTGCTGGTGAGTTGATAGAAAGCACATCAGAAATACCTTCGACAAGCTTTTTTGTTTTGCTTTGTTTTGTCTTTTTGTTTCAATTATTTAAGTAGAATGACTTCTTTCTGCCATCATTTCTTCAATATTTGGTACTATAATTTTTGGCCCACTACTTCATGACCAAATGATTTTTCACTTCAAATCAATTGGAAAACTCCAACTGATTTCAAATGAATTTTATCCTTGTCAGCCTCAAGTCATATTATTGCCAGAGGGGCCCAGAGCAGGATGCATGTAGAGCACTGTGAAGTGATTTATTGCTTCCAGCTTCCTCTTGTGCATCAGCCACTTTGGGAAGAAATGACGGGCCAAAACTGTGATGTAACCTTACAAGTCATATATGCCATTCTGGCATTTGAGACTGAGCTCTTATAATGGTCTGTGTTTGTTCACCTACTGAGCTCTGTACTATTTGAACCTTCAGCAAGTATTGCTGCTGGGCTGCAATAATAAATAATAATTTCACCAATAAGAACCACAGGGGAGGTGGAGCAGAGCAGAAGAAAAGAAATTAAAGATCAATGAAACTTTTGTTTCAGTATTTCACATATTTCAGGTGAGAAAATTAGATTTCCAAAACCAAAACTGGTTTCAAACTTTATTTTATTGAGCACCATTTCTTTATTAATATATTTATTTTTAATGTGCATATTTTAAGCTGGGAGACAATGCTGAAATTTCACGCGCACACACACACACATACACAAAATACGGGAAGGCATGCTATACATTCTATGTAAAAAGTGAGAAATGGAAATAAATTAGAGACAGTCATCTATTCATGTTAAAATGGAACCCAGATGCTAAATGCTGAAAAGAAACTTGCCTTAGAAACTTGACTGCATAAATATCTTTCATAAAGGATTTACATCCTCCTCTGAATTAACCAGTGTGCGCCACACCACTACCAACAGTAGTACATTAAGTCTTTTCCATTGCCTTTGGTTGGGAAAAACTGATATTACCATAGTCCATAGACATTCTTTATAGAAGAGGATAGAAAAGAGTGGCGACTTTTGCAGCTATGGAATTAGTTTAATTCAGACTCTAAAATTAGTCTTACACAATCTCATCATCTCCAGATGCTCCTTTATGCTCATAAATCCACTAAAATGTTTATATTGTCCCATGCAAAGGGGTGAATGCCTGCTGTGGATTGTTGCTCCAAGGCAGCAATAACTTACTATGTCTTTTCTGTAGCAAGTTGCAGTGTTTTTTGAAGTACAATCTATAGACATTTGCTCTTTCCATCACACCTCCCACATTTCCACAAACCACAACATATTTGTGCTTCAAGACATCTTCTGGAACAAATCAGTTTTAGTTTTGAATTAGAATACGGCATGACATGAGGCAGATATAGCTGGTGTTTCTCCTAAGAATAAATTTGTGTGTGTTTAGAACAGAGACCAAGCAAACATCAAGCTTGCATACACTCCTTACTTATATACCAAGGAAATAGCTACCATATGTATTAAAAGTCAGTATCAAACATAATTAGATTAGATATAATACAACTGGGCCCCCTAGACCACCATCCAATCTCACTCATTCCATCTTTGGGACCAATTATCATATAATTATACTGGGTAGTGCTGAGAATCCTTAAGAGAACCCTATTGTGTTGCCAAACAAAAAGGCAGTTCTTGCCTCAAACATCATCCTACAATTTTGTCAATCAAATACAGCTCTGGTATATAAGTTTCCTTCCTTGAGCTCATACACAAAGTTAGCTCTCTTCTTCTCCCATCACCATAATCTCTCTCGTGTAGTTCTGACTACTGAAGAAAGGGAGACAGATGTTCCAGCTTTTCTCAGTGGGTAAATATCTCCAACAGATTTACTTTTTTTTTCTCTCTTTTTTTTTTCTTTTCCTTTTTTTTTTTTTTTTTTTTTTGTTTCCAGCAAGAGGTAAGATAAAGAAAATGAGAAAAAGGAAATGATGATAATTATTTGCAAAATACCCTTCCAAATATTAAGCAAGCACGAACATCCATTTCATAGTTACCACTAACTATAAAAATGAGATGGACAACAAACAAATACGCAGGTTGCTCTGAAAGTAATGCTTCCTATTGATTTCCATGGAAACTACAAAGGGTACAAAAAGCATAGTAACACAGCTACAAACACTGTTTTTCAACACAGTCATCATCATTAGCCATGTGTTTTAACCAGTGATGTCCAAGAGAAGAGTCTGCGTGCCATGCTTGTAATAATCTGCACCAGTGGAGGTGATCCACTGTCACTATCGCCACTGTCGTCAAAACTCACTATCTACTGCCGCACTGTGCTCACATCCATGGTTTGGCTTCCATAAATGTTCAGCAAGCATCAATGAATATCAGTAAGTGCCATTTTATCCACATGGAGGAATTCAATGACACATCTGCACTTCCATGTCAGATGCCACTCTGTCAGACTGCCCCTCTGCTGCCATCTGCCACACGGCAACAAAATGTAATGGAATATTGGCAGGAAGGTTCAACCTCTACTGTCATACCACCAACATCTGCCTCTGACATCATGGACCAAAATAATAAAATAGGAGGCATTACTTTTGGATCAACTCTTGTATGATTTATAGTACTGAACACTACTTAGACACAAGCATGTCTGGGAAAAAAAATGTGACCTAGAGGTTCAATGGGGCTAGAAAGTAGGATTCTTGGTACTTATTTCTGATCCTGCTTCCAGTTCAATGAGTAATCTTTGGATATTAACCTCTCAGTCTGTCCCAGATCTCAGCTGAAGTAAATTCACAGTGCTCAAAAGGCATTTGAAAGAACATGCTTAGCTAAACCTACTGTCTTCTACATCTTAGTTTTTTAAAAGTGGGGTAGATAACATTTTTATTAGCTGTTAAGCAACTAACATAATATTAGTAATAACACTATTAATTCTTGTTCCCTTTTTCCTGTAGCTCCCCTTTAGGTACTGAAATGCCGCAATCAGATCACCTTGGAGTCTTCTCTCCTCCAGGCTGAAAAGCCCCAGTTCTCTCAGACTGCCCTCATAGAGGAGGTGTTCCATCCCTTGGACTATCTTCGTGGCCCTCCTCTGAAAGTGCTTCAAAAGGTCCATGTCTCTCCTGTACTGAGGACTCCACATCTGGATGCAATAGCCCAGGTGAGGCCTCATCAGCACAGAGTAGAGGAGCAGGATCACCCCTCTTGGACTACAATTTCTTATTGCTTGTAGTGTTCATCTGAGGTAGCAATAAATATTAAACAAGTCTCTATTGAATATCCAGAATAAATTTGAGGTTAATTGAAGTGTTGTTTTTATGTAAATTGGAGAGACAGGGCATCAAATTTAGTTTTCCAATGCATGCTTCACATACATTATCCTAAGCACTAATGCTTAGTTTTAAACTGCTTGCTTCACTGCAAAGTTTAAATAACCAATCACTCTGCCAATGTATATGCCTTTAACTCAGTGCTATGTTGACTCTTAAAATATTTTCAGTCTTTAATATAAACTTTTCAGACAAAAATCTCTCTTAGAGAACAGGGACCCTATACAACTAAAATGGGGAGAAGTTACCATTTTCTGCTTTTTCAGTCTCACCTGTTTAAGTACAGCTGGCACAGCACAGATGCATGTATTATTCTTGTCTGTGGCATAGCCTATTTACCAACCTTCTAAGAACTTACAATTGAAATTGATTTGCATACAAATCGTGACGGTATTTACTATTAATGTGAAACAGAAGAGCCTACCATTTACACCAGGAGAATAAAAATCTATCTGTCAGTTCTATTCAAAGTTCTAGAGGAGAAAAAGGAGGCAGGTGGGATTTGTGTACATCATTGACCACAAGAACCTACCCCGTGGCCATTTCCATCATTAAGTGCAACAAAAACAAACCCAGTCATCTGAGAGAAATTCTCTAGACCCACCTGAAACTACCCAAGATTCAAAATTATTACACCGAAAGGCTTGGCTATTAAATCCTTTATCTGTATATAATAACTTCATCTACTGCCTCAAGACAAAACATAACATGCAACTGAAACAATATATGCAACGCTATTACTGCATTTTCCTTGCAAATCTGGTTGTCTAGAGTTTTGTCCTTTCAAACCCAATAAAAGACACAAAAGGATCATATTTAGGTTCCTTTCTTACTTGTCAGCCAAACACTTAACGGAACAAAGAAGCAGTAGATGATGAAGTTTACCTACTATCTACTATTATTGCAAACAAATGAGGTCCCAAGATAAAGGACTATAAGCGACAGCCTATTGTCTACTTCATGTTAAAGATCATAATATTACATAGTTTTGGTTAGAGGCCTGTAACACACCAGAATAAATATAACAAGAACACACATCAGACGAGAGAAGCATTATTTTTTTGCATCAAAACAAACAAACAAACAAAATCATGTTAGAAAATAAGCTTTATCATATTTCTCTTAGTATTCTGATGATCCAGATTTTCAGGACTGCCACTGCCAAGTGAAAGTCCTCTTAAATGAAGTTTGTTATATTAAATCAGGTAAATCCTATTCAGTACTTGTTAGTTATTCATATAAATGTTAATCTCCCACTCTACATAGAGTATACTTGATGCCTTTTTGATACAATGCTTCCTTATGTGTCTAAAGGAGCTTTTAATCCAGTTCCAGTTGCATTTTAGTAGCTATTTTAGACAGCACTATACTGTCACTGGAGAAGTTTCAAGTTTAATCTAAGGGCAACTTCTGCATCCCCGCTGAAAAAGCAGTATTATTAGAACTAATTTTCAGTTAGTTACCTCATCATAAGTTGGTTTACATTTACATAATATGCAGTTAAATTACCACTCCAACATGAAACCCAGGAAAATGAAAATCACTTATGGAGAAGTCCTTGCAACGCAGAAATCTTTCAAATCATGAGTATGGTGTGTCACATCTGTTTAATACATATATTTTCCATCCATATTTGAGAGCTGTATGCAAGTACTGATGGAGAACACATGCTTATTAGCTTAGTCTCACGAGTAACCAAATATCATGAATGATCAAACAGAGTTTTTATTATTTTGTGTACATTTTTTATGTAGAATCTTGGTATGTAATCATTCCTCCAACATCACAATATTTAAAGAGCAAATAACTGAGGAATGGGTTCATCAAACTTCAGTGCAGGCCAAAACTTTCTCCAGCATTGTACACACACAAAAAGATTAAGAGAGAGAGACAACAGATGTGATGAGTTTGAATCCCATCACTCTACTGGATGAAAAACTGATGGCAACAGTGGTTGAGTGTAAGTTCTAAATATGCTTAGCATATTTATTTTATATTTATGTGTGGGCATATATATATACGTTACATATATGTTATGATATTTGCTGAAAAGGACCTTGCTGGACATGGGGACTTGAAGGACTTGAAGCTTGACATGAGCCAGCAATGTGCCTTCACAGCCCAGAAAGCCAACAGTATCCTGGGCTGCACCCAAAGAAGCATTGCCAGCAGGTTGACAGAGGTGATCCTGCCTGCTCTGATAAGACCTCATCTGGGGTACTGTGTGAAGATGTGGAGTCCTCAGTACAGGACAGACATAGACCTGTTGGAGTGCATCCAGAGGAGGGCCACAGAAGTGTTGCAAGGAATGGAAAACCTCTCCTACGAGGACAGGCTGAGAGAGCTGGGGCTGTTCTAGAGAATAGAAGGCTCCAGGGAGACAAGATAGTGGTATTTCACTATATAAAGGGAGGTCATAAGAACAAGCGAGATAGACTTTTTAGCAGGGTCCACTGTGACAGGACAAGCAGAAATTATTTCAAACTAAAAGAAGAGAGATTTAGTTTGGAAATAAGGAAGATTTTACAATCTTTTTACACTCTTTTACAATAAGAGTGGTAGGCACTTGCATAAGTTGCCCAGAGATGCAGTAGATGTCCTGTCCCTTGAGACATCCAAGGTCATGCTAGACCGGGCTCTGAGCAACCTGATCTAGCTATGGTGTCCTTGCTGCAGGAGAGTTAGACTAGATGATCTTTGGACCCTTCCAACACAAATGATTCTATGATTCTATGGTATCTAACAAACATTCCTTCAAAAATGTGACAAAGCCATAGAAAAGAGTTTTGGACAGCAAGCTGACCCATTTTCATCAATTAAATACTGTCTTATAAGCATCATGCATTCACTGCTGACTGAGCAGCAGGCAGAGCACAGCCAGGGGAGACGACGCAAAACAGAAAGAAACAAAACTGTTTTGCTGTTCTCTTTACACAGAAGAATATTCATGCTTTCTAGAATGGAATATTTGAGTCTTCATTGTTTGGATATAAAGAAGCTGAAATCAAAAGGAGTAATACTTGATCTTTCATCATTTGATGTCAAAGACTGCTATCAAACATCAGCATATTACTTACGGTAAAAGGATATAAATCAGGATGGTGGAATGAAACAAGAATGACAGAGCACAGACAAATAAAATTGTGGATACAATATTAATAATAATACCAAGAAAGCAGGAAAAGAAAAACTAAAGGTGATGGAGTAGAAGGAGTAAAGTCAGGAGGGAAAAATGAAAGGGACTAATTTTTATCACTCATCAATCTGTAACCATGTGGATGGATAAACAGCAATTTAGTTCTTTCCTGTAGGTCTCTTCCAACTTGGGATATTTTATATATATATATGTATATATATATGTATATATAAAAGAAGTACTGATGTACATCCTACAGGTTACTCAACTCAAGGAAGAAATCAATCTAAAAAATAAAATAAAAGCTTTTACAGTAGAAGGCATCTATCAATTACCAACACTAGCTGTGCCACTGAAGATTCACAGATTTTGCTCAATTTTTGAATTGCTCTTTGCAATAGTACCTAGAGGGCTTGTTGGTATGTGTTTCTAATTATAAATATAGCAGAAATACATATTTGAGTGCAAAATCTGTTCCCCTGTAGTTGTACTGCACTAGCTCAAATCCTGTTTTCTGTGTTACATGTAAAAAGATCATCTGCTATGCCTTACAAAAATAACAACAAAAAAAAAAGCTAATAACAACAAAAAAAATGCAGAAAACTATCAAAAATTACTCATCACATACTTAATGATGACTTGAATATTAGCAAAAGGGGACAAAATTACAAACTGTTGATTTTTATTTTGAATCTAAGTCAAGCTGAAATATGTTACTTAATAGTAATGAGATTTGCCTCAGAGATACTAAATAGCACTATAATGTGGCATTGTTGGATAGAAGAAAATCTAGCATTTTCTAGAAATCCCTCTATCTGTGAGATAAATGAATTTGATACTCTGCTAGAGAAAATTTCCATGACAATGAAGTTACAAAATTTTATACCATCTGGAGATGAGCTTCCATACATATTTCTTCATGACAAGTGAAATGCACTAGCTTTATATTTAGAATTTTGCAGGAACTATAAAAATCAAACAGTGAACAAACAAATAGATTAGTTGTCTGTGTTGGTTTTTTGTTGTTGTTGGCTTGTTTAAGAATCATTTTCTTCTAATTAAGCTTTAATTCTGGAGGGAGACATCATGGGAGGATATTTAAGAATTAATTATCTTGCTACTGAAAAAAAAAGATCAGTACACGCTATATCACACAATGTAGTTTGGGATGTGAAAGAAAGGTACCCAAAGTATTTGCTTAGTATCAGAGAAGTCTGTGATTATGATTATTATATAAAAGAGAGAGATGTAAAAATGTAATTGTTTGATGTTCAAGTGCAGAAGACAGGACATAACAAAAAATCGAAGATTTTGCTTAGACATGCCTTAATTAGTAAGTCACGCTTTTTTAACCGATGTAATAAAAAACCTATTTTTTCACAAGAAAGAGTTAAGCAACAAAGCTATTTATGCAGTTGTCTCGGCACCCAATATAGGCCTATAGAGCCTGCAATTTTCAAGGTGATTTGCAATTTTCATTAATTTGTTGAAGGTTTTGTAGCTCAATAATGAGACATTTTCAACAGTTATTAGTGAATCAGAGCTGTTTGCAGCTTTAATTCAAACACAGTAAATACAAATGCAAATGTGCACATGATTTTCTATTATCATTTCCAGAGGGTGAAAAAAGGCAAATGATCTTCAGGAGGATGGGGATGTTTATCATTATTTGCCTAAAATTAGTTAACAACCCCATACTGATGGAAGTGAACTGAGAGTTGTTGATTAATGTCAATGTGGGGGTTGCGAGGAACTGCAAATGGTCATTTGATGCTGGCATGTTGCCTTAATCTTCTTGAAAACTGAAAGTCATACATTTCTTTTCACCTTAAGATACAAAATTGTGGGTCTACCACAAACATAACTTCATTTATTCATCAGCTTCTTTATTTAACTGAAAATTTGTTGAAATGTATTGTCCATAATTTTGGCCCTTAAAACATGGCATCTTAAATTCTTTGCCCAAGTCGGTAGTTTGCGTCTGTATTTTGGAATTCTCGTAGAATGGATATAAAATGAGACATTAAAAGAGAAGGTTTCCATATATATGTAGGTGCACAACAGCACAAGTGGATATAAAATAGTTCACAAGGAGGCCAGAGGAAAACAGATTCCTAACTCCTATTGCAACTGATGCAAAAATCAATGCCAACAGAATTTGATGTGACCATTCATTTAAAGCACTTTTCAAAGTAGTTTTGAGCAGCTACCTCTACAATTTTGGTCCAGAAAGTGATAAATCGAATTTATTTGTCAGTTAACAGGTACAGGATATTTCCACATCAAACTTAATTCAAAACAAAAGTATCAAGTAAATTAAAGAGTGATAGCACAGAGGCTTTACTCAATAGCCACTTGATGGCAGCGTCATGTATAAAAAGATGAGACTGTGAAGTTAAAATTTAAAAAAGCCTCCAATGACAGGAAAAAACCAACCTAAATGACACTTTGATTACTTCAGAATATTATTCTCCTAATAGAAGTCTTTTTAATGATATTTTGAAGGTCAGCAACCTAAATCAATAAGTAAACCCATAAAAATCATGAATTTTAAACTTCAGAAATGTTACCATAAAGGTTATCCCTTCAAAATCAATATATGAAACATTTTTAGTATCTATTATAAATTTAGTATGTGTTCCAGCACATAATACTGCAATGACAACTCCTGGCTAATTTATCTGGGGAAAAACAAACAAATAATTAAACAGAGACACATAAGAAGTAAGAATTCACGGGCACTGATTTACTGAAATACATGACAATAGTGTTACCATCACACTAGCATTTCTGTAGTACAGAAATAAGAGAGCATTTTATGCTTCCGGCCAGTGGAATGATTCACATTTCTTGGTCATCAAACACAGCCAAACAAACTTAAGAGGTAAAGCAGTTCATGAAAGGGTACAAGTCTAGTTAAAAAGCTGCCTTTCTGTTCCTGTCCTGCCTTACTCATCTGTTTGTACTTCAGTGTGGAAGAACCCAGTCTGTTTCAGCTGAAAGGGCTAGTTTATTGTGCTGTAAGTGAAAAAACAGTCAGGATCTGCCTCTGTATTCCAGGATGTCCAAGTATTATAAAACCCAATTTTGGACAGTTTCACACTAGTCTGATATACAGATCACACCCAACATGTGATGATTGCTCAGTGCATTAATAGCATTGGTCAGTACCCTATTGCAGTAAAACACGAAAAAACAGAGAAGCCAGCTCTAGGAGGATTCTACCCTTGACTGTCCAGATGACATTTGTTAGCAATAACAAACACATATCTAGTGAAGACAACTCTATTATTCCAGTCTTCTAACAGCTACACAACTCCTTAAGACTAGAATCTGTCATTATCTCGATTTATGATTGGAACGTCCATTGTCACCACTGTCACCAATGCTTATTCAACACAGTGCGTGAAACAAGAAGAAACTGTTCAACTGGTAAAACAAATGAAAAAAATCAGTGTTCATAAATGTTCTTCAGAATTACAAAAAAATCAAATAGCATTTGAGCTAGCACAGAATTAATGTCCACTATTTTTTTTTTTTTCCAAAATTTGGAGACAAAAAAAAAAAAAAAAAAAAATCAAACCAAAACCAAAACAACAACAACAACCAGAAAAAGAAAGAAAAAAAAAAAAAAAAAAAAAAAAACAGAAAAGCAACACCATTCCATGCACTGGAGTTTTGATGTTTTCTTCCCAAAACAATTTTTACCAGTCAATTTTTCAAACCTCTGTAAATACAGTTTATAATGGAAGTAGGAACAGTCCACTAAATACAACATCACAAACAAAGGAATGTTTTAGTTCGAAAACTAATATTGTGCTTTTATGCGTTACAAAATGCATTGGTGGCAGTCTTGAGGGTAGAATTGTACTTGAATTTTAAAATGATGTAACTGACATGGGAATTTCCAGAAAAAAAAAAAAAAAAAAGAGAACTAGAGAGAGAAAGAGAGATAGAAAGGAGGAAAGGAAGAAAGGAAGGAAGAGAGAGAGAGAGAAAGAGAGAAAGAATGAGAAAGAAAGAGAGAAAGAGAGGAAGGAAAGAAGGAAGGAAGGCAGGGAGGGAGGGAGGGAGGAGAGGAAATCTGATACTCACAAGTAACAAAATGTTTTGAAAAAATGGAAATATTTTAATATAGATTTGAAACTTGTTTCATGTCTTTATTTTTCCAAGTTATTTATTGTTTCAAAGATTACAGATAATAATAATAATAATAAAGTAGTAATCTTTTATGAGTATATATAAATCCTTCCTTCAACAATAAAGCTGTACTTCACGCTGGGTACTAGGTGATATCATTGCTTGTGTTATTTAGAAACTTGGAGTGAAAACACACTACTTCTTCAACAGGAATACAGTGCAGCAGGACTGGCCCTGAAGTATCACAATATAAAATGAACGTTTTTCAGAATATAGGACTTTTGTTGTTGTTTCTTTGATCTTGTTTTGAAATATTCAGAGCTCAGAACTCAGGACAAGGCTTCCAAAACTTTTATTTTAAACTCTGATTTAGCAACATACTTTAGTACATGCTTTCTGGTATGTGAGTAGTCCAATTACACAATTTTTAGAAGATATCAGAAAAATATCTGAACAATGTATGAAAACTTCCTGCTAACTTTGGAAATTAAAGCTGTTGCTTTATTTTGCTCAGTCCATTTTCTTCTTAAAATCCTCGCTATCCATTTACTAAGGAACTTGCTATATTTCTAGTTGCTATTCTTTTACTAAGCAACATTACACTGACTTTTTACATAATGACAGATATTTTTACAGATAAATAAAAGAACAGAACTTTGAAGCAGTTTTTAGCATAATAACACAAACTGAAATAAAAGAGTAGCATCTAAGTCTGTCTATAATAAGCAGAGGTAAATGTGTCTTTGGGATCTATTCCATTTGTTGGGCTCACTTTTAGTTCTAAATCATGCACTAATGATCTTTGATGTTAAGTCAAAGAGTAATATGCATGTAGTTATGTTTTGACATATTAAATTAGTTACGAAAAGAAAGTCCATGACAAGACTAATTATCATAAAGACTTCTGGTCAGTTTCTTAAAATGTGGGAGAAATTTATTTAGCTAGTTTCATACTGCCTAATATATACAAGATCCAATGTTATACAATGAATTATGTTATAAATTATAATGCCTTTGATATTATAAATTAAAAAACAAACAATCCTAACCAGTTTCATACCAAGAAAATGTGCATGTTTTTACTTTATAAAGAAGCAGACTCTTTAGGCATAAAGTAATTTTTAGCATGCATTTCTCACATTAATTTATAAAGATGTTAACTTGGAAAAAACAGTGAACCAACTAAATGTTGGTAAAAGGCTAATGGTTATCATAACTAAGAAGATATTAACTTAAAATGGCATCAACATTTCTGCTTCTGAAAATGACGATGCTAATCAAAGTAGAAATCACACAGCCACCTGGGATGGATGGGAAAGTTTAGGCAACATCCACAAAATATGTTCCAGCAGTGACAAATTAGAGCTTTCAAACAGTTGCAATATTTTCACGTGGAAGAAGCTGATAAAAAATCACATGAGGTGAAAAGGAGATCTACTTCACAACATACAACTGTGCTAGGGGTTGAGACAGAAATACGATTTTCTCTGAAAGTGAGGGGAGGATATCAGAAGAGGAAAAAAATACTATCTACCAATATGAGAATGAGATTCTTTGTTGTTAAAGAGGAGGGCATGAAAAAAAATCTTTCTAGAATGGCAACGTGAGGTCTGAAAGGTTCTGAAAAATTTTCCTATAATTCACTGTTTTTCATGAAACTACCTGCTTTTTCAGTAAGTGCTCCTTGCTGAAGAATACTCATCTCCTTTTCCCTCTCCTTCAAAACAAAAAGAATCCTTTTCTGAAAACTTGTTTGGAAAGAACCATTGGTCAAGAACAACAATGTAGTTCAGCAGTTATTTTACACGCAAGAACATTTATTGCAGGTGAGTCCCAGAAAATAGTTGAGATTTGCTTCTGGACACCTGCTGGTGGCCGTTCAGATCTGAGTAGAACGTTCAGTAACCTGATTGTAAAATGACTGGACAAAGTTTCAAGAGAAGAGTTAAATGCAAGATAGAACACCAAGATCAGAACTGATACAAATAAATCACAAAGATGGAGAACACCTGGGGGACCAAAACTGTTACTGCATCAAGTTCTTTTTGCCATATCACTTTTCATGCAAGGGACTATCTAAGGAAGAAAATCTTTTGTAGTTGAGGTGTTGGAAATGAAGGGCAAGCACTGCTTTGTGTATAACAAAGATAAGTTCCCCAAAATACTTTGCAAGGTTCTAAATACAAAGAATGAATATAAACCAAATGACACCCTCCAAGTTTACACCTAGTAGTGCTCTCCAACTGCTTCTAGGCATTTGTTCAGAGGGACTAGAATAGAGCCAGACTGAAGCAACCTCCTGGCTTCCCTAAATTCCTCAGCACTGTTTCACTCGGCAGATCAGCTCCTATTGCTCCTCACTACTTGTTAATATAGACACAGCCAAAAGTGTATTTATTTGGAGACTGAAGCAGGGCTACATATGGAGAATTTCACCTTTGACAAGTACTAACTTCATTTACATTAACACCTGTCTAGACTGTTTTCCTAAGTATAAACATAAAAATCTCCTTAGTGTATTTGGGCACTTCTTACTTAATTAACCATATGTGACGTAAAGTGATACAACCCAGTTAAAGGTATGTCATTGTTGATAGGATCAATTACAGTCAGACATAAGTATTCATTGCTTACACCATCTGTGCTGTAGTCCTAAGTGTAGAACCTTGTCATATACACAGATTAACTGTATTCTCTTTCATTAAAAAAAATAAAAATAAAAAATCTGTTTTGTCAGCTCTCAACGCTTTCTCTTAAAAAGTTGCAATCATAAAACACACATTCACCTTCTCCTTCCAGTATACTGTGGCTAATATTATACCACTGAAAAGGTTTAGAATAATAATTGGGAACTCTCTGGTTTCTGAGTGATTTCATTCTTAACTGGAGGAAACTGTAAACTGTCTTCCAAAACCTACTTATATACCAGCCTCAGAAATCTTTGTCCTCATGATAAGGAACTGGGTCTTGCCCGTTCTGTTACACGCTTATCAACATTTTCTGTTTCTGCTTTTCACTGTTCTTCTTCTGACAACAACAGTAATTCAAGCCTTGGAAACCTTCAGTTGCCAGGTAGGAATGTCTACAAGCAAATACATACATATATGTACATACTGGAAATACTACAACCAATTTCAGATCTTCAATGTTAGCTGCAATGAGAAATTACAGATAGACTAAGCGTAGTCATTTTCTAAAGGTAATTAACAACTAATTAACAAATGTGTGAGTTTTTGTATAAAGAAAATATGTGTTCAGATGTATATGGCTTGAAATGGGTCTTACTTGCATTTCTATCATTATTATGATATTACAGTTTACATTTTTGTGTTCAGACAGAGGAAACAACCGATGGGATGAAATATTTTTCCAACCAGCTTCCCAGCAAAGATAACCAAAGATAATCTTCAAGGAAGATTAGGAACCACTGTTCTACTGTTAAATGTCTATAGTTAAAACTGTGATGAATCCAGTTCACTTGAGAAAGCAGGCTGTTAATCTAAGAATATTTCCATCTTACAGTTTACAATGAAAGCCACACTTAGGGATTCTCATGACCGAAAATCAAGAAGAGATAAATAAGATGCATTTTTACTGCTGTTTCAATATGTTGTCAAATCTTTATGTTTAACTTGGAAGTTAGAGGCGCACTCCCATGTGGGAAGAGCCTGGTCAGTTTAAAATTGGAGAGAAGAATTCTTTTGGCTAATGATAACTTCTTTTCAGCATTTATTTTTAAGTTAATTTTATGGGCTTGGTTGCCAATCGTTTTACATATCAGAGATACTAAACAGTGCTGTTGAGGATGCTGACCAACTATTTTAGAAAATGATCTAGAGGAAGTCAAACAATGGAGGAGAGTTTAAATATGTTATTTATAAAATGGGAAAAGGTAAAATTATGAAATTAAAATTTATGATTAGTATGCTTATTTCTTAGTGTTCAAAGGAGCTAAAAGCAAACCATGTTGAAAAATATATAAGAATAAGGAAAGATTTAATTGAAATCTAGAGTTGGTCATTTAGACTATTTTTTTGACTATATATAACACAAATGAAAATAAAATGAAAGTTTTAAAAAGAAAATGAAAAAAAAAGAGGAGAAAAGGAAATTTTGTTTCAACAGAAAAAGTTCCACCCAACACGTATAAGAAGTATTTTACAGAAGCTCTAGTTGGAAAAAGAGGATATTTGTATTCTTCAAAATATACAACCAAATATTTAGAGTAATCATAGAAAAATTACTGGAAATCAGTTACACATTATTATCAAATTTGTATGTACTTTTCCATAATATATGTTATACTAACAAGACAAAAAACTCACAGACCTCTGCACAGAAAAAACTGAAATGCTCATTTGATTTTGGTCTCTTTATTCATAAAATCAAAATCTTGTCTACTTCTTACTTGTAACAAACAAACAAGTAAAAAAAAAGTATATTCTATCAGACTAGTGAAGCACAGAAAACACAACTTCCACACTAATTTCTAGCAGATTCACCATTTGAGAGGAAGTACTGTTTGAATCTCAACAGAAGAACATGGATAAGCTAAGCAGGGAGGTTTGCTGTAATACAACTTATCAACAGTTAAAAGATTATGTGGAGCTGTCAGAGTAGGCAAGTTCAAAATTCCAGTATAGAACCAGTGAGCTTGCTTGATTTTTGAAGGTTATGTAACAAGAATTTTTTTGTGTGCTGGAAAAATAGTCTTTGTGCCCGTTAATGCCATCAAAGAGTATTTTTCAAAATCAAACATTGGTTCATTTGTCTTGAGGAAGATATGCTTTCTTACATTTGATAAACCCAATGTACACATTTAAAAGCAAAAAACTATCTGCACAGTGCAGACACAAAGATATTATATAATGGTTGGGTTGCTTGTGGTGGTTTTTTTGTGGGTTTTTTTTTTTTTTTCTGGACAATCCACAGCTTAGTATGTACACTTACAAAAATCTGTGCTATACAGTTTCAGAAATGTACTTTTTAATTAGAAGTACACATTTTATTTAATTGCACCTGTTCTTGACTCCTCACTGAAACGTTTGGATGAAAGCCTACAGTTCAGATATAGGGGTGAAAATCTGCATACCAGAAATGAGTCTTTGGGATTGGGGATGAAGATAAAAGTGCTAGACAAAGGCCCCAGAAGTTAGCAGTATCTGCTGCACAGCACGTCTCATCACAGTGCCTCAGTAATCCTGGCTTTCCTCCTTAAAAACAGACTAAGTGGAGGTAGTTCAGTATCAGTACAACTGGAGCAATTTGCCTCAGTTGGTCTAGAAAACAATCTATACAGACAAAGAAAAGTAAAATTCTGCAGTTCCTATTCAGATGCTTACAACTCTTCTTAGGTAATACAACTAAATAGCTATTAGGTGTGTTATGTGGTCGTTCTTTACAATTCACAAAAACTACAGAAAATATTTTAATACCTATTACATACAAAGAAGATTTCTAATGCAACAAATTTCATAATTATCACTATTATCCAAAATGATCACACTTCAGAAGAAATTGCCCTAGGAAACTTATAATAAGGCATCATTTTGTAAAAAGGCCAAGTCTGGAAGACAGAGCACACAGCAAACTGCCCCAGTGCTCTGGAAGTCTGTAAAAGCAGTTGTATCAAGTGTTGTCAGTCCATTCTCTTATCTCCCTCATATAATGAGTTTCTGCCTAAAGTCTACAATTGCCTCAAAATTGTTTTATATTATTTTAAAATAATTATTATATAAATTATATAATTATATAAATAAAAGTAATTATACTACTTTATATTGGCAGTCACCAATGCTCTGTGTGATCTCCAGCTCTTTCACATAGTATATATATCTGCAATAACGTACATGGTGAAAGGGAAAGAAAGCAAAGGACAGGACAGGGACAGGAAAAGAGAAAGAAAGAGAGAGAGAGAGAGAGGGAGAGAGAAAGAGAAAGAGAAAGAGAAAGAGGAGGAGAGATAAAGAGTTTGCTTCTAGACTTAGCTCTGAGTTTGCTCCC
>JAOWBP010000001.1:82624631-82636696 GCA_028571105.1 Tragopan temminckii | reverse complement strand
GTGTTCTTTATCTTGGAAAAGATAAGTAGGGACATGCAAGTCAACTATGCATGGAGCCTGTTAGATTCATTACTTGTTAGAGTTTCACACAGCACAAAAGCAGCTAAACTCTTTGTGGACATAAGCTGGTTTTGTAATTGATACAAATACATTAATACAGCAGTGAAATTTGAGATACAAAAACATGGTTCTGCATCTGTAACGTGATTAAGTTGAAGACTGAATGACAACATAATAATGAAGGTTAACTGTAACTCAGCTGTCTGCCTTAGCTACACATCACAAGATATCCATTTTGTAATCAATCAGTTAAACATTACGTAAGCACTACATAGATCATCGGTGCTTCTTTGCACCAATTTCAAAGATAAGATAGGCCAGCTTTCTTGTGGATCAGTTCTGCATACCTCTATAAATGGAAGGGCAAAACACAAAGAAAAGTAATATCAACATGGTGGGACGTTGTAGAAACCGGTGTTACCCAAAATGTAATCAAACCACATCTTTAGCAAACATAATGTCAAGTTACTAAGTGCTACTTGAATTCAACCAACCAACACTTCTGACTAAATAGAGTTTTGAAGTTCCCATAGTAAATAGGAGTAAGTACAGCCTAAAGTTCATAGAAGTTTGTTTTACTTGAGGATATTTGTTCAAGAACAGCCAAAACTGCTTTGTGTCCTAGACTAAATCACTTCTCTACCCCCAGAGAGAGGGTGTTCCCTCCAAACCAGAGATGACGGCATAATAATTTCAGAAAATATTATTTTCATTTTACTTATCTTCAGCTTTCTAATGCGTAGGATTTTAAAAAAACAGAACAGATACTCTGAAAATTATAAAATATTTTAATTATTTTGCTTTAAGGAGAAAACAGGATCCTTGAAGATATTCTTTCTTCTATTAGTTGTATGTGGGCATTTTACTGACTTTAGAACCAGGTTATCTAAGTATCCACAGTAGTTCATTAAAAGCTATAAGTAGATTCTGTCATGGCTGGTTTCTTTCCTCTCTTCGTAATAGAAAAATGAAAAGTAAAATATAATGTTTTGACAAAGTTTTTTTATTACATCATTTTAATAAATGTGTACACATACTTCTATGTCTGTGTCAAACAAAGCCAAGAAAAGAACTGTATTTTGCATCTCAAGTTCCATAGAAAGTTGTTCTCTTCACTCTGAACCATCCTTAGAAAGGATGAGCAAGCAAGATAATAAAAAGTTGTGGTTTGCATAAGATGAGTCCATTGTAGTGATTTTCAATCTCAGAATTAGGCCATTTTTTTTCTAGCAACTTCAGTCACTCATCACCTTCAGTGGAAGAAGTAATACCTTTAACTTAAATCTCTATTATATGGGAACACTCTTGTCCCTGGAAGCATTGATTCCACATAAAAAAAATCATGCAATAAATGAGGTGGAAGGGATGTCATCTAATTCAATCATCCACTCAAAGCAGATCTAATGAGAGCAGGTCATGGTCTTGTCAAGTTCTATACACTTCCAAGGATGGTGATTCAAATATAAAATAGAAATATCACATCTAGTGGACTGTTCCTGGAGAGAATCATCCATACCCCCATAGATTTTCAAGGATCATTATGAGGCTCTGTTCAGATTTCCTGCATAATCAAGTAGAAGAGTAATTTCTGCATCAACTTCTCATTAAGTAAGGATATGTATATAGTCAATTTTGATTCAAAAAAGCTTAAATTTGAGAGATTTTAACGCATTCTATATTTTCATATAACATTAATCACATCATAACAGTCTACAAAAGATACATCCTTCTAGCCTTGTCTTGCATTGTATCATCTTTCACTACAAAAAGCTCCTCTTTTATAGTTCAGTTATCTTCAGCATAGATGGCAATCACTTTATAGCTATCAAACTGCTTATTAATCCCAAGGAAATATAAATAAATAAACACATCTGGAGGTGGGGAGTGGGGGATGGGTAGGAAATTCCAGAAAGCTTGAATCTCAGTAACACCGATATTCAAAATAAATGGCTAGAAGTCTGTCATTTTATCAGCAGAAGTGAAAAGAAAAAGCAGTCAGTTTTCTAATCAAGAGCTAATCAACCTAGGAACTTCTGTTATACAGCACAAGGTGAATTTTATGTTGAGAGATGGGGGCTGGAAAAAGGAAACAAACATGATTTTCCTTCTAAAAATTGTTCAACCTTTCTGTTTTCTGCAAACTAGCCTGAGTCAGAAAGAGCTCTTTGCGCCAAATGGTTTTCTGGTAAGCAGCTGTGGGCTTGAGTTTGAAGTACTCCCTTAATATGTGGTCATGTACCATCCAGTGCTCTAACTACTACTGTCAAACCTTTCCTGTAAGAGACTTACTGTGAGAAAAGTGTCTGTCTCCTTGAAAAACAATTAGGCAATTACATTGCAAAGTCATGAAAACGTACTTCCTCTAAAACCTATGAAGAAATCAGACACCTGCATGTGCTATGTAGTCTTAAAAACAGAATGACAGGATTACAAGGTCAATGGTTTTCCTTTTGAAAGATGTTATCGGGGCAGGACTCCGACTCCTAGAGAGTTCAGAAAAAGGAAGAAGACAAAATACAAACAAAAAAACTACAAGAGGCAGAAAAATCCAACCAAGTGAAAAAGAATTTTAAACAAAATAAACAAGAATGATGAGAGATGAGAAATATCTGCAGCCGTACGTAACCCTTTCAGTAACCTCTAAAAGCTGTGCAGAAAACCAGTATCATTAGGTATTTTGCTGAATTAGACTCAAGGATGAAAGAATTTACAAAACTGTAAGACCAGTTCACCTGTTGTTTTGAAAATAGAATTTTTGTGGCTAAAAGCAAAAAGACTTGATCAAGTATTTTGTAAATGTATGAATCAAGAATCACATAAGCTTCTCAGTGTAGAATAGGGATGGAAATTTCCTCTACATTGGAAGCACATCTTTTCAGTCAAGTGAACCCTTGCAATTCTTGCTAGACAGGACTCAGAGTGCAGAGGCTCTCTTCAAGCCCGTGTCGATTGTTTCTCAGTAACCTGTGATACTGAGACTCTGGAGACAGCCATGGCTGAGCAATGCTGAGTCCATGCATGCCTCCTCTAGCCTTACCCTAACTAACACCAGCAACAGTTTGCTGATAAAATCTGAGCTACCATCAGGAGATAAACATGCAGCCAGAGGGCTGCGGACGCTGACTAAGCCACTATGAATCATGTGAGATACTTAGATCCCCCAACTTGCCTTTGACTCTCAACATCAGAGGAGGGTAGTTGGAAGATACACTTTTGATACAAACTTCAGATTAAAGTGCAAAGGACCACTTCTACTGCATTCTAGCAGCAGAAAACACCATGTATGAGAACAAAGCCTACTATACTTGTACATAAGAGAGACCTAATCTTGACTAAGGTCTTCCAACACTACAACAATGAAAGCAGAACAAGTTCTGGACACAAGTTAGTATACTTATACGATTACTGAACAGCTTACTATTGAAGATAGTTATCAGTCATTGTCTCAAACTGAATATCTCTTCATTAGTTACTGTGTAATATGTGTAAGATGCCACACAGACTCTACTGATATATTAATCAGTACAGATAAAAATCCATTCCTACCGGCTGTTCATTCAGAAATCAGGTAACAGTCAATACAAGGACATGTCCAGATTCAAAGAGGAACAAATATACTGCACCAAAGTCTAAGTAAGGAATGCAGCATTAAAACAGAGCCAGCTCAGGTGTTTTTGCAGCAATAATTAGTGGTGATCTCTACCATAGAAAGTGCAACCCCCCCAAAAAAATGCATGAAACATAAAAACTCCTACTGTACAAAATCTTCTGAGGATAAGTTTCATACATGATTATATGCATTAATCTAAGCCC
Organism: Tragopan temminckii; assembly: GCA_028571105.1. Taxonomy (NCBI): domain Eukaryota; kingdom Metazoa; phylum Chordata; class Aves; order Galliformes; family Phasianidae; genus Tragopan; species Tragopan temminckii. Next base: position 82,632,823 of record JAOWBP010000001.1, on the reverse strand, counting down.
AAAGTATGGATGCTCTGACAGTATCGCAGCTTACATTTTGCTGTCTTCCTCTTATGTTTTTCCATCTTTTCTTCCAGTTTCATACTCTTGACTAGTCTGTGGTTCAGCAGGCCATTCTCTATCTTAGAATATTTTCAAGTTCTTTTAAAACTATCCCCAAATGTTAAGATATGTCTTTATATACACCTGTATACATATATGCCTCCCCCCTCACCTCCTCTGTATATATACACACACTCACACACGTGCACAGACACACAATATTCACTTCTCAAGATTTCCTTTTCTTTCCTAGAGAAAGAAACCCTAACAGAATCGCTTCCAGTTGCACTGATATAGTACTATTTTCACCACCAGATGGCAGTAACTTCAACTTAATATAAACCAGACGTTGCCACATGTGCAGCAAACAATGGCATTCTTTATATTTGGGTTTTTCCGTAAGAAAGAAACGCTGTTGTTTTTTTCCCCTACATATAAAGATATTCCAGATTCCTTCTGTTTAATGAAAAAAAAAATGGAGAATAAAGTTTTCTACTAGCAGCTAAGCTCAATTTTGATCAAGTTATTCTGGAAGATTAAAAAAAAAAAAATACAGATGTGCTACTCCAAGTCATTGTTTTTTCCAAGAATAAATTTCAGTAACAAATGAACTACCAAATGAACTATGTTACTTTCAATAGCATAATGAACTTTTACAATATATGCTAGTAATTAAAATAACTAAAAGGCTCTATGGAATGGAAGCAAGTGGAAAATCTCATTTATACTGGTTTATCAAATATATAGAATGAGCTACTCCGTAAGTAATGCCTCCTATTTTGTTATGTCAGCCCACATCAGAGGAGATGTATGGAAGCAGAGGTTTAACCTTTCCACCAATATCCCATTACATTTTGTTGCTGTGTGATAGATGGCAGCAGAGGGGCAGTCTGACAAAATTGCACATGATATGAAAGTACATATGAAGCAAAGGTGCATCACTGAATTCCTCCACGTGAAAGAAATTGTGCCCATTGACATTAATTGATGCTTTCAGAATATTTATGGATATCAAATAGTGGATGTGAGCACAGTGAAGTGGCGTGTTTCAGCCGTGGTGACAGCAACAGTGAGTCACCTCCAGTTGTGCAAGTTTTTTACATTGTTGGTGAAAATACATAGCTAATGGTGGTGATTATGTTGAAAAAGAGTGCTTTTTAGCTGAAAATTTGCTCTATCAGATATTGTTATTGTGCTCTTCATATCCTTTATAGTTTCCATGTAAATAAACAGGAGGCATTACTTTCCAAACTATATTTTTAGTAGTAGTTCATTTATAGTTTCCAGACAAAGTATGATCCTTATCCTTTATTTTTTTAAAAAACTTCTGCTTATTTCTGAAAGAAAATTTCCAGAACAAAATGACATATATTATAAAAAGAGGACTTCACTCTTTTTCTACCAGTACTAGTATTCAGAATGATTATGTGGGTTTATGTTCAGCTCTCTGCTGACTGCAAAGAAAATATCAAAAATGCACATTCTATTGAATAAAACAGACTTATCTTCCAATAAATCTACAACCAAATATGCAGCCTGTTTGGACAGCTGTCTTCCACTGTTGTCCATGTACATATTCAGATTCTTTTCTCCTTATAATTTTTTATAATTTCTTTTAATTTTATAGGCCGAAAGACAACACAGGAGAAAATTTTCCTCACACATATAAAATAAATAAGTACAGTGATACGATGAGAAATCCACAAAGTAAGAAAAATGACCTGGATTTTATGGACAAATAAATTAGTAAGAGAAAACAAGGAGAGTAAAAGAGAAGATCTGATCTCTGAAAAATCAAGAATGAAAGAAAGGAAATAAGGCCTAACAAAAAATCCACAGTAAAAGGAGGAAATGTAAGCAGGAGGGAAAGAAATGGAAGCACAAAGAAAAGAAATGGTGATTGTAAAGTCTTTGAGAGAGAAAGAAAATGAAGAAAAGTCAAACTGTTGACATCAAGTCTGAGTTTAGGAATGCCATCACCTTGAAGTCCAGCACTTCTTTTATAGAAAAAGCTAGACCACTATCACCTGCTTCATTTTAAATGTGCTGGTGACTGTGCTTTTTGAGAGTACAGTAATGTGACTAATTTCTACTAATTCAACATTTAGCAGCCACCCATACTTGTAATTCACACTTCTGGCAAATATTCTTGAGTATTTCACTTTTCACTGTTCACCCCTTCTGTAAACCAAAAACATGCATCCAATTTATACGGATGTGTACTACATGCCTGACATCCAAAATCAAAATCTTTTGAACTGAAAAATATCTGTAGATACAGCATTATTCAAAAGACCTTTGCATAAGCTTTTCCTTATGGCTTGTTATTTTGAGATTCCACATTCACATCAGCTGGAAGCATGAGCTTCATGAGAATCCACCACAAAAGTAAGCAATTTCTAACATCTGAAGAAAGAAGAAAAGTAACGGTAACAAGGAACGTTAAGCATGAACCTAGCCAAAATGGTTTTAAGTGGAGAATACAAATTTGTATGAAAACCACACATTCAAAAGTCATCCTTAGATCAGAAAGACAAACTGAAAGAGATATTGCAGAAGTGTACAGTGGAAGTGCTGGGATCTACAGTTCAATATAGGGTCCTGACCAGTAAATGGCCAGTTAAGTAAGGGTTACAGAGGACTGCTTTTTGCTCCAGCTGCAGTAACAGTAGCAATCAGAGTAATGTTTACAAATTCTTTCATATTTTTAAAAGGATATGGGAAAAACAGAAAGAGGTGAAGGAAGAGTAATAAAACCTGAAAACCGAGAAGACATTTCAAATCTTTTTCAGCTGACTTGATGTAGCAGTGATCATGGGAAAACAACCACCATTTATAGATGCCAGCAGAAAATAATAGCCAGATATACAGATAAATTTAAATCATGCAAAAGGCAAAATTTTGACAGTTTGCTTTTGCAATTAATCACTCCTTCTATAATGGATTAAAAATATATATATTTATTTTTATATATTATATATTATATATTATAACATATTATATTATATATATATTTATTGCTTTAAAGACAAAATACAAAGGACTAGTAAAACAAAATAAAAACAACTTATTTTAATTACACGGCCAGTGGTGCATTTTGATTTTTTAAACACTATGACTCTCCGTTTAAGGACTGAGGTAATTAGTCACATCTTTAAGGAAAAATATTTAGAATCACATCAAGACAATGTCAGCCTTCCCACAAGCAAGAAGGTAGCCACTAAATATTTCTTAGAAACTTAAGGTGAAATTTTCTTCTGAGTGAAGAAGACCATGACAAAACTCCCACCCAATTTAACAGCACTAAGATGGTAGACCTAGTTCTGGTGCTGCTGGTGCAGTTATGTTGCAACTAGAAAAAGCTGCTGAGCCCTGCAGCACCATCCTAGCCAGGCCAGGTTCATGATTACCAGCCATCACAGCAGGCCTGACTGTGCCTCCATTGTGGTCCCAACACCCTGCCAGCACTATGACTACATTCTGTGGGAGTCATGTCAGAGGTGACGGGAGTCTCACTCATCTCCACACCAGGAAAGGAAGCACCTGAATTTGTTGGTGGTGACATGGTAATACAAACTTTAAATAACGATCTCAGGACTTACCAGCAGTTAGTGAAGAGATACAAATGATCCCGCTGCAAAACTGAACTGCAGGCAGACACCTGAAACAAACACAGCTCATCAAACAAGGATAATAGATTCATGCAATAAATCAGCCTCTTGATTTTTTTAAATAAACTCACTTTAAAAGAAACATATACAGTGATATAAAGTATATTACAAAATACACTGACAAAAAAACATATATTTCTTTTTTTCAAGACTTGATGACCTTCAGCAAGTTAACAGGTTTAGGGGAATTGCCAGGTGTCAGGCAATATTGTGACCCAGTACCCAGCACAGCCTGCCTGGCTGCTCCTCCACTTGGCACAGCCAGTCCCACTCCCAGCCTTGCTGCCCCACAGCTGTAACAAGGCAGGCAGTATAAGGCTGCGGGCCAGAACTATGTCACTGCCCCACTGCCTGCTGTCTTGCAGAATCCACCATCTTTTATCATGCTACAGACTGGGGCAATCTCTTCCTGGCTGTACATTCAGTCACGTGCTGAGCTATGTATGCAAATAAAGTCAAGTTTTTTGTTTGTTTGTTTGTTTGTGGTTTTTGTTTTTTTTTTTTGTGACATGAAGATACATCAGGACACAAAGATTTATATTCATTTTGCTAAGTAGACAGCTTGTTAATCTCTGCTTATTAATAATGAACTTCTATGAGCTAGCACAAGCTAGAAGAAGGACAAAGACTGACAGGGAAACCTGGTGGGACAGGAGCCCTGCAGGTCACCTAGTTCAACCTCCTACTCAGCAGTACCCCTAGTTGTGCACAGTATCCTAGCAGGTAGCTCAGGACTGGACCAGGTCAGTACTACCCCTGAAGTCCATGAGCTCTCCTCATGAGCTTTCCCTCCGCTTGACCACCAGCATGATGGATTTTTTTTTACTTCTGTCAAATTGCAAATCCCTTCACAAGCTTTCATCAAGCACCTCAGCAAAGACTCCACCTCCATCTTCCCTACAATCTTGTGTCAGCAGCATGTAGAAGACCCCCGAGCTAATGATCCTTTGCCATTTGTCAGAACTGCTCTTACTCAGTGGGGCTAAAACTGAACACAGCACTGCAGTGCCAAGTAGAGAACACACAGAAATGTGACTACAGAAAATACAGGAAAATGGGAATTTAGAAGTACTACGAATAATTTTAAAATAATTCACTTAACTAAGTTCTAAGTTAATATAATCTATTTTATGAATAAACTTGCAGCAGATGTATTTCTTAGACTGCATTCTAATACCTGAAAATTTGTCTTAAAGCCTGAATTATCTGGAAGTTTATCCATTTTCGTTGAGTGGCTCGGGGAATGAAGTAGTAAGACATTGACATTTCTGAGAGTTTCCTGAGTCTCGGTGTCTGAGCCAAAAAGTGACCACAGGAAACCAAGGAAGCACTGGTATTGTAGTAACACTTTCTTCATTGCATAGTTCATATCCTAATGATTTGAGGTAAATTCTTAAGATTCAGCTGTAGCAAATTTTTAAATATCAATCCACTGTGAGATCACACAGTATGGTAACTGCACAAATTTGTCTGTGGAGGTATTGACTGCCTTCTGATTTTCATTTGTTCTTTGTGAAGTTCCATCATTCCAATGAAGGAGATAATAATCATATGTGTTTGTATTTCTTTTACAAATTTTAATTTTCATCTTAACTTTTTAAATATTTTTATTTAACTTTTAAAGTAAATATTAAATAAACCCCTTGTTTAGAAGATGTAAGTTAAGTTTTATAGAGCTGGATTGCCCACAACCACCTTATCTACTCCCCCACTTCTACATTCTTTATTTATGAGGTGGGAATTTGATCAAAACTTGGTATCTTGTTTTTTCTTTGCAAGTATCACAGCAATCTCTTTTCCTAAAACACATGTTGCTTCTTCTTGTAACGTACTCTAGAATATCAATTGTCAAACGTTAGTCCAGACAAATCATTACCCAAACAATTTTTTTTTTTTTTTTTTTTTTTTTTTTTAGGGAAACAACAGTTTTTGAGGGGAAGTGTTCTACTTCTGGTTACTGTTGTTTGTGTTTTTAAGGTGTAGAAGAAGAGTCATTTTCAGTATGCAGTACAAAAGTACTGTCAACTCAGAATAAACTCAGTTCACAACACAGAGACCGGGAGGAACAGAAACAAGGTAGAAGTCTGCAGTGCAAACTGCAGTGTTATATCTGTGATTATTATTGCTTCTGTTGTTATTTGAAACCTTGTGAGGAAATGAAGGACCTGATTATATTAATGAACTACAAAATAAGCTCTTCAGATGATCCAGCATAGATGATAGATGTCTCTAAATGAGATATGTGTTTAGGCATGGTCAGTGAAGAGTATTTCTAGGGCACAGCAGATTTCATGCAGTTAGAATCACTAAAAATAGATCAGATTAATCATACTGTAAAGTGTCTCTGATTAAAAAAGGGGCCTGTGGTGACTAGCTCAGGGGTGCTTAAAACTAGGTAAGATGAATGTCATCCAAAATGGCTGAGATACCAATCTGATGTGTCCATTAACCAGATTTATTTCACTTTGAAATGTACTAAGTTAGATCTCAGAAAAAAAAAATAATAAAGAAAATTATTAAAATTTCTGTGTAAGGAACTGCAACAACTTGGCTAGGAAAGCTGCCCAGTATTCAAAGTGCTCAGGTGTAGGAACAATGTACTTAGCTGGAACAAACATAGAGGAAGGCTATTAAAATGAGTAGTGGGAAGGGAGAGATTATTGTGAGAGAACTAAAAGATTAATTTTAATAAAGTAGAGCCAGTAGAAAATGTATATTGCGGGGAGGATAAGAGCATTACAAGCACAAGGGAAGGAGAAAAAATTGTTCAGTCTGAAGAACAGAGATGGCACAAGAATAACCAGCAGAAAATCAGATTGAAAGTTAGATTTTCAGCTATCAAGGCATTAGTGTTTGGAGGAGCCTTCCAATAGGGAGGTTGGGCTTGTTTTTCCACACATATCTAACTGTTTTCAAGATGAAAAAATGAGACATTTATGAAAGAGAATGTGAAATACCACTGCCTTTAGGACAGGAGACTCAGCTTCATATGCCACGACTTTGATCCTAGAAGGGATTCTGTATGCACGGCTGCACTTATTGAAATGTCAGAAATTATACTGTAGATATGCCTACACTATCAGTGTGAATACATTGAGGTGCTTTTTTAAACTTGCAATTAATACTAATAGAGCTTTCAGAATCAAAAAGATTCCCCATCTAAAAATCCTACATATTTGCTGAAAGTAACATTCTGTTTCTTGAGAAACATTAAGGAAGAGAAGGTACTATATGCAATTTCTTAATAACAAACAGAACAGGGAATTTTTTACTGCATAAACTAAACTTCTTTTGCCAGAATGGTGCTTCTGCTACATGTGTTTTCCCTTAATATTGTATTTATTGTCCTAGAAATGTAGATGTAGATTAATACTTTTCCTAATAAATTCTAGCAAACATAACTTTTTGTTCACTGTACAGATGTTTGTACAAATGAGAAAATCATATTTTGTGTATGTACAAGAATAAATCCAAGCTACAAAAAGGGAACGCCATAAACAGATACCGAAGGGTGCAGGCAGGGATGTCCCCTCTAATATCGCTAATCCAAAAACAGTGGATGCCAAGAGAGTACAAGGGGAATGGACCACAGAAAGCTGAGAGGACCACACACTCTCCCTGAATTGAATGTCCTATTTCCACTGTCCTGAAGACACATGAGGATAGATGGGCCATTAGTCCAACCAACAAGAGCATCTCTTGAATTATCTTATCCCGTAAACGAAAGTCAGATGGATTGTAATCTTACTTTGAGAAAACTCAGATGATATTATAGGGAAAAAGACCATTGTTTAATCTTTTTGTTTAAACACTGTGCTCTAAAAATGAGACCATCCAGTACGAAAGAACAAGTGAAGGAATACTGTTAAAATTGTCTCAGAACACTGATGTATACACAAAATCTTAGGTGCTTCTCAGAAATATGACTTTCTTCAAGATCTAATTTTGAATTTATTTATTTCTTAATGTCAAACTATCAGCCATCACGTCCCCCAAAAAGCAAAAATCATCAGATTTTCCATTTCTCTAGGAAAACTATTTTCTTTTGCTGGAACTCTCATAAACAGGTCCTTGACAGTGGCATTTGTTAAGCACGTATGCTGACCTTTTCAAAGTTATTTTTTTTATGACTGTTCTTGTTTTGCATTCTGATACATATTATTTCACATATTGCTAACTACAAACTATGTACGCTTGTCCTACTTCGTAACATTCTTTGTTCACGAACGTACAAGTATTACAAGATTTCTTTAGAGCTCTTTCATGTCTGTAATGTAAATCCTCCAGAGCTCTTCAGCAGATACACAGGGGAAATTCTCAGCCCAAGCACCTAAACAAAATGTAATAATTCTATCAAAGGCACATCTATATATGATATTTATTCTGAGAACTACCTCTTCTATGAATATCTCTTCAGAAGAAATCAAATACAAAAATACAGTCATTTCACAGACAACATGATGTTTTAAAAGCACGTCC
>JAOWBP010000001.1:82608269-82624531 GCA_028571105.1 Tragopan temminckii | reverse complement strand
TGTTTTAAAAGCAGGTCCAACGTTAACTTAGATACACTCTTGTCCCTTGCAAGTCCTGTTTGATATTTCATAAAGTCATTATGTAGCATACCAAGAGGATAGTGAGTAGAAAGCATGTGCTACATAAGAAGTATCTCTGTGATGCCCTTCTGGAAACATTGGAAAAGTAAAAGATAGCCAGAACCCTTTTTTTTTTTTTTTTTTTTTTTTTTTTTTTTCCTTTTTTTTTCCCCAGAAATGCTTGTTTTCTGCATTAGGATGATGCATCTTCTGACTGTTTGGCATGATGATCTCTCAGCAGGAAATACTTTTGCCATGGGATCATATCACAAAGCCTGTGGTCTTAAATTAGTCAGGGTCTACCCAAGAATGAAACTTACTGCTGCGGTTCTACATCTCTCTGTTAAAAAGCTAAAAAAAATACCAGGTTACTTCAGATTAACATTATTTCAGTAATGCTAAATCTTTTTTTTTTTCCTATAAGCAGAACATAAGCATTACAGGAATGTCTGCTTATCAATATCAGACTTGGCAAATGACAATACTGAAACGAACGCACATTTTAGATATTTCTGGAATCAGACAAACTGCCATTTCAAGGACAAAACAACCTTGAACTGTGCCAGTTAGTGAGAAAATATGTCTTTCTGGTCATTTGATTCAGAGTTAATCCTGCATCTGTTATTCATATTCAAAGCATTTGGAAGGAGACTCAAAGAGGGAGCAAGGACTCCAGCAGACTTTCTGAGGCTTTCTGTGATGGTAGTTATAGACTAAGAAAAATTTCAAGAGCCAGAGAGACTTAAATTTTTTGTATTTTGAAGTTAGTTAAACTAATCAATTCAAGTTTATAATAAGGCACATTCACATATAATATCATGTTACTGGCTTAACTTATCTATCAGGTACCTCCATTCTGAGGGAAAAAGCCTAGACACTTTCACCTACAACTAAAATTCAGTCAACTCAATTTTAGGCTTTGATGTTTTTTTGCTAAATGAGGTTCCTCAAGGCTTTGTTCTTAGTAGCTCCACAAACAGGGATGAATTCTCTGTTACTAAGGAAATGTAGAAAAGGGTGATCCTATAGGGGCTAATCAAGGGACTTTTGGTGATGATTCAATCTGGCGTCATTTCAGAAACCTTGAAATAAAAAGGTACCTTTGCATGTTTTTCAGCTAACTATAATTCGTCTTGTATCACCAAAAAACTGTAACCTGTGCTCTCCTATAATTGTTTTTTTTAATTGCCTTTACTTTATCCAGTTGATTCTTAGGATGTGAAATATGACAAAAACCTGACCTTGTAATGATGACTTCAAGAAATGTTGCATATCATCATAAAATGTCAGCATGCTGTGTCCAGTTTTGGACGCTTCAATACAGAAAGGACATTGAGGTGCTGCAGCAGGTCCAAAGAAAGGCAACAAGGCTTGTGAAGGGCTTGGAAAATATGCCCTGTGAAGACCAACTAAAGGAACTGGGGCTGTTTAGTCTGAGGAAAAGGAGGCTGAGGGGGAGACCTTATTGGTCTCTTCCAATAGCTGAAAGGTGATTGCAGAGAGAGCAGGGTTGGTCTCTTCTCACTGGTGACAGGTGACAGGATGAGGGGAAATGGCTTCAAGTTGTGTCAGGGGTGGTTTAGGTTGGATATCAGGAAAAACTTCTTTACAGAAAGAGTTGTTAAGCACTGGAATAGGCAACCAGGGAGGTGATTGAGTCACCATCCCTGAGTGTGTTTAAAAACTGTTTGGATGTGGTGCTCAGGGACATGATTTAGCGGAGGGTTGTTAGAGTTAGGATAGTATGGTTAGGTTGTGGTTGGACTCGATGATCTTTAAGATCTTTTCCAACCTGAGCAATTCTATGATTCTATGATTTGATCATTCCTAGAGATTATACCAAACTAGGGTATCCTTCTCTTCATTCAAAAAGAAGAGAACATTCCTTTTGGAGTGTTTTTGTTTGGGGTTTTGGGTGGGTTTTTTTCTTCTAAAAGAGGCTTACCAGGATAACTCAAAATGAAATAAATGAGCCTTTTTCTCAATTGCCTAAGTTTTCATAGGCCAGCTGGTTCCGTGGTTCAGCTATGTTCACAGATTTCCATAATTTTTTTTTCCATTTCTTCGTGACAGGAAAAACAGTTGGGAGACAAGGTAAATAAACCATTCTGGTAGGATTGGTACCTCTCTTAATTTAAGTGAGTTATTCAGACTAAAATTCCTCTAAAATAAACTGATGACACAGTCAAACTAGTCTGCAACATACCGTGCTAAATCTTTGTCCACCTCTCTTGTGAAAACAAAGGAACTAGTTCTGCAAACAGCAGGGTCACAAATTACACTGAGTATGAAGGAAACTGTATCTGATAACCTTTGCTATACAAATCACAACCCTTCAAAACATTCAAGAGACATCTCTGATATTAAAAAAAAAAAAAACAACAAAAAAAACCACAAAAATCACTCTTTTTTCTCAGAACCAGTGATGGACTCCCTTTGTTTAGACAAGCTGAATCGGCTTATAAATCACAACAGAGTTTAGAAGATTGTGTTGCTTCTTGTGACCCTTACAGCCCTGGTATTCAAGAAAAGAAATTTAGATTGTTTGTTCCTTCATCTAAATGAATGCTCAAATGAGAAAATTAAACAGAAGTATCAGTATAATAACCATTGCCAACTTTAACAGAGTAAAATGCGTCCAACTGGCAGCCTGAGCTTTATCTAGCTGCAAAGCTGACACATCACTCAAGCGACAGCCCAGTAGAGTATGGCTTTTTAGAACTTCAGGGTCAAAAACAGAAAGTAGGCCATGACTGTACATACTTTTAAGCAATACATCAACACATGGTAAAACTCATCCTACAACAACAACAGAAATAAACTTACAGGTTTCACAATCATATTTGCACTGCTAATAGAGGTGCACCTTCTATCATATGTGTCTATTTTTCTTCTGTATGCCTTTCTCTACCCTCAGCTCTTTACAGGAGAACACTAATTATTTCAAGAGATGATCATGAATATAATTAAGATCAGATCCTCCCCTTGGTACATTGTGCAGACTACTGTGAATCTAGAGATGACTTTCTTATAAATTACATTAAAATGAACAACAGACGAACAAGAGGGAGACCTTTTATTTAAAAATAAAATCTTCCTTCCAGGAGCAAATCTCTTTCTCCCTCTCCCTTTTTTTTTTTTTTTTTTTTAATAATAATAAAACTCATCTTGCTATTAGCATGAGAATAAGTGATTGCTGCCATTACATTGCTGAATTTCAGACACTGTTTGGATACCAAATACAACAACAATGAATTCAGTACTGTTAATGCTGTCCACATAAGATGGATCTTTTAATTTATTGTTGGAGGTAACAGACAAAAATTAAGAGAATCTCATAGACTAAACAGAGCCTAAGGCAAAGCACTTTTGTACGTTGTATGAATTTCTAACTGAAGAAATTATATGAGGATGTTTGTCATCATTAACATGCATCCATAGTTCAGCAAGAATACCACAATGTCATATTACGTGTAACAGCTTACACAAAAGACCAGCAAATAGATTTTTCTCTAAAGCTAATGGGACCAGTTAATGGACCTCCTGTAGAAAAGATACAATTTGCAATCATGTCAAAGACAATCTGAAAACTGAATTAATATGCAGGATATAAATTATCCAGAATGTATCCAATGAATCCAGATCATGATCATTTTAAGATAATGGGATACCTACTCTTGCTATTAATATTTAATTGCTTATTTGGCATGTTGATATTATCTGACACATTTTTTTGTATCTTTCTTAGATAATTTTGGCTCACAAGTCAGTGAGGTAGCCCAAGTACTTTTTTTTCTTTTTTTCTTTTTTTCCAAACAAGCCTATCACTATTCAGGGACAAATTACAGTCAGTTCATACATACACTTTCGTTTCTGATATGCTGTCCCCAGTCTTAAGTTAAATCAAACCATCCTATAGATCTGCACAACTTCAGAATACACCCTGAAACTATTCCACCTGGTATGCTCATAAATATTAATTACTTTTATGGAATAGCAGTACAAATTCTACCAAGTACAACAGAAAACCGCAGTTATTAAACAGCAGCAAAAATATTTATGGAAATGAAGGGAATAATTGTTAGTGTTCGTGAAACATCAAACTCTGTTCAGGTGGTGCTCCAGATATCTTCCTCTCCTTTTCAATTTTAACAAGAATAAGTAGGATAAAAGTAATCATGCTCTGGTAATAAGAACACAAATGCTGGAGTTGGTAACAGAACAGAACATACAGTACGCAACAGAAGCTGCTGGTCATAAACCAAATATTTTAAAATTCCAATAAAAATAGTGTCATCAAAGTTCCTAGCCTACCACTTAGACTTAAAATTTCACAGAAGACATTTAGTAAATACAATTAGTAAAATAAGCAGACAGGCTGAAGCAAACACACTATGCACTTAAAATTTTCAAGAGGAAATATAATACGCTGCAGCTGAAGGAGTAGCAAAGCAAAAAGAAATAAAGTACAAACACAACGATTCTCAAAGGTTAATGGTTACACCACTGCCTGACATCCACTGATGACATTCTCACCACCTATAACCTGCAGATAATCTTTTTTTCTCCCTGAAAAAGGTATGACTATTAATGTATCGACTCTTCTGTGGACTTTTTATTGTCTGCAAATATTAAAAATTAGCATTGTAGATACAAAAATGAACAAACAAACAAATACATAGAACTGGCATAAGATCAGAACAAAAAAAATTTACTGCAGAGAAACAGAAAAACATTACTTTCGTGCTCTGTCAAACTTATTATAATATGCACTTAGGACAAAAACCAAAATCTTATTTTAAATTACATTTGCTAAATCTACGTTAACAAAAGGATTTGTGGCCCTGTCACGAGAAAACATTGACCCTTGACCTTCTTTAGTTTAGAGAAGGAGAACAGCCAGAATCTTGTGTATCAAACTAATGTTTGTTTTGCATAAACGTTCTCTCAATTCTTTTGGTTTGCTGCAAAAGCAAAATGGACAAACAAAACAGAATAAAACCAAACCAACAACAAAAAAATAAAATAAAATAAAATAAAATAAAATAAATAAAAAACAACAACGAAGAAGAAAATGCCCCACACAAAAGGCTCTCAACTCGGAAACAGTGCAAGCCTGCTTCTAAACAGTCATGTGACTTTTTTTTTTTGCTAACAGCCATGTGCTTGCGTATCATTTTACTCTGAAATAACTCTGCGGATTTCAGCTCAACCTGCCTTTACTTATAATGCATGACATAGCCTGTGAGGGAGCCTGAGAACCGTCCCTCTTCAAAAGCAAGGTTCCCATGCTTGGCCTGTAACCATGGAAGCAGATGCCTTTTTTGCTTACCCCTGCTTACCTCTTTGCAGCCACGAGCTGCTCCCTATTGTTAAAAGGGGTACGCCTTGATTTTTCTTCGTCGTGACCGAACTTGCCTCTTCTTCAAAGGGCATGATGCTGCAGGTCATTGGTCTAGACTGTTTGCACGGTCCAGAGAACAGCCTTGATGTAACCCTTGCTCCGTCTGTGCCACACCACCAGCCGCGCGACTGCAGACTGTAGGGGGACATCGGAGATCTGTATTTGAAAAGAAGTCCGTCCGATTTTGCCATTGTGCCTTTTCAGTCATCGATCGAATGAATATCGAACCTTCTGTCGTTGCATGTGTGAAATAGATAGCTTAGCAAGCACTTTTGTGCCCAGACCTGTGCAGTGGGCCAAACTCTTCTCCTTTATTCACAATTTTTTTTTTTTTAATTTTTTTTTTTTTTGCAATATAGTAATTTCTTGGGTACTTTAAATACCAGCATCCTAACGTTGGACCAGCCTCACAATAGAGTTTTATTTTTTATTTTTTTGCTGTAATCTGCTTGACGGAGCCGCTACTGATCTGGGGTTTTCTTTTTTTTTAAAAAAGTTCTTTCTCTTTTACCCATTCCCAGCTGAACATCAGCCCTCCTAAAAGTGCAAAGGAGGTTGGTTTTGCCCTAGAATTGTGAGGGTTTTCAAAGCAAAATACTGATTGGAGGTTTGAGGCTTTAAAAATAACAGAGGGAGAGAAAAAATAAAAGGGGAACTTGGGAAGCTTCCAATGTATATCCAATAAGTAAGAAATCCAGAAGATACAGTAAATTTTAAAAAGATTACAAATAAAATAGATAGCTGTAAGAAAAGACAGGCATTATTATAGATAAATGACCTGGAAGTAGTGGCTTAAAACCTCTTGCCTAGATATACTAATATATTGGATGTACTCCATGTAGTACTATACTAAGACAAGTAATGTGGAAAATTAAGATCTGATAGTATGAACTCTAAAACACTTCTCACTCTTCTGTACTATTGTGCAAATATTTTAAGTAGTCACATGTCAGCTTAATTTCTTTATTTATTCTTAAGGGCTTATTTAATTTTAAAAAACTGTATCAATAGATGTCCAAAACCCAACAAGAAATTCTGAAAATCTTGCTAAGTCGGTGAGAAAATGCAGCTGAAGGGCTCAGCCAAAGAGTTCAACAGGACTCCAGGAACTGCGGGGTGGGGGGAGATGCTCTAATACCTTAGAACAGAAGAGCCAGAAATGTATGGAAAATGATACATGCTTGAAATCAATCGGTAAGCAAGTTTTTCCTCTTCTTTTAATAGAATGGCAAACTCTCTGACCGCTGCCTGTCAAAAAACAATAACCCAGTGACAGCCATCAGCACCTACTCATTGTAAAATATGCCTGCCTCTACTCTGTTCTAATAAAATGCGGATCGCATCAAAAAGGGAATATTCTTCAGGGTGTTGCTTACCCAGTGTTGTCTGTGTATGACATCAGTATATATATTTTTGAGATACTACTATCTCGTACTTCAAGGCATACCTATTTTCTCTAATTGCCGGAGGCTAAGGGGAGGTGCACTAAAGAATAAAGAAGGTTATTGTGACAGATGAAACATAATTCACAATGAGTACTCTTTTCATCCTGCCTTAAGTAGCAGAGGATTACTCCGAGCTGAATTTTAGGGGAGTATGTATGATCTGATTTAATAATACAAGGACAGGTCACAAACTGGAAGGCAATATAAACCAATTATGCTTTTGCTGAATGTTTGGGGGGTTTTGTTGTTGTTTTTTTTTTTTCCCTTCCTCTTTTCTGGAAGGTGAAGAAATGTTAACGTGAAGAGTGTCCGAAGAAACACAAGGAAAAGTACGAAGTGCCGAGAAATAAAAGTTGGGATTTTCTGGAATGGATATTGATAAATGGTTATTCTATATTTCTGCTTCATGACACTTAAAATGAAATAAGACCATGCAGTTTCTTCAGTAAACATGCGCTATGAAAGTAGGTAAAGTAATTTTGATACACTTACTGAACTTGTATTGCTTCTGAGAAATTCATACACAAGTCTTCTAAAAATGCTGTACAATATCAAGTTTAGATGTAGATAAGTGTGACAGTAAAATAACTTTCTGCTAAATGTGTACATTGCTTTTCTGATTCATTGTTTTAATATTTAAACAGCAAAGAGGTAAGCTTGCTTGTGTATTTTACATGTTTGCTTCCTTAAAGTGTGCTTTGGGAAAGATTTACTTAGCATAAATTACTGTGCTAAATTCTGAAAGGAATTTTCTTTAAACTGTTTCAGCTTTCATGTAATATTTTTTATTTATTTTTCCTTTTTGTGTTTGTGATTTAAAATTGCATTCAGAATGTCTGGACATATGTAGGTAGATAAAGTGCAGAAACTGGCACTTGGCAAAAAGACTATATCTTGTTTTGTCTAAAGATATGTTAATTTAGATAAATTATTAAGCAAAAACAACATTAAAAAAATCCATTTTAATAGAAGTGTTAATAAAGTCGTCATTGATCTCAAATAATGCTTCTACACATTCTGTGTAATTTTGTATGCAAAATAAAATCATTTTTAGATAGATTCTGCATGTCAGTTTCAGTATTTCATTTTATCTGTTAAAAAAATCACAGCAAACAAAACAAACCCAAAGCAATGTTTTCATATATTCTTACTTTTTAATTGCACAAAATTTGTTTAGCAGTTAGAGCTAATAAAACTATGCTGTTAACTGAAAATAAATTATTACTGGAGTTAGCCTTTCTGATTTGGGGCTGAAATATAAATAAGGGTAAATTGGAACAGACTCCCTGTTACTCAGGTGCTGCTTTATATCAAGCCGGCTAAGTCAGTGCAAGATCTCAACATCATTCTTACATAAACAAGTAGCAAGAAATTTGCATTAAAACATTCACGTAAAATAACTGTGTGTTGTTTTCTAAATTAACGAAGAGCAGAGAAAGAAAGCTTGTCTTTCAATAGCTGTGTTATTGAACTATTTTCTCATATACTCTCTCTTATATATTTCCACGCCACTCTTAAAAGTAAGCATAAAACCAATGTATTTCATAAACCCTACAAGTAATTAGTTAGATTTTGGCAAATAAACAGCATGAAGTAAGTACATCTCTGTACTATACTCCTAAAGAATGAAAACAGTCTGAAAAGTTATCAAAATACAATCAGAAAACTGCTAGATCGAAAGCATACATTTTAATATTTTAGTTCGCAAAGAGAGCAGCAGCCAAAAGACCATTCTAACAACCTGACAAATAGCAACAAACAACAGCTCTCGAGTCAAAATATTTATTAGGGTGTCATGTCGATGTACAGGCTAGCATATGTGTTAAGGAGAAATTATTCTATTATCTTCAGCTGAATGAAGCAGTAACAATGGACATAAAGATTTATAAATGTGTACAGAACTGAGAACGTTTCTTTCAAATCATACAACCATTTAATTTTCATTGATCATTTAAAAGTACATCAAAAAGATCGAAATACAAGTTATTTAAAATTCCTGTGACAATTTTTATCCAAATGTTATTGTCGCCGTGTCACACTGGCACTTGCTATCCATCATAAAGTTTCCTTGTAAGAAATACATACTTAACCTTGCTTAAGGAGCCGAGTAGTATCTTTGCTATGCTGAATGACGTTAATTTAAGCAATGTGCCTTCTTACAACAAACTTCCAAACAATGTATGGTTTAGGGGTATTGACAGTGGAAGACTGGTTTGAAGTAGGAGTTATTATTGGCATTATGGCACATAAAACTTTCAGCAAAATTGCAGGGGAAGGTTTTCTTGGCAAAAGAAGGAAAAAAGAGTGTCTCTGAATATGCCTGCATGCAACAACAACAAAAAAAAAAAGTCCACATCTGAAGACTAACAAACATTGTTTTAATGCTGAATCAAATTATGAGCGTTTGTATCTTTCACAAATCTAAACATGTTAGTACATGTTATTTTAATTCTTTTCTTTAAAACACTTTAGATTTGCTGATTTTAAATGTTTTCTATAAACCATAACTACGGCTGGCTGGATGTATATCAAGTGAACTCCATCATTTTTAATTGCCAGTGTTAATGTTTTTTTTTAAAGAGCAGAAGGAAGAAAGAGTTCTTCCCTTCCCCTGCAAACAGCTTTGATTTTAAGGAAATCTTGATGTGCAGGTGGAGTTGTCTCAGTCCATACCCAAGCAGGCTTTAAAAACCTGTGAATGAAATTAAGATTTGTAATATTTAGGGAGCTACAAAGAGTACAGCAGCTCAAGAGACAGCGTTGGGAATGTAAGAAACCACAGACTTTGATTCTATACGACAGGCTGGATAGGAGTCAAAGCTGCCACATGGAGTGTGAAAAAATGCCACCCCGGTGTGAACAAAGGGTTTAAAATGCAGTCAAGAAGCGTGCAAGCTCAATGTCTAAGCTTTTCCTGTGAATTGTACTGCCGCAACCTGCAGGATACCAAGTGGGCTGGGAAGAATAGCATGCCTTCGGAAGCTACAATGGAGTAGCAGTGGATGTCAGTGCGTTCAGGTCTCTATTGTTTTGGTTGTCGTGTTTACGCATCCTCGCAACGCACTGCTTTACTCCAGAGAGAGTAAAGCACCAAGACCAAGGGTGTAAAATTCCCTGAGAAACTCGTCAGAGCAGCAACATTGATAATCCACACTGGATCCTCAGTTTACAGCCAGATGTAAGAATTTACTCACTACAGCATTCATTTTGCTGGGGCCTGAACCGTAGCCTCACTCACAAAAAAAGCAGTCCAACAAAGGCTGCTCACAAACACCTTGATGGCCTTTTCTGAAATAATTGTTGCAATAATATAAACATTTGTTGGGGCTTATTCAAACAGAAAGAACGTTGTGATTTATTTCAAACTACAGCTTCCCTCCTTTTACCGCAACATAAATATATCGATCTGAACATTCAGTTGAAAAATACAGTCTT
The DNA here is from genome assembly GCA_028571105.1 of Tragopan temminckii. NCBI lineage: Eukaryota > Metazoa > Chordata > Aves > Galliformes > Phasianidae > Tragopan > Tragopan temminckii. Next base: position 82,614,187 of record JAOWBP010000001.1, on the reverse strand, counting down.
TTAGAAATCAACTACAAAAGTTTGCACTAGCAACACAAAAATGTATGGGTCATATGCTAGCACAGATGTTACACTAACAATATTTATCAGTGAAGGTACTAAAAGTCATATATATTCTACCTAGATAAGGAAGGAAGATGTTATGCATTTAAGGCACAAGCAAAGGAATAAGATGGAAGACAGCAAATCAATTTCACCAAAAGATGTAAATAGCAGAAGTACCAGTTTCTTTAAGAGAAAATGTAATACAGTTATTAGAAAAAAAAATGATTAAAATCAAAGGCCCACAAAACCCAATAAACAGTAAATTTTCTAAGAATTAAAAAAACCTTCTGATTTGCTAGATTACATTTACATTTTTTATTAAGGATTAGGTCAGAAGCCACTGATTTTTAGTTTATGAATGCAGGTCAAGACAAGAACATTTTTCTATTTACTCTGTGTAACTCTGTATAGAAATCAATCTGTTACTTTCATTACAACCACACAATCAATTCCATTTAAAGTACAATGCAACAGCCAAGTCCAAGGACAATATGGATTGCTGAAAATCCTTCATATCGGCTACAGAATTTATTCAGTATGACTGAGGTGGTTTTTCCTCTTATTAGTATGCAACAAGCTTTCACAAACAAACTTTTCTGTTTTTTGTTCAGAGCACATAAAACAAAACAACAGAAAAGCATACACTAATCTACCGCTACTAGCACTGATGTGTAAGTATTGCTCTCCAGTAAATAATACAAATGCTCTGATAAAGAACAATTTTATGAACCAAAGTATTGAACTCACATAGTGCCATGATAATGTCTACAATTGTAATAAAACGGAACTACATGCTAGATAAACTGTATGACGTACATATATGCAAACATACATTATGAATGTAGATAATGTGTTTAAGCAGCCTTCTTTAAAAGGATATATTTGATCAACCTATGAATATCTGTAGATGTGTCCATCTCATTTTTCTGTTCCCTATAACGTTATTCCGAGAGTCGTAAGGGACATAAAGCCAAAGCATTTAAAAACAGCCAAATATTAGCAATTTGCCTCCCTGCGCACTCGAGGCCTTCAGTCTGATGACTCAGAGATGTAATTTGGCCACTTTTATAAAGGTATTGAATGTTCGTGACTACTGTTATTTTCCTATTTCGACACATCAAAATCAAATCACAATATCAGATGTTAAAGTTATTCAGTTCCAAACTACACTTTTACTTATGGAAAAATTATACAGGTTTCTTTTGGAGGCTTTCTTTTGTTTTTAGTTCCAATTTATTTTTTTCATGCATCATGGTAAACGTAGCATTATAATATTACTTTTTCCTTCTTTCTGCCTGAAGCATAGGTCTGCCAAATGAATACTGTAGTAAATTAATGGAATAGACTAGAAAATATTCTGTTCAGACGTTTCTGCAGAATAAAGCTGCCTGCGGTTTTCAAGTAAAAAACCTATACTGAATATTCCCAGCATTTGTTCCATATTTGTTCTTCTATTGATCACTTTGTTCAACTCCATATCCCCCCTCCCCAACAGCATAACACAGAAAGTGAAAAATGAATCCTGTAGTGCTGCTCTGGTGCAAGCAGCCGGATGCCTTCTAGCAGAACTGAGGCTGCGCTCTGATGCCCCTGGTATCCCCAGATTTGATCATCTGAGGTGACATTGACACAAAATCTCTGTGTGTTTCTTAGGGTTCCATCTCCATTTTCATCCAGTGTACATTTTTAAGTCAACCTTAAACTGTAGTGTCTACCGACTGGTAAAGCAATTAGCAGCATCCTCTCTTGGGTAACAAGATGGTATGCACACATGCACATACATATGTGTACACGTCCGTGTGTGTTCTCCTTGTTAGTGCAGCTGAGTCTCAAACTGGGAATCTCATGCACCAGTTAAATCGCCAGACTTCACTGTATGCATTCCAGTCAAGAGAAAATTGCACAGTGCCAGATTTCTTACTCACACGTAAATAGACAAAGGGGTTCCACAGCACTGACAGCAGAGAAACTGTTCTGACAGACTCGCATTTATCTCCACTGCAAACCTTAAATAAGCATACATAAACATCTTTTTCCTCTTGTTCAGCTGTGTTTACTTGCCACTGCTTCCCTCCCCTGGCTTCCACGAGCTCATTTTTCCCCACCTCCTGAACCTGTTTATTTTCTCTCCTGCCTGTCTGCCAGCAGCAGAATGGAAGGATCCCCCAAAAGCTGCACCCAGCCCCAGGGCACCTTGAATGTGTGAGTAGGGCATGTGAGCGACCTGGTTAAGACCATGCTGGCGGGCAGGGTGACTCAGCCTTTGGGGACATGAAGCTGGGCCGTCTGCAAGGACTACATTAAGAACCAGGCATAATATCTGCAAGGGAGATAGCAGGGATGCTGCTGAGAGAATATCCTTCACACTGAAAGGTGGGTGCTGTAGGGGTCACCTGCCCAGTGGAGCTGAGCTCCAAGTTGTCAGCAGTCTGGCCTGGAGAGGCACGGAACCAATTTCACCAGCAGCCCGATCCCACGGGCTATTTTGGGACTGCACCAGACCGATCTGCAAAGTGGGCCCTGGAGGGATGGTTCAAGACTGTTTGAAATGCTGCAGAGCAGCTTCGTAATCAATCTCAGAGCCCACAGACAAGCGGTGCAAGGGAGCCACGCTCACCCCTGCATGAATTTTCATTGAAGCAAGGAAGTCAAAACATGCGATGCCAGTACAGTTAAACCACTTACCAGGAAAGCCCACCTTTTAGAGGAAAAAGGGTACCTTTTCTCATAGGAGGAAAATGTAATGCCTCTCTGTATATTTAGCAGTAAACAACTCCATATTTTCCTGGCTTTACTGTGTAAGTTAAGAAGCCTGGCTTTCCCTGGCACACCAGATCAGACCTTCTGATCCAGCTCCTCCCTCAGCACCCAGGAGGACAAGGAGATATTTCCTATGACAGCAACTCCCGCTATCTCCCAAAGCCAGCTAATCTGCGCCAGACTCGCAGGCCAGTCAAGGTGACAAAGAGCAAACAGACAAAAGGCAGAGAAACACAGACAGAGAACAAAGGCTGACAGACAGGCCCCATGGCTGGAGCATCCCGTCCAGCAGCTGCTGCACAGCGTTTGCCTGCAGAAGATCTGGCAGTGTGATACCAGCTAACACCACGGCCTCTGTAGTCTTGGAGACCCTGAAGCTCCCAGGAGCTTGGGTGCTGCTTCCTTGTCCCTTGCCTGGCTCCTGGAAAAGACACTTTGAACAATCGATTGGGAAAAGTACCAGGACAGGAATACAGCACAAGCCTGCTTCCTGCTAGAGTACTTGCCAAGCATTTACATAGGGTAGTAAAGACAATTCCACTTTCATCATGTGGAAGTGCTGGAGGTCATCGCTGGTACAAGGGGCAAAACTCTGATTTCTCATCACAAAATGTTCAACTCACATTGCTTCACAAGAGCAGCACTGGTGCAAGAGCACACCACAACCCTTAACCATTCTGTGACTTGGAGACCATGTGTAACATGAGAGCATTCTCTGCTTAGACAGAACTTTTCACTGCCTTCCTTAATTTATAAATCGCCTTCTGTGGGTTTATTTTAGTACCTCGATTCTATTTGAACATAGCTTATTATGATTTAATTTCCTCCCTTCTTTTTTTTTTTTTAAACAGAAGATGGAAAAGAAAAATAAATCTCATATACTCTCAGCATATAACAGTTGATACAATAGACCGAAATGGCTCCTTCTAATCACTTGGGGATTTTTAAGTGCATTTTATTGACATGATAAGCCATTATGAGTCCTTCAGACTTGTTATGGTTTATCATATCAAGGCTTATGGTTTTAAGTAATATTCCTAATAAGCATTCACAGCATCCACTCTAACAGCTTCTTTAATCTCAATTAAATACCATTAAAGATATATATGGTACCTATGTATAAGTGGCACTAAAGCAGTATTTATATGCACTAGTAACAAAATAATGTCAGATTGACTCAATTGGCTTCCATCTCATCCCATACCCAGGAGTCATATTACAAAACGCAAATTCATATGCAAACGTAACATAATTCAGTGGAATTATGGAGAGGAAAAGCTTCTAGTTGTGGTATTTTTTTTTATTTTTATTTTTTATTTTTTGCTAGGGCTTCTTTCTTTCTTTCTTTCTTTCTTTTTTTTTTTTTAAGTTAATCATTAAAATGAGATCCTTTCTGTCAACTCCCAGAAGCTGTCTGAGCAGAACATAAAACCTTTTGATATATCCCAGCAAAACAGAGGTTATCCCTGGTGTCTAGGACAATGTTTTTTCTCAAAAAAGAAATAAAACAGACTGACAAAGGTCACCAGGGATGGCAGAACTTTGAATGCACAGCACACAACTGTACTATCATCCCAAATAGCCACGCAATGCACCTATGTCTTCCCCAACCTGGGCCACAGATTTATAGTCTGCCCTTTTGTACTTCATACTACTCTGTGTTCCCGTGTCATCCTTCTTTCATCTTCACATTCTGGCCTCTCCACAGACATGAGTCTCCTGCCCTTGGAAGAAGAAAGTGGGAAGCTGCAAAAAGAGACTGTGTCTAGGCAGAGGAGGAGAAGCAGACAAAATAAGTCAGGCTGCCAGACTGCCAAGATCTTCTTGGAACAAATGACAGGAAGACTTGCACTAAGAGCAGCAGAAGAGAGCTATTAGAAGGTTAAAACACACCCAGAACCTAAGTATTATGAATTTATGGCAATTGGTGCAACTCTGAAGTGAGAAAGGTGCTGCTGACAGGCTATTATAGAGGCCAAACTGGGGCAGAGGACAAAGAAAGCTCTCTCAAAACATGGTATGAAAAAGGAGCAGACACTGAAGTTGGTATAGGTGCAGATTTTAAAGCATCTAGATTTACAGTGGGTTGCCAGTGGCCAAGGTTACCATCTGGTGGTCTCCAACAAAGACCAAGAACAAAAGAGAGTACAAAAACATCCAGTGCAAGTCAAACCCAGAGGAAACTGGGGAGTGGTGACCTCTCACAGAGGTGGGATGGTACTGATCAGCATCCTGCGTCTTCAAGTAGAAGCACTTGGCACACTTGCCTCTAAGGAATAAAAATATATTTATACATAAAAGATTAAGGGTATGTTTGTCATTGAACTAGTTATACCACCAGCTGAAACAAAGATGTTCATGTTGCAAAACTCAAGGATGTAAATCCAAATTGTGGTTATGGTCAGTAAGCAACCCAGTCCGCAAATTACTTCATGAGAAAGAGCTGCTAAAACTGAACTAAGTTTTTTGCTGTTGTCAGAGGTTAGCCCACTGCTGAGACAGCCTTCAGAGCACTGCTGCACTTCTGCTATAATGGATTTTAAGTTTATGATGCACTCTCAAAATCATTTCAGTAAAACCGAAGACTATCAAATGATTTCATAATCAATTAACACTACAGCTTAATTCCCAGTCTGCTACATCCTTCAGTGCTGCTTTGCCACATAATTGATGTCTAATTTGCAATACCATACAAACGGGCCTTGTTTATTCTCATTCCATTATCAGTAACTAACTCATTATTCTAATGCACTCTAAGGTATTTTAAAAATAAATGTGAAAGCAAGTTCCATTCTATTCTACATCCATTAGTTATCCTTCCAGGTTAGAAACCATTTTCAAATCATCGTAGTATTTTCTCTTTAGTAACTACTTCGTAGTACAATATAGTCCTTGTTTTAGGAAAGCTTGTTGAGAACACAACAAAGAACACCTCTTCAGCCTGCAAGACTGATAAATACTAGTCCTCAAAAAAGAAAGTGAATGATAATCATTTTATAACATTCTACTTTATTTTGATGGCTGGAGTCATCACAAAGAATCACAGAATCACAGAATGGCCAGGTTTGGAAGGGACCTCAAGGATCATGAATCTCCAACCCCCCCGCCACATG
>JAOWBP010000001.1:82594682-82607648 GCA_028571105.1 Tragopan temminckii | reverse complement strand
TCCTTCAGAACCCTGGGATGCACGCCATCTGGCCCCATAGACTTGTACACATTCAGTCTCATGAGGCGGTCTCAGACTTGCTCTGGCCTTACAGTGGGGGGGGATTTACCGCCCCAGTCCCCACATAGAGGTTTAGGGATGCAGGACTCAGGGACGGAAGAAGAACTTGAAGAAGCCACAAATGTCTTCAGTAGGAGGAATTACCTGCTCTGCTCTCTACCCCATTCAAACAATGAAAAGTGTGCCTCCTTGATAAGGAGCCATTTCTGCTTAGCTGCAAAGTCATGGACATCCGAACACCACCACTACCATGATGTTTAAGCCCATTTTACTTCTGCATTGGACAAAAAGTCAGGTAATACATGTCAGTGATTAATGGCTTAGATAAAGCAGGTAACAACGGATCAAAGAGCTACAAATTCCTCCGCTGCTACCTACAGAAACAACTGGAGCCAAAATTATTGAAAAAAATTTACTGCCCACTTAAAGTCAGAAAAGATATGCTTTTGAGTCTCTCGGAAGGAGCAGCTGTAGAGCAATATCTGATTACATACTTCTACATCCATTCAGTCAACTCTGAATCCAAACTGAAATCCACAAAGATAATGTCACTTGCTGAATCCTGGGATGTTGAAGTACTGTCTTCTCTATTCGTGTGCTATTTTTGTAGACTGTAAAACACAGCACTATGTAGTTATTATCCATGTTATACTCCATCTACTTTCTGGTATTATTTGATTTCATAAACATACATTAATGTTCTTTACTATATACAGACATTACAAAATTCCATGCAAGGAGATTTTTTGAGGAAATGAATTATTAATATTTATGTGATCAAATTCACTGATAAGGTATTACATTTCTAACCACAAATATTAAATGACATTAGATCATCACAATCTAGAAAATCCCTACTCACACCTTTCTTTATTTACTTACTTACTGCGAGTCAAGAACTGTCTCATACAAAAAATTAATCAAGAAAAGAGAAAGAATCTACAAAAGAAACAATAATTAAGGATCTCAAATTTAAATTTGCCTTCACTGGACAGGGTGACAGAGCTCTGATATCCATGTTTCTCACAGCACCTGATGATATCTATATCTGCACTCATTCCAGTATCAACTTTTCAGAAGCAGCCATTAATTTTATTCCATTATATACAACTCCAAACTCCACTCTTCCCAAGGACTAGAATAAACAGCTTTTAAGTCTGATTGCTACAGGCTGATCATTCTGTAGGAGATTTTTCATTCCACCATCTTACATCTGAATATAACTTGTTCAGGGTTTTCCAGCTTGACAATACATTAGGATGTTCGTTGTATGTTGCTTTATATTTTTAGCACAGCCAAGCAGAAAAGTAGGAAAAGTAAAACATCGAGTTCTTTTTTTTTTCCCTATAAAACTAGCAAAAAAAAACCATTTCACTGTGGGATGATGATACCACTTGTGGAGACAAAATCTTCAAAATATAGATTGAATTTGAAGCACACAAGCAGACTAGGAAGTGTATACCAAAGCACACTGCAAATCAGAGAAGAAAGGTGCCAGTTTACGGATAAGCGACCTAAGAGGCAGTGACAGAAACCAGGCCAGAGTGGCATAACACTGCATTAAAAAATAAAAATAAAAAATCTCTCTCTAACCTCCTCCACAGAGAAGCCCACAGCCACTGGCTAAACATCTTTCCTGACAGCAGCCAGGAAACAGCTGTAGTTTTCTTCCAGCACTTATCCACAGCTCCTACTCACAGACAATAAATACTCTTTAATTTCAACAGGACTTGGTGAGGCTGAAGCTGACCTTCGACCAGCAGTATATTCTCTGTCCTCCAAAATGGCAAATATACAGCAAAATGCAGTCTGACTGAACCATTCCTGCTCCTGTCCATCTTATAATGGGCAAGTTATACTGTTGGAAAAATGAAATGTAGTCCCATTAAGCAACACCCATTAAGGTGTTTGTGTCATAAAAGAAACAAATCTTCATGACTATTTTGGGCACTTCTCCATAATTATATAATGTTATTCTTCTACTCAGAGTTAACTTGTGTCCCTATGGGTTTGATGTTACACAATTTAAGAGAAGATAGCATGGCAAGGGAGATGATGTACACTTCACTCAAGAACATCATGCAGCGTTCTGTTGAAAACACTTTGACTGGAAAAAGACAATTAAAAGTTCTCGTCTGGAAGAAAATTAAAGGAATATTTAGTCTTTTTCCAAAAGGGAAGGGATGCTTTCATCTCTGTCTCATTGAAGAACAAACAAGATGTTCTCTGGTCAGGGAAAGACAGAGCAAAGTTTTAATTTTTACTGTGCTTTTGTTTTTGTTAGTATTTGGGATACCTCTACAAGTGATTTCAAACTATACAATCACCAGTCAGCTACTCTCTCCAACTTAAAAATAACGTTTAAACAATGGTCTTAGAAAACTGAAATTTGGAATTAATTTCTTTTGGGGAAGTATGACAGAAAACTGATAATGAGAGGCCACTCATAAGCCGCACAATCTGTAAACAGTTTCTGTATTACATAGGGAGACATATGCTTTTTTTTTTTTTTTAAACTCCAAATGCTAGAAGAGAGCTGCCAACACGAGAGAAGCTAAAACACATCAGTCTGCTTTTTTAAATGAAAGAGATCTCTGCTGTTTTTCAGAGTGGATGCCACCTTTAATCAAAATAGCACCATTCCACCATGTTTACAGACAAACGACAAGTAAGGAGGAGCCACTGCGTAGCACAGCGACAAAACACTACTGTTTTCTAGTAGGGTACACAAGCAGCATACCCCATTTTGAGGTCTCCAGTACATAAAGTAGGACAACTAGCATCAGAAGCTCCTGTCCTGAAGAACTGGAAGTTATCTGCCTTCATTCAAGGCCATTTGCTTATCAGAAAAACATCTGAAGGAGATCAGCAGGAGCAGGAAGCTACCAGTCTGCAGAACAGAGGCATCAGCACTCAGAGTATCACCTCTCCTTGTTCACCAACCCTTGGAGCACAGTGTAGAAATACATAATAGTCAGTGAGAATCAGAAACCCTACATAAAAACTAAAACAGAAGTCTAATTCCGTGTCTATTACAATATCAGTGTTTATTTGTTGGTGACAAGTAGCATCCTTCAGGGATCAGTGATGAAACCAGTGCTCCTTATCATCTTCATCAATGACATTGACAGTGGGATCAAATGCATCCTCAGCAAATTTGCAGATGACACTAACCTGTGTGGTGCAGTTGACATACCCTAGGGACAGGATGCCATCCAGAGGGACAAAGACAAGCTGAACAGTGGGCCCAGGTGAAACTCATAAGGTTCAACAAATCCAAGCATAAAGTCTCGCACCTGGCACAAGGCAACCCATGCCATCAGTATGAGCTGGGGGATGAAAGGATTGAGCACAGCCCTGCTGAAAGGGTCCTGGGAGTACTGGGGGATGAACCACCAAGGACATGAAGCAGCAAGGTGCCCTCATAGCCCAAACTATATCCTGGACTACATCAAAAGAAGCATGGCCAACTGGTCGAGAGAGGTGAATCAGTGCCCTATATGTGCTGGCAAGACCTCACTTGGAATACTGCGTCCAGATGTACTCCAGATGGAGTCCTCAGTACAAGAGAGACACGGACGGGTCGGAATGTGTCCACTGGAAGGCCACAAAAATGATTCAAGAGATGGGATACCTTTCCTGAGAGAGCTGGGCTGTTCAGCCTGGAAAAGAGAAGGCTCTGGGAGACTTGAGAACAGCCTTTCATCATCTAAAGAGGGGCTATGAGAAAGAAGGGGACAGAGTCTTTAGCAGAGACTGTGGTGATAGAACAAGGGGAAATGGTTTCAAACTAAAAGAGGGGAGATCTAGACTGGATATAAGGAAGAAATTTTATACAATAAGGGTGGGTGAGGCACTGGCACAGGTTGCCCAGAGATGTGGATGCCCCATCCTTGGAGACATTCAAGGTCAGGCCGGATGAGGTTCTGAGCAACCTGATGTAGCTGTGGATGTCCATGTTCACTGCAGGGAGGTTGGACTAGATGACCTTTAAAGGTCCCTTCCAACTCAAACAATTTTATGATTCTACAATTCCCTTTACAATGCCACATGCTTGGAGTGGCATCTTACAGAACTGGTAAGTTGATCACTGCTATGTTTCCTAAAATCACAGTCCATGACTGCAATGTTAACATGATTTCCTCCACAATTCCTCTCTATTTTTCAACTATCTGCCATTACAAGAATGACTTTTTTAAACTGAACAAACAGAATCATATCTGTTCAACTATTCCAATGCAGAAATAGACTATACAAAGGAGAGGAGGTCTTTATTTGTCTTACTGTAAGTTACCACGATAGTAATCTTGACTTTACTTCAGAAGACTTGGTAATCATCACTACCACATCTAATTATTATTGTGACTAAATTCATAATGAGTTCTGCTCTTTTTTATTGATGCTTTCATAGATGAAACTCAGTTGACTCTTCCCTGGCATACGCTTCTTTTTATATCAACCACATGACATTTGCTGACAACCAGAATTAGTAGATGAGTTAAATACCGAGCTTCAGTTGGAAGGAAAATAAAAGCATTGATGATTCCTCTTCAGTTGAAAAAGATGTCTATGAAAGACTGTCTATTTTCTCATTAAAGGAGAACTTACAATACTGATCAAGGTTATGCTGCTAGTTTTTGTTTATTTAATAAAATTTAGTGAAGAAAAGTAATGTTCCTCTTTTCAAAGCAGAGATTGAATGAACGATCACCATATTCTGGAATCGAACATCTCCAAAATTCAAGCAGACCACTTGTCTATCTTTCACACTAAATGAGTCCTTAATGACCAAACAGTGGGAAAATACTTTACACACTGATGTCATAGATGGTAATTTCACATGGGAAAAATGTGATTGTTTACTAATCCACCTACAGCTAAATGTCAAGAAGTAGTAAAAGCTAGGAATTTGAGAAGCAAAAAAACAACATCAAAAGAAAAAGTCATTATTTTTAATCAATACCTTTTTATATACAAAAATCATTATTTTCAACCCTAATTTTGAACTAGATTACAGGCAACTTCTTGCTGTAGTTGTTATCAACAAGAATGTAACTAGTTCCGCTATTGAGGGACATTTTCTTATTACTTTTTCTTTTGAAAGGCAAGTTGTTAAAAGCTCGGAGTCATTGTTTGTCTTACATATTTAATACTGTTTCTCCATAAGCACTTGAAAGGAGAAAAAATCCCTGCTCATAAATTAAACACTGATCCTTAAGTCTTCAGACCAGACCAGTATATGACAAGATTTAATATACTTTAGGGTTCTTTCCTCCTAGATTTGTATACATAATGTTGGTTATAATTTTGCAGATCCCTTTTAACTCTGTGGTGCTGTTAACAGAACTGCAGCTGCTCTTTATTTATTTTTATCTCCCTCTTTCCCCTCTCCCCCCCCCCCACACACACAGGCTGTCTGGCCCATTTTCAAGCTATTGAAATATTTCAATTCCAAAAACAGTACAATAGGCCATAACCACTTATGTGCTTAGGAAACCCTTCTGCCTTCCCTTCTCTTCTTTACCTTCTGTGAATTACTAAAATGTAGAAACAAAATCCAAAATTCAAGTGGATATCCTAAACCAGGAAATTTGTAGCGTGCTGTTACAGTCATTCTCTTCTAAAATTAAAATACTTCACAAACAACCTTTGGGTTACTTCTTCTGGTGCTATAAAATGTAGACATCTTAAAAGGGTGAACTCAAAGCTGGGGGGAGTTTTTTGAATCCTAAGAATGTGTAGTTAAATGGACAAGAAAGAAAGTCAGGAGGATTGCACAGAGACAAAATAGAAAACAAACACCTATGATGGAAAAGTCTTTTGATTTGTCACTGCTGGTCCTGTTGTCAGCAGGACATGGTATAGTCTACCACAGTTATTTCTATTTTCTTGTCACCTACAAAAGAATATATATAAGAAGATATGTAGTTTTCTCCTACAGATTTCCAGCATTATCAGTTAAACAAGGGAATGTATAGAGCTTATTGAGGAGAGCAGAATTTTGAGACTGGTTGGTTTTCTTTATCCTAACATCTTATTGATGTCTATTGAGATCTCCAGATATACTTAAATGTACCATCAAAAAAAAAAAAAAAAAAACAGAACAATTAATGGTCAACTTTTACATAAGTTGTAAACTTTTCACATGACCTCAGAAAGGCCCCTCAATCTTCTCCTTCAGAGGCACATTATTTTAAAAATTTTTCTGCCACAAATCTTCGCCACGTGAGTGGCAAATGCAGAATGATTAAGTTTGGAAGCAACCACTAAGATCATCTAGTCTTTGGCCTCTTCTCCCAGGTAACAAACAGGACTCAAGGAAACGGCCACAAGTTGTACCATAGGAGATTTAGATTAGACACAAGGAAAAACTTCTTCTCTCAGAGAGCGTTCAGGCACTGGAATGGCCTGCCAAGGTGGTGGAGTCACCGTCCCTGGCAGTGTTCAAGAGGCGTCTGGATGAGGAGCTACAAGATGTGGTTTAGTAGCTTGTGGTAGCAATGGTGATGGAAGGATAGTTGGACTAGATAATCTTGTAGGTCCCTTCCAGCCTTGTGATTCTATGATTCTGTGAAATGGAGCAGCATGGAAAACTTCCTCATTAGAGAATGCTGCACAAGCCATAGTGTCTTTGCTACAACAAATCATGATGCAACAAACAGCCATTAAACAAAAACAACACAACTTTTTGGGGGATAGGAATGTAAGAAAAGCTCACCTCACTGTCTTTTATTAAAAGCTATTTCTAAAGGTACTAGAAATAGAGCGAGTATTCAAGCTGCATATACTCTGAATATCTAAGCACCGCACACAGGGCAGTGAGGATTTAAATAGCTGTGATGCACCTCAGCAGCCTCCCAGCATTAGACCAACCCACACATCAGAGCAGCTCAAGCAGTAACTCCAGCAATCTTCAGTGTATCTGGGGTGAGAAAGCAGAGATGCCTGGAGCTGCTCGAAGCCCTCCTGCCGGGCTCAAGCCTTTGTCATGTAATTACTTTTCTGGAGTCCTCAGAAGATAATATTTGGATGCTGCTGAGAACTTCTGCCCAAAGGAAAGATATTTCATTGCATTAAATAGTGTTCTAAGAAAGGTGTTGTCTCCTTTAAAAAACAGAATTTATGCAAACCTTCTTTATGGTACTATAAGTGTTGCTGATTGTTTTTGCAATATTGTATAAATCTCTTTAATAGCATAAGGGAGATCAAAGGGCTCTGAGAAAACTTAGTTAACTCTCTTAGTTAACTCCCAGTTACCACCTCGCATCTGAAATTCAGTAACTGAAAACTCAAATCCCAACTGACATTTGCTTTTCAGGCTCCCAGTCTGACACTGAAGCCCACAGCTCTTGTGGGCTCTACAGAGCACACAGCACACATGCAAAGATCATGGATTCAGAATACTTCTCTGAACATGGATGAATAACAGGGTTAGAAATGTGCTCTTTAGTTTATAAAAACAGAGGTATCCAGAGCCTCATCCCTCTAAAATGTAACTTAAAGCTTAATTACCTTAAAACTTAAAAATCTTAAAACTCAATTAGCTCTCAGAGTAATTAATACCTCCCACAGCTTTAACTGCAGATTCATTAACAGCAGGTGCAAGGAAAGCATGGCCCTAAATATCAAAGCTCCAGGGTTTAGCTGATACATGGCTGCCAGGGCTCCTGTGCTCCCCTCTGCCACCCAACCCAAGCACAGGGACAGGGAAGTGGGAGTGGTGGCCGAGTAGTGAGGGATGCAGTACCCTGCCAGCCTGTAGCACCAGCCTCACACAGTGCCTGGGCCACAGCTGCTGGTCTGTGAAAACCATGCTTCCCAGAGGCTCGTCGAGCCAGCTGGTAGGAATCTATTTGTTTTGCTCAGATTTGGGGGGGTTTTGGTTTTGTTTCTCTGTGACAGTTGTAATGGCCAGTGCACATCTGTAAAGTATTCTGTTTCTGGCCAGTTGGCTACTTCCCCCATAACCCCACTTCAGTAGAAAATCCTCAGCCTGCTCTGGACATTGCCTTTTGAGCTGCGGACCCTTCCTCTCACAGGAGCGCAGGCATTCAGCCCTGCCACCCTCAAGGCCTAACGCAGGAAGGAAACAAGGGGGTGATACTGCCCAGGTTTTTCTGCAGACATACTAACTGCGGAGGCTGCAGCAGGTGCCATGGCATAGGAGGCTTCTGGAAATGGCCAGTGTGGTCTAGGGCTGCCTCCTTTATCTTTTACGCAAAAAGCCCTGAGTTTGATTGAAAGTAATTTATTGATTCTGAAATGATCAGAGTGAAGTCTGGGCAAAAGGCTTAACTGTGAACTGATGCAGTTCTATGTAAGCCTATGGAGCCAGAGCCAGCATTTTTGTATTCCATTTACAAAACTGCTCAATGATTGTTGTTGGTGGTTTTTTGTTTTGGTTTTTTTTTTCATGTTAAAGTAAACAACAGACTGAAATAAATAACTCTTATCTTCAGATGTTTATCTGGAATTACTGCCCTACAGCATGGAGATTACTTTCTTAGGAAAATAAGACCCTTCATTTCTTCAGCCCTTTCAGTGTACTAAATTCAAGAAAATGAAGTATTTATTCATAAATCATAGAGAAGATCTGAACCAAAAACTTTCTAGGTTGCTCCAAAAGTAATGTTCCTATTTATTTCTGTGGAAATCACAACAGATACAAAGAGCACAATATCACTCTTTGATAGAGCAAATTCTCAGCTACAAAACACTGTTCTTCAGCACAGTTCCCACCATTAGCTATGCATTTTTGCCAGCAATGAACAAGAGCCTACATGCCACTCTTATAAAAATCTGCACCATCAGAGGTGATCCACTGTTTCACAGCTGCTATTACAGCATAATTGCTAGGAAAATATTGCCCACACAGTCCAACTTTCACTGTGCTCACATCCACCCTTTAATCTCTATCAACATTCAGTAAGCATCGATGAATGTCAAAGGGTGCCATTTTTTCTGCATGGCAGAATTCAGTGACACACCTTTGCTTCATTTGCACTTCCATGTCAGATGCCATTCTGTCAGACTGCCCCTCTGCTGCCATCTGTCACACAGCAACAACAGGTAACAGAAAGTTGGTGGGAAGGTTCAATTTCTATTGCCACACCACCAATATTCACCTTTGATGTCATGAGCCAACATAATAAAATAGGAGGCGTTACTTTCAGAGCCATCTCCATACAACGAACAATGGTCTGGATATTTACTTACTAGCAAGACAACACAGAATGCTAGCTTGGCTAATATTGCTTTTCAACATACCTGCAGAAGAATAAAGACTTAAAAAAAAAAAAAAAAAAGTTTCATCTGTAATTCAAATCACACTATATCTTTCATTTGTTACCCCCTCCTCCTCTCGCCCTCCCTCTCGTCCTCCCTCCCCCAAAAAGCTTTATATAGAGTAGCTGGAAAGCAAAGTAGGAATCTATGCAGACACTATCCATCACATTTCTGTCTTAATTGAATGACACCAGAATGAGATCGATAAAATGTAACAAGAGACAGCTTTGCATTTCCACAGTCACTTATTCTCCTTCTCTATTACTGCCAGCCATCACCGTGACCAGAAAGCCTAAGCATTGAGTTTGAATGTTCCTGCCAAGCAAGCTGTTAGTATATGAATAAACTTGTCAGAAAAACAGTAAAACTTATAATACTGAGAAAGGCCAAAATGTCAAAAGGGCACTGCCAGCAGCATTAAATACGCTGCTTTTAAAGCCGTACCATAGAAACATACAAAGAGTTCCTAAGAAACATGGGAAGTGGCAGTGCTTCAGATATGATCCCCGTCGTTCCCCCAAGACACGTCTGTGTGTGCATGTGTGACCGTCTGACATGCAGTTGTCGTGACCTCTCGGCACAAATCTGCAATTTCAACAATAAACCAGACCAGCTGTGATTTCCCTACATTCAAGGATTCTGAGATCTCCAATGCATTATTGATAACCTCGTTCCTGTGCTAAAAGCAGGGGCTGACACACTCATAATCCCAGACTTTTCCTGAAAAGCTCCAGCTTCGCATACCAATCGATCGTAAGAAATAAAATGGAAAAAAAGCCCTTTTTGAAAGAAGGCTACATTTTACATGCTGCATCCATTTCAGCATGCATGTTCAGTAAAAAAATGTAAGCTTTCCTCAAACTTTTTTTTTCCAGCCTTTCATTATGATGATCTCATACTCCTGACTGTGTAAGGGTGATGCTAGATTAACAGGAACATAATTAGTATGTCAGCTTTGGAGTCACATTTGTGTTTAAAGTCTACATTGCCAATGCAGCTGGACTCCACAGGCAGAACATGGGCACATCCTTCTCAGTGTGCTGCTAACTGCAGAGCAAATGGCAGCACCCACTGCAAACAGCTAACAGCAAAAAAAATAACATCAATAATAAAAGAACAAGCTGCATCGAGTGAATATGGTAAACAAAATGAATTATAAAGGCAGGAAGAGGAAAGAGGTAACAATAGTAAAACTGCACAGGATACGGCTTTAGTTATGCATCATTAGAAGGCTCCCAGAATCTGCAAACACAAGTATTACCAATTTTCTAGTGTCAGTTTAGAACCTAAGAAACACTTAGGCACTGCATCACAGGAAATGTTCTCTTCATGTTTCAAGACTGTCATATTTCAGCTTAAAACTCAATTAGGTATTAAAACAATTGCTGTACAAGTGCAAGCACTTCTGTCAGGCATTATTAAAGTCCGACTGATGAGACACTTGGCCTCTTAACTTCTGTAGGTAATTCTTCATGCCTGGTTGACTATGTTGCACTGTTTCTTCATTATTATGTTCATCTTAGTCTTAGAGCAGCTTTTTTTCCTATTTTTTCCCCTGTACCAGCAATGAAGTACATCTTGGCTGGAGGTACGAGGCTGACAGTCATGACTTCTCAAATTAAAAAGATTCCTCAATTAATCATTATTAAGCAAACTTAAGCAGATAACAACTTCAGTTTCTGTTATTATTTCTTTTTTTAGAAGGTATATTTACACAGCAGACCCAAAAGGAATTAATTTTCAGTATTAATCAAAAGTTAGAGCATGATCTTCTGAAAGTACAAAACCTTACATGACTCACTAATGATCACCAAACACGCAGGAAATTATATGGAAAGATCATCCTATATTCTCCTCTCTTTCAAGACTGTCTAGTTATGATTCATCCACTGAGAAAAATTAAAATAAAAAAAGCTTTTTTGGTCTGATGACACTCTCCACACTTAGTACTCATTTGAGCCAATACATTTTCCTCATAGAATTACTGCTCAAAAGCAGAAATAGGCTATCATTAAAACCTTCCAATCACAGAAATTAAAATCGAAATATCTTATATCTGGAGATAATTTTTTATCAGTATATAGTCAACTTTAAATACTAGATATCACTAACACAATTAGGAGGAAAGTTGGCAAAGCTCACTGAGAGTAGGTAAATCAGGAGAATATTAATGCTACAGTTTCAGGGAAATTGTAAACTGCAAATTCAGGGCATCTATGCATCCAATAAGAGATAGACTTCTTTAAAAGAGAGAGTTGAAAGGAGGTGCATAACATGCATGATCAAACCAACTTTGAGTAAAGCTATTCTAACAAAGAGCAGGCATACAGAGAGTAGCTTCCCAGCTTAGGCACCTGATTAAGGTAACTGCAGCAGGATAGTGAGAATGCCCCTCTGGAAATGCTTGCATTGCTATAACGAGTAAACAAAGATGACAGCACAGATTTTATTCCAGTGCCCTCTCTGTGGAGCTTGGGAAAGCGTAGTAGTTATTCCCATGAATGAAAGGGACTGCGCAAGCTGTGGGCTGAGTGCAATTGGCTCTTCCCTTGCTCACACCTAGTGGATGAGAATTATACACAGAAGCTGAAGAAATGCACAAAGTACACATGCAGTATCACTTTAGGACAGCTCCCAGGATGCTAAAAGAACAAAAAAGCCATTCCAAAGTCTACTTTGGACTAGAAGTCTTAAAGACCATCACCTTTAAACAGCTCTCTTTCTCTTTGTTGGCTAGTTCTCACTGTATTTAATTCTATAAATTATCGCAAATGGCTGCCTGAATGGTAGTCTGAGAAAGGTTATATTACTCCAAGTGCTATGAAATGACTATTGAGAACACAGATCCTCTGGAAAAATTAAAATCACATTTTTACAACACAGACTGCCATTTATTTGCCTAATTCTAAGGATTCTATTTATTTTCCTTTATTTTCATTTACTCATGAAAGCAGTTCATATTTGCATGCTTTATAATTGCACACCTGATGTAATTCATAACATCTAATTTTAGGACCTAAATTCTCAATATAGTCACTTCAAAGGAGCATGCATCTCCCTCCAGAGGTCAAATTCAGAGCACCTAAGATAAACAAGGGTTTGAAGTCCCACAATACTATTATCCTCACATTCAAGTAAAAACACAGACACACAAGCAAATGAGAAAAGCTACCAGAGACAGTTTTTTTCTCAAATTTGTTGAATTAAGGCACTTTTTTGATGCCTCAAACACCTTGAGACATAAGCAATGAAAGCAGGGGTGCCTGGGCACTGAATGTCCCTGATTTTCAAGTGAGGGGAAACTCCTGTTCACAAAATCCCACAGTGGGAACCTTCTGTAATCACAGTGGCAACAAACTCTTAACCCTACTGGTCAGGATTAATTTCCTGACTCTTTGCCAAAACAGAAATCAAGGTAAGTAACTTGTGGTTCTGTATGAATAAGACTTCAGACTTCGCTGCGCTAAATTTCCAAGTGAATGTAGCTATGGGCTACATTCTTCCACTTACCTCACTGACAAGTAAGAGGCCCAAAGTTTGCTTCGATGGATATCCAACACTTTAGCAGAAGGACACCATTCCAAGTTCTTCCTCTTCAAGGTCACCACAGGACTGGGACAT
>JAOWBP010000001.1:82572393-82592134 GCA_028571105.1 Tragopan temminckii | reverse complement strand
GGGGAGGAGGGGTGGGCAGGCTGAAAATAAGAAAAACTAGGGCAATTAAAACTGAGTCTCTTTAGAATTACCACAGTCAAGACCTCTGTTTACTTGTGCTTTTCTTGCAGTTTTACAGAGTTTTCACAAAAGGATGCCTGCTCAGGGGAGCCAGAAATATCAGTGTGTAATAGTTTGATTAAGGAATCTCCAGCATCTGCAGACACTGACAATGTTAACATCAGGCAAGGGCAGAGAATAAGAAACCCACTTCCCACTGTGATGCGGCCCTGGCCCCGGCAGGCTGTCCCAGTGGGGCACCATCACCCACCGCCTGCCATTGGCGGAGATTGGTAGCCGCGCAGAGGTGGCCATGGCCGCCCGCACACGCGTCCTCCCGCTGCCCAGTGCCGCCAGCTCCCAGAGCAAGGTCAGCCGTGCAGACACGATGTTTAATCGGCACAGCTACTCAGGAGCAGCCTTCCTGAGCGCTGCCATTGCCGAACGTCTGCGCTAAACACTAAGAACAGGTGACGGGTCCCAAAGCCAAAGTTTTGCAAAACTCTCTTATGGCTGGTGATAACTCTTGTCAAGGAAGGTGCTTTCTGAGGTGCCTTCCCCTCAGCATTTGCTCATCGAGAAAACAGAGTAACGCTTTGATCAGTACATACTCAGGGAAGAAAATGCTTGCAGGACAACTCCATGTCCCCCCAAAAAGCTCACCGAGGGAACTTACAGTGTTTAATCGGCATCCATATCATAAACCTCGGTGCTAGAGTACAAATAAACACTCTAAAGGGTTTTAGCCACAAGGAGATAAGATCTCTCTCTGGGGAGACGGCTAGAAACTGCTCCATTGCCTTTGTGCAGACTACTGGAATGTGCTTGCTTTTCATTTCTTTCTTTGTGTCTGGCACTCTGGCCTCACAGGCAGTGTCTTAAGCCACGCAGGGTCAGGGCAAACAGAGAACTGCATTCATGGACAGATCAAGTTTATGTGAGAATCTGCTCCTCCTGTGCCCTCAATTTCCATTTGAATTGTTAATAAAATCTCAGCCTGAAAGCAGCTGATCCCATCAGTGGGGAAGTCATGCAGAGAATCCTCTAGCTCAGAAAAACAAAATTTCTTTATCTTTTTCATCCTCCTCCTACATTCGTGGGAATTATGCCATGTAGACCCCTCAGAAAGCAGCCCCCTCCTTCCCCAGCACAACACCTGATTGCCAGCCCACAGCTTGCTCCGAAAAGGGGGGAGAGGAGGGGAGAAAAAGGGGAAGATGCACAAGCAACACTCAGCTACAGCAAAATCACAGCCACAACAATTGCACCTTCATAGCAGTTTACAGACTCCCAGACACCTTCAGGCAAAAGGAAACACATATATTTCATTTTTTAAGTTAATTTCCAACAGCTGATAACACTAGCTGTAAGACTTTCCCACAGCTTTATGACACCGCATGAACTAAAAGGCCACAGAGATAATAAAAGGTCACACATAAAGGAAAGAACAGAGCCATACCCCAATTAATTTGGTCTCCCCGTGCAAAAAAACGTACAGGAACAAGAGCCAATATTTGCTGCAGGCAGCAGACATGCATCTCCTAACCTTGCCACGCTCTAACTGGGCCTCTTGCTTCTTCTGCCTTTGCTCCTCGCAAACTGTTTTAATATTGAACGCTTTTCAGAGGGATGGGCTGATGAACGAAAACATGAATTTCCTGCTTGCCCTTTAAGGTGGGTTAAAGGGGGTGCTAGTAATCAATTACAGAACAAAAAGCAAAAGACAGACTAAAGGTTTTACAAACTCAACATGTTACAGTTTACACTCTGCTTTCTAACCAAAGTATCCCCCTTTACTCCTTCCTCAAAAACGAATATATGTATTTTTAGGGATGAGTATAAAACAGTATTCAAATAAATCCTGTGTGAAACACAACAACCCAGAGAGATTGCTGCAAATTTTATTTGTTCTTCAGAGTAGCACATCAGCCCTGGACTACAGTAAGTATTCTAAATATACACTGGAATGTAAAATCTTGTGGTTGTGAGTTTTGCCTGCTCCCAGCCCCAGCCTCCATTCTCTTCTCCTAATAGGATGGGACGATGTTGCTTTTTGCAGTAGTCACTGGCATGAGAAAACCTGTACGGAGGCTGCAGGACCAATCCTGCCCACCCAAAGGCTACCTTGTCTGCCTGGTGACCCAACTGGGCTTGCTCTTTGGAGTAAGTACAAACTCCTGTAAAATAAGAATGTACCTTTGCCTATCTCAGAAGAGAGATTGGCTGAATCATTATTTTATGTCATTAGTCAAACAATATCCTTATTGTGATAGTATCTCATACTCAATTAAAAATAACGCAGGTATGCAAAGTCTGTGGTGGCTTGGGCTTCCTGGTTTGGATTGAGGGATATTACACAACTTGGTATGGGATCAATCCAGCTCAACTAGTATCAATAAAGGATATATTGTACCAGGTGCTTAGGCACGGGCATTTTTACCATATTATTTTCAGAGTTTGATTTTGCACATTTTTAGCTAGAGCTGGTAGAATTGCTTCTTGAGAAACATAACCAACGGGTTGAGCCCTGAAATCTGTTCACCAGGTGTCTGCAAGTAGGTCATGGGTGTTATTAATTACTTCATTAGTCACAAGTCCTTGAACAGTGTGTGCAAACATATTTGACCCTATGACACAACTTTTAACTGGCCAATATGAACAATCACTACTCGTTATTCACAATTCGTGATTGGTCACTTAATTCACAAAATTGTGTTCTCTTTCCCTGATTGGTAGTCCATGCTGTGTACGAAAGAAGGTTCACTAACTTTCCTCAAATGCTTGTAACTGCCAAAGGAATCTGTTAAAATGCTTTGTTCAAGTAGGATTTTCAGTACAACTGTTATTGAAAGTACATGTTGGCATTTTTTCCTGCACAGAATCTACGAGTTGTGAACATCCATGGCTTTGACTTCATGCTATGAATATCTGAAGAGCTGCACAGGGAGCAGAGGAAGAGTGGATAGCTTCATTAAACCCTGAGGTGCACACTCACAGAACACGCTGATTGCTGTGTATAATTTACAATTTCATCTTATCATCTAACCCTGTGACAAGATGCTTACAAGCTTCCTTGCCCAAATGACCTTCTCCTTTTCTCCCCACTGCCATAAAACTTAGAGAACTATCCTTCCTTTTTTTTTTTTTTTTTTTTTTTTTTTTTTTTTTGGACGGTTATCCTCTCCTCGTTCAAATACCTCCTTAAAACTCCTTTCTCTTGGATAGCTTATTGATGCTCACTCATATTTTATGGATACAGTGAAAGCTGCCACATCAGAGCACTAAATACAACAACCGAGAGTAAATGCAAAGCAGAAGAATGTCCTTTCATTAAAGCCAGACCTGAAATGCAATTCAGAGTGCATGAGGATACAGGGTGGGGAGCAGAACTGCATAAAAATGATGCATCACATATGTGTATTTATAAGCATACACCACAGCACAATGTAGAGTACACATCTCACTATTTTTATTTATCTGTAACCATTTAAAACACGTCAGCTGTAACCTCAACTTAATCTTTTGTACTCAGTGGGAATTTCTGTCAAGACCAATAGGAAGAGTATAATGGGAATAACAGAATGCCCTCTCATTAGTTTGTTTTGTTGGTTGTTTGGGATTTTTTTTTTTTTTTTTTTTTGGTCAGTTTATTTCTGGACTATTTGCTTTTTTACAAAATGAATATTTCATACATAAAATAGACATCTTTGGAACTAGCTAAGAATGGAAAGCCCTATCAGTACACATAAAAATTCTCATCCTCTTCAAAATACTCTCATTATTGTTTCTAAAGGGGAAAAAACAAACAAACAAACAAAAAAACCTAAACACCTGGCAGAGTTTACATCTGTGATCTTTATCTAATTTTAAATAGCAAATCTTAACAGCTTTATCAGGCTTTTGCCATAAAATAAATCCAAAGGAATAAGATGAGAAAAAATGGTAGAAAGTTAACTTCATCTTATAAAAAAAAAGAACCTGGACTAAAATTCAGGCTCTTCCACATGATCTGGTAAAATTGTCACTTATTTTCCCATAGGATATTAAGGCAGACCAAGAAAAAACATGGTAAAATTCAGGAACTAAATCTGCATTTTACAAATTGTAGTTGAATGCTCCAACTGAGTGGTCAGTTTTCCTCAAGACCTATTTTCTAATTCATCTTACAAATAAATATTCCAGGTATAAATACGCGTTCTCTACATTACAGTCTGTGAGCCATATAGGGTCTAATCACTTATAGGTTTTCTTGTGCTTCTTTAAAAAAAAACATAGCAGTATACCTCAACTTTTTATAGTAATATTTTCAACATCCAGTGGTTTAAAAAAAAAAAAAATTGACTTTGAAGGAGTTTTATATCAATATATTAACAATTACCTATGGTACTTCTTGAATGATTGTTTCCTATAAAATAATAACATTTACAAAGGGCACACCACAATAAAAACATCGGTAAGATAAAGTTTATTCACTTGTTCTAAATAATGCACTTAAGCATTCCGATAACATTCTGTAAACTCAATACTATCCGCTGTTTTGGCAGGTAGTAAGCTGATCAGCAAAACACATGCATTCTTAAGGAACTGCATGTAACCAAAGCACGAAATCAGCAGACCTCCCTTTCAACAAAATCTAAAGCATTAAACAAATATGTGCAGAAGTAACAACGCTACACATCTTTCTTTCTACAGGCCTTTTTTTTTTTTTTTTTCCTGTCTCAGGTGTATATAAAATCAAATTAGATTTTACACAAAGTGGTGGTGAATTTTCATAAGTTTAGGAAGCTGATAATTCAGCAAGTTACAAAGTCAGAACTACCTATTGAGGTCATCCGGATGTTATCTATTGTGCCCCATGCGGACCAGTACATGGGCTTTTTAACTGTGCCTAGTTATATACTGTACTTATAATGTAAACAATTTGATTGAGGAATTAGACTTTAAATACTAACTTATGTAAATTTGAATGCAGATCCCTCGAAATGAGATTACAAATTTAATTAAATGGCACTTTCACCTTCCCTTCAGCAAGGGCATATCTTTGAACATCATGACTTGCTTTTAAAGCACTGCCAATAAGTTAGAAAAAAAAAAAAATAATTAACCAATATAAAATATTTGTCATTGGAGAAATAACATCTGCACTTCCCTGAGTTCACCAAAAAGTACAGTTTAAGATTTTATTTTAAAGAAGTGCTCATGAAAACAAACTTCTACTTACTACATGGTGTGCTTTAAAATACATTTCTTCCTTTATCAAAAATTACTTTAAGGACATTAAGATAAGATTTTAAGATTCTATAAATATCCTACCAGTCTTTCTATCTAAAGAAGGAAATAAAAAAATATTCCTATGAGTTCCCTAAATGCAGTAGGCCACTTAGATGAATATTCAAAAGCAAAAACAGCAAAACTTTGTTTTCTAACCTTTTTAAGGCATGTTTTTAACCCAAAACACCATATTTTATTGATTCTAGAAGATCTTTACAAAATCCGTAGGACAGCTTATTTTATGAAAAGGTGGAGGAAAACACATCCCAATACATCTGTGAAGATGGCAGTCACCATCCTAGTTTGCTGTCTCTTCAGCTAGCTCAGGAATAGCCAGACAGGCCAAAATTACAGGGATATTAAAACAAAACGAAAAACAACAACAAAAAAAAAAAAGGCAAAAAAAAAAAAAGAAAAAAGCTAACAAAAGAAAACAAACAAACCAACATATCAAGGCAAGCAAGCAAAACAGCCGCAAGTAACGCCTTTCTACTCTCCATGCCAGGCTGGGAGGAGCAGGGAAGAGTAAACAATGTGCAAGCAGTTCATGAGCAGTCTCATCACTGTTTCAGGGTCCTTCTGTGCATAAACAGAGTCTCTCTACTCAAACAGTCTGACTAAAATTGAGCATCTTTATTTCAGAGGTGATATCCCATATTTCTAACGTAGAGGCAGCTTCGAATGACTCTTTCCTGCTTAACGTGTGCAATTTCAGGGATGTTATGACACAACTTTATTAGCTTTCTCGTTTCTTCAGGTATCTTTCCATCTCCTCTGTCGCATATTGTGAGGCCCTGAACCTTCAGTGCATCAATCATATGCCTGCACAGCAAACAAAGGCATAAGCTTCTGTTGGCATTTAATTAATTTAGCTTAATCTAGCAAACATGGATGGAAGTGGCAGGAATGATGAGATATGGCTTCTGGAACCTGTGCTGACAACTTCTTGGGTACCCCAGGCACATCTTGATTGTGTTTCCCTTGACAGTGTTCTCCAACTTGTTTAAGTAGCTAGTCACAAATCTGCTACACATACTATTAATTTACTCCTTTTTGCTAAATGGTTACAAAAAGAAGAAAGCCCAAATCACAATGCTGGTTTTGTGTGTGTTTTTTTTCACTTTCATACTTTCCAAGCTCTCCAATTCTTCTGTGTCCCAACAACCAAAGAATGTGAATATCTGAATACATATCACAGAACTTCCAATAACAGGGTAGTACATTTTCCTGGAGGGCTATTTTGTTTGGGGAGAGCAACACATTCCAAAGAAAAAAAAATCAGTTCAAAATCAGAAATCCAAGTTTAGTTAATTCTAGCCTTTAATATTTACTTAGATCCTTAAGGATCTGAGACTTTCTGACAATAAAAAATGTTGAGAGGTCTAATTTTGCAGTATTTCCATTGTGGCACACTCAGATGCCCTAAGTGATTTTTAATTTCTGCTATGATGACAAAGTGAGATTGAAAATCTGGGAGAGTGTAAGGAATGTATCTTCAGTAGTTAAGGTTAATGTTCTCCAGCTTGGGGAAAAAAAAAAACACAAAAACAACCAAAAAAAACCTTCAAAAGTGCAAGGCATTTCTGCCTTGTCTGTGATATATTACATAAACTATTTTCAAATTAGTTCATTAAATTATCTCAGAATTTTCAGCTAAAATCAATATACATTCATAGCAAACAGTGATAGATCAGGAGTACAAAGACAAGGACAAACAACAAATATCCAGTGAAGGTTTTCTGAAGTATGAAAAAGTGTAGGGTAGTTGAGTGGTTATCACCTGAGAGAGCAGATACTGCAAGAGGTTAGGAGATTACTGAGAAAATGGGTCCTGCAACACCTGATAGTCAGCAAGCAGACAGATGTCACATCTTCTACGTGGAAATCCTATTTAGGTGAGTATGGTAGATGCTCATCTCATAAGGGGATCATCTCATCTTGATTACTAAATGCAGTGGAATACTATAGCTTGTGACATGATAAACTTACTGTCAGAGGCAGCAGACACTGGAAAAGACCTGTGAGGTTATTCCCTCCACACTCTGTCCTTTGGCCAACTTCTGATCTGTCTCCAGCTGCCTCGTGGGTCAGCAGGTGCCACAGCAGCCACTATCAAATGAAGGAATCAGCTCCCACTTCCTTGCCACAGCTCTGCTGGAGGTGAGGAAATCCTGCCAAGCTACAGGGATGTTATATCACTACTGCTAAAGACACGATGCTGGGCAGCTTTATCACAGGGCTCTGTAAGGTTACTGACAGGAATCAAATGTGAAATTCATCTTTGGGAATATCTTCAGAGATCTATTCTCATTTACTACCCGAAAGAGTTCCTGTGATAGCAGAAACTCTATCCATATGATTAAGGCAATCATGAGTGAAGTTAGTGCTACTAATCAAAACTGGAATTAATAGGTACAGTAGGAAACAAGATTACATGATAAATCACTTTTTATAGCAAATTTTTAAAAGATGGAAAGGAGGAAAAACTCAATAAAATGTAAAATGTTCAGCTAGCTAAAAGATCAAACAAAAAGTAATAGTCCAAGAAACGGTTGCAGCCAAATCTCACAATTTGAACAAGAGCATAAATCTGAGAAGATAAAGTAAATAAATGTGAGTAAAAGTACATGAAATTTTTAAATTAAATCAGAAAATAATGGGTTTAATTCTAAAGGGAACAGTATGTGCCAGAATATTGAGTTATACATTGCTTTATTGAAGAGTAGGTCAAGATCTTATCAGCTCTATTATGAGGAATGTCAATAAAAGGCTGTGCAATGATAAAATGTTTAATTAAAAATGAACATTGTGCAACATATGAACTCTTTGTGTTATACAGAAAGAGGAGTCAAATGTATTATGTTCTCCAAGTTACAAATTGCGCCAAATCTTTCCCCTCCACCCCTCAATCACACATTCTTATCAGTATGAAATCTTGTATAAAAATAGATTAAATAGGTTTATTTATATTGGTTCCTTTAAAAATTAGTTTAAGATCATCTACCTCCAGGGTGCTTCAAACATTTTGAAAATCCAGGATGACTGTGTTGAGAACACTGGGGTCTTGTTCTTGGTATTCTTCCAGTTGAATAAGTGGTATGTTTTGTCAAGTTAATTAAAAAAGTAAAGGCTTAACAATGATGTATGTTGATGAAAAAGTAATAGAAACTAGCAAGATTAATTTTTTACTTAATTATTTTAATATACATGCATACAGCGTTAGCATCCTAAAGATCTCTAACAACTCAGTAGAGTGACACTATGAAGAAAGTATGAATGTTTTGTAAGGTGTTAATGACCTGTAGATGATTCATGTTCCAACAATAGTAGTGTGAGAGTCTGTTACTAAAGCAAAAAATTAATCCTTACTAACCGTTTCTATTCGTGGTGTAAAAACAAGCTTATCAAATCAAAAACATTTAGCAAAGAAAAAGCAACCATACACTCATGAGAAGAGTTTGTGATCGCAGATACTGGTAATATTAAAGAGCTATTAAAATATCTACTGTTTCCTCTCAAAGTTCAGCCTTGTTTGTACTGTATTTACCTGTTGGACTGCCACCCTATCCTTTGGGAAATAATTCTGAAATCCTTTCTCTCTTTTTATCATGTATTATTTCCTGAGTGTTGGTCTGCAATTACCTCTAACAATACCATCATATTTAAGTACAGAAAAACACAGATGAAGAAATGTATTTTTCTCTGAGCATAGGATCCCCCAAATCAAGAACAAATAAACTTCAATAAGAGAGAATTACTACCTAAGAAGCAGATTTGGTAGTAATATTAAAAACTAAGTCCTCAGAGGAGGTCTAGTTTGGGACATGAATAGAACAAATCCTTCACCAGGAGCCAGCAGATATTCCCAGGGTCATGGCCTAGCTGATGTTAAAAGAACCCCCCTTACACACTGATCGCAATGGGGCTAGGATATCATCCCCACATTTTATTCATAGTATATCATCACAAATGGAAACTACAAATGAAGTATCATGAAGTGAGGTGCCTATAATTCATAATGTTTTCTTCCACAGTAATAGCCAAGACCTCTCCCTGAACTCCAACAGAGGCAAATTAGTTCCACATGTCAGATACCAACTGCAGTATTTTCCCTTACACTTGGTACACAATGAGGGAATGCATTACAGCGTAGAGCAATTAATACATTTCTTTTTGTGAAATAATGAATGGCAGGACAACTCAGAAAAAATGTCGTTCACTTGAAAGGGGTGAACTGCTTGCCCATGAAGAATAGAGAAGTAGGAAAAGCAATCAATGGAAAATAAGATAAATTAAGCCCCCTACTGTCTTACATCTTCCTAGTGGTTGTTTTAGTTGCTTCATTTCAATGCTTCTTTCTTTGCAGGTCTCCAGGTACCCCCCCTTACAACATGTAGTTTATATTGCCTAGGTCACCTCTGAGTCCAGGATTACTGTCTGTCGCAATCCTAACTAAATCTGTTTAGCTTTTAAGTTTTCTTGCAATAGAAATCTAATATATAGGCTAGGACTGCTAAGCACAGGCAACTTGTGCATTTTGCATACTCTGGGGTATCCTGCCAAGGGCTCAGCTGCTGCTCCAGATGGTCATGGATCTATTGCAGGTTGTGTGTCATATTTACCAGTCCCATGTTTAAGTAACATACTCTCACCTCAATATGTCTTTACCAGTGAGAAAATAGTAAACTGGAACCAATGCCCTTAGGCAGTGTCTATTCATTGCACTGCACTTTGACCAGAAATGATGTGAGCACATAGGAAAACATTTCTCAAAATCACCCTCATTAAACCGTTCTATTAAGAAAAACATTGATTACAGAGTGTTAATTAAGATATATTATTTCTAATAACACATTGTTAGGAACTACAGAGTATAATTTCAGTCACAGGTAACAACCACAACATCCCAAGAATGCTTTAGAAAATTACAGTGAGATTAACAAAACCTCATAGAACATTAGAGCCCAGTATAACACTTTGAAGTGTTAGCAGCTCTGCTTGGTAGAAACCAACACATAGGAAGCCATTACAAATGACAAATCAGCATGAAGAAAATTATGGATCTAACAAAATAATTTCATAACTGTCCCTTCCATTGTCATACTTCTGCAATCACCCTATAGCCCCTCCAAGTTTTTCACCAGAGTCCTCTCCAAGTAAGTCTCTTCCACTGTGTTCTCAATTCTAAGTTCCATTTTGCTCCAATATATATATATATATTTTTATTTTTTTTGCAGCACCAAGGTAAGAATGACCATGTGTACTTGCTTCTACTGTTACTAATGCAATGGTCTTGAAAACTACAATCCTGTTATAGAATTATAAGAATTCTTCCCACTATATAAACCACTGATATTTTAGACACTCGTTTTTTTCAAAGCCAATGATAGGAATCTAAATATATCCTTCTCTTTCCAGGTTCCGCTGCTGATAATGAATGGTGAGTTCTGCTGCAGTGCTATCAAGATACCTTGAATGTACCTTCTGCTGGTAATTTTAGAAGTATAACCAATGGCAGCAATAGTTGTGAGGTCAGGTATTTCTCCAAACTTTAGAAAATTTAAATACTTATTTGCCTTAATTTACATTAGATAGAAAAGTAACTCCAATCTCATGGAAAAGAAAGAAACATACCTTATTCTAAGAGACCTCTTCCATTTTACCAATATTACTCAGTGCTGCATGTGACATCACCAGAAGAATGGAGCATCACACCAGACAGAAGCTGACATCTACAGAAAATGTTACTTTCCAGGCCTGAAATATAAAGACAATGCACAGTTCACTCAGAAACAGTGACTCCATAAAATTCTGAGATTATTGTTGTTCAGTTCATCTTTCTCAAATTTGCTCTGCTCAACAAGGAAAAAAAAAAAAAGGCAAAACCCTCCACTACTCCTAACTTTGAAAACTCAATTTGACATGTAAAATTCAAGCTTTTTTTTCATTGGTTTCTGCATCATCACCATCAATAATCTTGATCCAATATCATAAAAGGCTTACATTTGACAAACTGATTTTTGCCATTTAGAAGTAACGATACTGTTAATTGCATGTATGAGCTTTCTTGTACTTGCAAGGTGCCTAATATACAACAGAATGTTGAAAACCATGGTAACAGTTACACAGTATATAGGAACTGCAAAAGTGTGAAGCTAAGCATTACAGTTAGATATAGGTGATCTAAGGATGTCTATATATGTTGAAGTGAAAGTTACGTTACTGGAATTTCACTAATTTTTCTGATAAAGCATAACCAAAGTGGAAGTGGACTTTTGCTCCTAAATCTGCATGCTCTTCTATACACGCAATACAAACACACACAGAAAGGATAAGTGAAGACAAATTTGATTATTGAAGAATAAATGGAGATCACAAAGAATACAAATCCCTATACATATATATATATATATACATATATATATATTTCTTCACGTATTCTCTTTTCCAGTCATCAGCTAATTTTGAGCCAAATTCAAGATACTTTGTACACATACATAACTTCAGTAGAGCGGCAATCAAATTTACAAAAATTTAATCTTGCATTGCACAAAACATCAGTGACTTCATATATCCATTACCCATTTTGTCTGGAGTAGCAGAACGTCACTAGGACTCTATTTAACTAACACAGATTATGCAGATCACAGTTGAAGTATATCTTTTTAAGGCAAGAAGAAAGTGTAACAGGTTTTTGGAGTCTGAAAGATTTTTTAGCAACTGAAGACATTTTCTATATTTTGTACTAAGACGTTTGTAAAACTGCAAAATGCAAATTTTTTTTTTTTTTTATAATTGATGCCTCTAATGATTAAGTAGTTATTTTTTCAAGGCAAATTTACTTTTTTAATTGGAAGTAATACAAGCATAGCAATAGCTATGCAAAACTACAGAGCAATTGATCCTGGTATATTATCCATCCCTTTCGTTAACCTTGAGTGTTGAATTATGTCTACTCTATGTGTTTATCATTTCTAGGTATGGATACATATATGATTACAAGACTAAACCTCAAGAGACCCACGGTTCAAAATGTCAGCTCTGCATATACTATAGATGAGCAGGCCCAAAGAAGAAAACAAACTTGGCATGTTTCTAATTGGTTTTCTTTATTAGCATTCCCAGAAATCCCCACAGGCAAAGCCATACACAGTTAAAAGTACTGAGTTTTAACTATTTTTTGTGTAGTATAGTTAACCCTTAAGATATAGATTTTAATACAGGCAGGCACTGACATTGTTGGTTTTGTTATGAAGCTTATAAAATAAATTTAAATGTTAATCCTTCACATGGTAGCCATTCAATACGAAACTCAGCAACTGTACCACAGTATGACTTTCTCCTTCACTTCACATACTTTCACAGTAATATTCAATCTTCGTAAGAGGCATAGGAGAGTAACTTGAAACATGTACTGCTGCCCTAAAAATTTCAGAGCTTTCAGTGCAAAAACATTTATGAAGAACACTTCATGCAACTTCATCTTTGTCGAGGAACTCAGATGAGATCTACTTTGAATACGCTGAAACAGTAACAGCAACACATTTCACTTCATAGCTGAGCAAACGTGGGATTTAATATATAGATTATAAAGACAAAGAATCAAAATTTATCAAATAAGAAAATAAAAGGTATGTTCAACATTATAAAGTGTAACTCTTTGATAAGGAACTATAGCACACCTAACTGAAATCATCACTTTGTGGAGGGTCACAAGCAGAGTTACAATGGAAATCAAAATTTTTATTCCTTACAAAACGAACAAAAACTCAGTGACAGACAACAGAGCAATATCAACAACTAATCCCATGATACTGAGACATTACATGCTAAATGCCATCACAGTTTTTTCTTGGATAGGACACAAGAATTTAAGCCAAGTGCAATAGAAACAAATTACCACAAAATATTATAAAATATCACAAAATATCCTGCCGCCTTCCACTATTGAGGGAAAAGAGTAAAATGTGCGTAGATAAATAAAATCTCCAAAATTTGCCTGAGAACTCTAGAAATTGAACCATTTTCTAAATGTTAGATATTGTACTGTTCTGCTCATAGCCAAGCACTCAAATGAAATATTATAGTGACCCAGATCTGTATTATTTCTTGTTTTCCAAAAATGAAAACCCAATATCACATTCTGAGGACCACACATTTTCAGGCATCACCAAACCAGCACCTGAAGAACTTGAAGCTACTCTTCTTTCTTTGAAGTGTTCAAAAAATAAAGGAAGATCACAGGTCTGTCCAAAAAATTGAGACAAACAGGAAAAGTGAATACTCTGAAAAATACATTGAATACACTACTGAAGTCATCATTGGCTGAACATAATGCCCTTCCCTTTTTCCAAGAGTTGCAGTAAATACCCAAAAAATCGCTATGAAGAGTCACAACATTCAAAATATTTGAGCATAACTGATTTTACGACATCTACAACTAAGAATAGTATTTGTCACTGCAATTTTTGTTTCACTATCTATATGAGTACCAACTACAATCTTTCATGACTATTGTAAATATTTTGACACTAAAAAAAAAAAAAAAGTTCAACAGGAGAGATCCTACTCAGAAAAAAAAAAAATCTGTTAAAGTAGAAATGAGCTTTTTCTTTGTACACAAACTGAAAATACTGTGTACTGTTCATGGACCTTGGATTTTCAATACTTCACCACTTCAGTGTGATCCCATTCCAGCTTCAGAATGAGTTGATAGGGAGTGACAGCATAAAATTAGTCTGCTGATATCTGATCTTTGACCACTTGGGATGAAACTTCTGAATAAGAATTTGTTATAGGAAGCACCATCCTTCCCTGCTTCAGTCGGCTTCATTATTTATCTATTTTATTCACTATGAGCATTAAAAACATACTGCCTACAAGGACCCCTCGAATAGACCATCTCCAAGTCACATTTTTTGTATGGGGCAACCCACCAGATGAATTTGTCCATTCCACCTAGGACATAACATTCACAGGGAGGGGATGGTCTTGAAATTAAACTGTGCCACTAATCAGAAATAATTTTTATTTCTACAACACCATAAACAATTTAATTTCCATTAGTGTTACCTCACCTTATCCTAAAAGACTTGTATGGATATGCTGGACTGTAATGACACGAAAGAACCTCTAGCCTAAAAAAATGTGCAGCAGGCAAAGAAGTACTAGTCTGAATGTAGTTTATTCAGCATTTGGCCATGTGCTACAAGAAACCCTCAACACGCTATTTTACTATTAGTAAGCTAAAGAAAACATTTTATGAGCCATCTGTGGTTATTTTTGAAAGTAGATATGCTAATAGTTTGAACATCTTAAACTGGTGTATCTTCAGCGGATAAAAGGAAATGTTCCAATCCTTGCTTTCATGCTACCACTATATTCACCTTGGTGCAACATTTTGATAAAATACTCCTTCAGAATTCAGTGCCTTGATAGCAGATAATTTTCAGTCTGGTGAGGAAAGTAAGAGAACAAAGATAAGTTCTGAGCTCATGAAATACAGAAAAAGAACCAAGGTGTTATCTTTTCCTTCCTCCTTTCAAATGGCAAAAGACTACATCCTGGTATTTTTTTCATTTATTATTTTCCCATTGCCTTTTTTTTTTTTTTTCCCTCTCTCAAGAGGAGAACATAATCTGAAATACTCCCTTCTTAATTCTGAAGTTTTATATTTAAAACTATTACAGTAATCCAGTAAAATCTTCAAAAGTACTTGGGTAGTGTCATTTCAGTTCTCCTTTGAAGACAACTGAATATGTAACTACCAACTGACCAAAGAAGTGAGTCACTAAGTTCACAAGTATTTTTTTCCTACTTCTTTATTTCACCAGTATGATTCCCTGAAATCCATTTTGGTTTCATCCAGAATCCATTATGTTGATGAATTTGCTTAAACATACTTAATCTTATTAAAACCAGACACTTAATTTGTTTAGCTAACTCCTGTTAAATACCAAGAAGCCAGCAGGCAAAGGCTTAATGACACCTATTCCTATTATTTTCACTAAAGTATCACTATTCAGAGCAGAAGGAATACAACACTAAATATCCACGGCTAAATATGAAGTTTAAAATAGGTCTGCATTCTCTTCTTCAGAAATACATTCCAGAAAGAGCACCCGTCAAGATGAGGACTGTTGCCCTGAATTTATAACAGCGCAACAAGCCGCCTGAGCTGGCACTAGTAAAGCCTGTATTTCTGAGGAACGAGACATCACTAACTGGAGGAACAGGGTACTTAAATTCCATCAGCTGGTTCATTTCAAAATAAAGTTCTCCTTAACTAGATTCATGAAAGACAGATACTATGATGGTAAGGTGATACGAACAAAGAGGATCAAGAGTATTCTGTTTGATGTTAAGGTATGGTCAGATTTTTGCGCACTAAAAAATGTAGGAATGTTTAAACATAATAAAAGTCATTCTCCAGAGTTCTAAAAAGTCTGTAACTCAAATGTTACAATTTAGCAGACTCTGTGAAAATAATACTGGATCTGCTTTCATCTTTGTAATTTGAAACTCCAACTCTTTACACATTCTTTTCCTTATTTTCAAATAAATATTTATTTCACCGAACAAGATCTAGGTGGCTAAAGTGCTATTCCTGACCTTCAAAGCCTCTGGAGTTGATCTGAGAAGATGCAACCAGTCCACAGATCTTTGAACATTTTTAGAACGGATCTTATAAATAGAATTCTGAGGTTTTCAAACATGGGTAAATATTTCCTTGATGTGTCCATACACCATAAGAAAGGTCACTTCTCTCATGTCATTCAGTCAAAAACAGAAGTGCTAGGATTCTTTTCTAAACTTGTTTGAGCTAGTGTGACAACTGGAAAATAAACCATATGTGACATCATCTCTAGATGTTATATCAATTCAATACCTACCACAATATAATGAAAAAAATAAATAAATAAAAATTCCCAGGACTTTGACCAAAGAAAGGTTTGGGGCTTTTTTTCCCTTCTCATAAAGGACTCATACACAGTGTTGCTAGTCTGGTAAGGAAACTAATTATCCAAATACATTATCCCAATACATATAAAGGTCTGCAGCCTTTTTATTTAAAATCATAGAATCAAATCATTAAGGTTGGAAAAGACCTCTAATATCATCTAGACCAATTGCTGACTCATCAGCACCATGCCCACTAACCATGTCCCCAAATGTCACATCTACACGTTTTTTTAAAAAACCTTCAGGGATGGTGACTCCACCATCTCCCTGGGCAGACTGTTCCAATGCATTACCTCTCTTTCTGAGAAAACGTTTTTCCTAATATCCAACCTAAACCTCCCCCTAGGGCAATTTAAAGCCAGTGCCTTTGTCCTATCACTAGTTACCTTGGAGAAGAGGCCAACTCTTACCTTGCTACAATCTCCTTTGAGGTCGTTATAGAGAGTGATTAGATCTCCCCCGAGCCTTCCCTTCTCCAGACTGAACAATCCAGCTCCCTCAGCCACTCCTCATAAGACCTGTGCTCCAGACCCTTTGCCAGTTTCACTACCCTTCTCTAGACATGCTCCAGGGCCTCAATGTCTTTTTTGTGGTGAGGGGCCCAAAACTGAACACAGTACTCGAGGTGTGGCCTCACCAGGGCCAAGTACAGGGGGCCAATCTATTCCTTAGTCCTGCTTACTACACTATTTCTGATCCAAGCCAGGATGCCGTTGGCCTTCTTGTCCATCTGGGCACACTACTGGCTTATTAGTTACAGCCAGCTGTGACTAATATTGACTAATGCCTCCAGATCCTTGTCCTCCACACATCTTTCCAGCCACTCTGCCCCAAGCCTGTAGCACTGAATGGGGCTGCTGTGACCAAAGTGCAGGACCCGGTAGCTGGTCTTGTTACAGTTCACACAATTGGCCTCAGCTAAGCAATCCAGCCTGTGAAGGCCCTTCGTATGCTCAGGCAGATTAACACTTCCTCCCAGCTTGCTGTCATCCACAAACTTACTGAGGTTGCACTTAATTTCTTAGTCCGGATCATCAATAAATATTTTAAACAGGACGGGCCCCACTACTGACCCTTGAGGAACACCACTTGTTACCAGTCCCCAGCTGAATGTGATTTCATTTATCACCACACTCTAGGCCCAGCCATCCATCCAGTTCTTTACCCAGCAAAGAGTGTACCTGTCCAAGCTGTGGGCTGCCAGCTTCTCCAGGAGAATACTGTGGGACACAGTGCCGAAGGCTTTGCTGAAGTCTAGACAGACTACATGAACAGCCTTTCCCACAATCATTAGGCAGTTTACTTTTTTATTGTTATAATCACCATAGTTTATAATGTAAAACAGTATCTTAGACAAGAGATGTTTCCTTTTACCAAAGAGAAATTAAGTAGGAAATTCACAAAAGCAATTAACAAATAAATAAATAAATAGGGGGCAGGAATCTCTACCTGCAGTCTTCAAGTCTATTCGTCTTTAGAAAATGTCTTCAGCAATTTACATTTGTAGACATTTGTTTTTTGTGAGCAGATTATTACAGAAAATAAAGCTTCAGAATGAATTTGAAATGTATTTTGCACCAGCCATAGATCTGGCCCAGTGCATTTGCCACTTTACCGTATGTGTACTAGAATTAATCTTCATACTGTGCAAGGCTTCCCCCATAGCTTCACACTAGAGAAGATCACAGAGAGTTATTGGATTTATTATCCTTTTATTGATCTTCCAAAGGCATTTGGATGGATTGATTTTGATACACTGCTCCTTAGACATATTAGACAGATTACATAAACAACAAATTTCAGAGCAGCTGACTGTGACCAGGTCAATATCTCACAGGTAGTTCTTGCTCACACGTACCTATTTCTTGTCAGGAGCACGTCAGCCTTCTGATCTACAGCTGTCAACTTACGACATACAAAACAGACTACAAACTGGGGGATTTAAAGCATCCTAATTTTTGTCTTTTGAAATTAGACTATATTTGTGGCTTAATAATATGCTGCTTTGCATAAATACTCTGAAATGCTTCATTATTCTACTGTTATCTAACTATCAAAAGGAAATGTGTCTTCAAAGATGAGTCACTTTTGTATTACCACTTTTTGCTTTCAAACCTGCCAACTTCTGACAAAATGGACAGCCCTCTGCAGGATGATTTAGTTTTAATTGTGAAGCAGAACAAAAAGAATAAAGCACATTTAGCAACTTTTTAAAAGGTGACATGATAGACTCTGACAAGGGAATGTGAGGCTTATCACAGAAGATTCAAAGCCTAGCAGTTTTTCCCTTACTATGCTAAATACATCTCATGCTTGTGAACTGCTCCCCTTGCAACAAGTCTCATGACATTGCCCAGTAATTACGGGCTACTTCTCTTCACAATCCAGACACATTCCCTATGGAGAATGTTACTTATACCCTATAAAAACCAATATTATGCTCAGCCAAGGACTATGTACAAGGGCTGATCCAAAAGTAATGCCTCCTATTTTATTATGTTGGCCAACAATGTCAGAGGTGGATGATGGTATGGCAGTAGAGGTTGGACCTTCCCACCAATATTCCATTACATTTTGTTGCCCTATGGCAGATGGCAGCAGAGGGGCAGTCTGACAAAGTATCATCTGACATGGAAATATGTGTGAAGCAAAGGTGTGTCACTGAATTCCTCTGTGTGGAAGAAATCTTACCCACTGACGTTCATTGACACTTGCTGAACGTTTATGGAGATCAAATAGTGGATGTGAATATACTGAGATGGTGGGTGGTATGTTTCAGCAGTGGCAACAGTAACAGGAAAGACACGCCACGTTAGGGATGGCTGTGCAGATTTTTGTCAGTGTGACATGCAGGCTCTTGTTCATTGCTGGAGAAAATGTGTATCTACTGGTGGTAACTATGTTGAAAAACAGTGTTCTTCCTTTGTCAAACAGCAAACCAAACCACTAGCTCAGGTGTTTCAAGTCCAGGGATGAAGGAGCCTGTAATCAGGCCGTTTGCCTTGTCTTTTCTGTGTTTCAGCTCTCATCTGAACTGAAAAAAAGCTGAGTAGGAAGGAGAGAAGACGACCACAGGCAGAAGTTCTTAGAGTGCTTACCAGAAGCTGTCTCAAATTAATCAACAAGCAATAATGAGGAAGAGGACTTAATCCCACTTTTTGTTAGATTTATTTAGAACTCCTGAAGCTAGATGTCAGCAGTATTTACTTCCAGAGTACCTTTTTGTCTTCAAAAGACACATCAACCATGAAAAGAAAATGCAATAGTTTTAGTGAGTTCCTCCAACTCTTTTTCCTTTATATTATAAATACAAAAATATAATGATTAGGCCAGCTGCAAAAAAATGCTGTTTCATATCTTTTTTTTTTTTTTTTTTTTCCATTAAATGATCAACACACACACCAGTTCCCCCTCAAGAACACGTTTTAACTGCCAGGCCATGGATGATTCTGGCTACATTTTGGCACTG
>JAOWBP010000001.1:82551236-82568164 GCA_028571105.1 Tragopan temminckii | reverse complement strand
TCACAGAATAAGTGAAAGGTCAAAATATCTCACAGCCCATCATACACTTACTTGATTAAACTGCCGCCACCTTCAACTCGCATCGAACACACAAACATGTCTGCACAAGGTAAAAACACAGTCCAGGCCTCTCATATATTTATGTGGTTGTAATAACTAAGTATTAAGATGTGATAGTGCAGTATTAACAGATCCAAAGGATAAAAGGTTGAAAATTAGATTTTTTTCTATCTTCCATAGAACTCTGAGAGTAACTAACCACTTCAGTTCCACTTTTCCAACTCTGAAATTTTCATAGGCAACAACCCTACGAAATGCATAAATATAAAAAAATAAATTTCATAGCCTGACAAAGTATGGAGCTTATTAAAAATAATAATTAAAAAAAAAAAGGCAATAAAAAGACAACCCTTATTAACTCCTAAAAAATGGTCTACTCTCTTTTCCCATTTTTCACACAAAAAAGTCAGCGCTCTGGACAGCAACTCTACTGAGCACACATTCTATGTTTTCCAGATTTAATACTATATGGTATGGCCCTTGCTTTATATAGTTAAGTTTCACCAAGTCCTATACTCCTTTACAAGATTAATATTGCTAGTTAATGGACAGTGCTGTATAATTATCAAACTATTCTTATAGGTGGAAATACACATATTTTAAATTGGTTCCCAGCAGAAAGCTACTGGTTGTACCTATACGTACAGTACCTACCAAATTTTTTGTGCTGATCTAACAAACAAGATTAATAAAGTTGTTTTGTTGATTTGATTTTACTTCTTTTAAATGTGTAAACCTTTAGCAGTGTGCATAGCATTAATTTCCCCCCTTTCTCTTCGCCCCATAGATGCCATTTCAGACATGTTCCCATAAGCCCAGACAGCAAATGACTTCACGCTGTCTTATCCTTCCAGTAGTTGCGATCTGGCCCTGAACATTAACATGAAGCAATATGAAGTTTCCTGTTACACTTTTTATTGCTTTTGAATCCAGCCTGAAACTTCACCTTAACCTTCTAAGTACTGCATTAATCACATCCTCATTGTTTGCATTCACAGATGGGTAGCACAAATGCGGGGAAAACAATGATTCAGTACTTCACAAAATCTGAAACAATGCGATCTTTTGTCCTTTCCATTCACCCTTTTAAAACTACTCTGATACCAATTCTTACCAAAACAAATCACTACTAAGTCACAGTGCTTTCAAATCAATTCGGAAAAAAATAAAATGGCATCTGAAGACACACAAAAATATGTTTTTAGAAGTTGCAAGAGGAAACACAGAATCAGGCTATTCTTTCCTTTATTCTGAAGCGTTCAGACGCTGCTTCAAAATGTGTTTTCTGTTTCCTCGTTAACATTTAAAGTATCTTAGATCACTCGGAGGAGAAAAAAAGATAATAAATATAGTTCTCTGTTCAGGATTTGAGAAAAAAAAAAGCAGTTCTACAGCTCTGCTTGCTCCTTCATGTCATTACTCCTTTGTCCTATAAGGTTTTTCTTTTCTTACAAGGGAGAAAAGTTACTCTATCCTAGAATTTCTGCAGCTAGAACAAAGCTGCATCTCTGTTATAAAATCTTACAGAGTCATTCAGAAGCTATAAAATGCTACAAAAATAACATATTTCTCACTACACAACAGAAAATTGTAGGTAATTTCCATTAATATGGTAAATAACTTTCTTTTGGATACATTCCTACTACATCCTTGTAGAAAAGTCCAGTGGGACTGAAGAAGTCATTAAGGATATTAATACTCTTTAATTTTGCAATTACTAAGACGTTTAATTTGACCTGAAAGTTCATCAAGTTTCAAACCAGACTGAAAGTAAAGAGTGTTTCCTCACTTAAGGAAAAAAATTGTGTTAAACTTCAAGAAAAATGAAACTATAAATGGTATATAAATGTAAATATTAATTAAACAAAAAATAATTATTAAACCTTATTCTACATATTTAGTTGGTTTTATGTTTTATGACTAATGAAAGATAGTTTAAAACAGATTATCTTTTCACAGAAGGAAGATGTTGATCTAAGCCTCTGGTTGCTACTTTCACTCATTCTGCCAATGGAACCTTTGCTTGTATAGAACTTACTTTAAATAAATGATTTATTCAAAAGTTTTAAAAAATCAAAAATTTGATTTGAACAATTTTAGAGACGTTATCACTGTTCTTAGAATGCTTCTATCTATTTAATGCAGCCCTTTGGAGAAAGAACAAAATTAATCGGACAGATTCCATAAACCATTCCAAATATCTCTCTCAAATTTCACAAGTGCTCTTTGGAGCTCGGTAAGATTTCAGACTCCTCTCTCTTTCTCTCAGAGAATAATAAAAGTTTAGGGACTGCAACCTGTGGTGAACTTTAAACTAAAGACTTCTTGCTGAAGAAAATTAGCGAGTAACCCAGTTTACATTTAAAAAAATATGTTCAAAGCCAAAACACAAATGGCTTAGAGCTTGGACACTGGAAAGTCATTAACAGCAGCACCCAGCAAATTCCTGGAACAGTACCTACATCAGTGCCTCAGTACCTGAGCCTTCACTTCACTTCTGGGTCACAGTGGGATTACTCCAGGAATGAAGTTACTCCCTGTGTTAGCATCTGTTAAATGAGGTCCATAATTACAGCTGGCAGTTGGAAAACTGAAGCAAAAATGAATTAGCATTTCAAATATTTCACTATATAAACTATTCCCATGTCACCAATTACAGTCCCATCCGTACAAAATGGTACCAAAAATACTTATATTTTAATATCTTTTCCTTTCAAAGTTCTCTAAGTATTTTGCTCGTATTAAAAATAAATTAACAAGACTGTTTCTTCAGCACCAATCACCCTATCAAAAGGTCAGTGCTGCTATCACTAGCAGCAACATGTTAACATAATGCAAAGTATTTTTTAACACTGGAGTAAATTAGTTTTAACAACAGTATAATTTTCACCATTTTTCCATTCTTGATGACCTTAAAAATACAGATTTTTTCCTAGATAAAAGGGTTAATAAGAATATGCTGTTTGATAGAAACAAAGAGGAAGGCAGGTTGTCTTAGAAAATGAGATTCTTCTATAAACTTGGGCATACTGTAGAGCTTTTTTCCTTTCTTTTTCTCCTTTCTTACTGTTTATATGATAATGCTCATTCACTTCAGGATTTATGAAACTCAAGATAATAAATCCTCAAACTCTGAATACGCTGTTAGAGAAGAAAGTTGGAGCAGTCCCAGTTTACGTTTGTTTTTAGAGGAAAACTCATCTCGAGGACAAAAGCAGTTCAAAAGTATATGCTGATTTTTCTACAGACTGTATCCTGCTCCTCTGAAGACCAAATCTCTTTCTACTTGGGCCTCGTCAGGGAGCCCGAGGAAAAGACACTCGTTCAAGCCAAAACAGCTAGCTACCCACTACATTCTGTTAAAAGGAAAAATCATAATACTATGCACGTTGTTTTATTTATGTGTTGGTTTCCATGCATACACTGTAACATTATGGGAAATACAAAAAGCATAGTGTAGAAATGTTATGAATTACTGTAGAACCTATCAGAAAATAAGGATAAAGCTCTGAACTGAGAAAGGCAAACATCAATAAAGAAGGGTTGTTTTATCTGTTTTATGAACATCCTAAGTGTCTAATTTATTACTTCTCTATGCAATGTGAAAGCCAGAAAAAAATCGTGTCGAACTATCTGGACTCAGTAATTCAGGAAAAAACAGAATGAAAACTCTAAAATCAGAACATAAACAGATACACGAAAATAAAGAATCATACAGCAGCTTTATCTCAGAACTCTTGTTAAATTCAAACAAAAATTAAACTGCTTTAATCTCCACACAAAGGTAAATAATTTACAAACACAGCAGGAAGGGTTCATCAGAAGCAGGCAGTTGAGAGAAGTTTCAGAGATGGAGAAGTTTGAGAAAACCACTGCTGTCAGGAAGGAGGGAACAAGAAACAGAATACTTTCAGGCTGCCACGTTTCAGAGCTTTATTTTACATCACCAATTTAAAATGTAATGGTGCACATGACACAGTTGTGTGTCAGCTCTTCACCTGCTTACTCTCAGGGTACCAGCAGTTGAAAAATATTTTCTCAGACAAACAGGACTAGCTGCGAGTACAGTCATTTGGAGAATCTCCTCCACAACAATCTGTGACATATGTTAAAGCAGCAGATGACCTTTGCCTGGATATGACACTCCTGTTATGACACAGCATGTTTATTCTACAGCACTGTAGTCATTATCCTGCGTCATGGGAAATCTCTACTGTAACTTTCCATGGAAAAGTATTTTAAAGTCTTCCTCAAATCCTATGAACCTGTAAAAGCACAAATATTGGAGCTCAGACCCTGCTATGAATTATGTTTTTCGGTGTCAGAATTCTGTGCAACAATGCCAGCTTATTATACCTACTACCTGCCTGATCATTTGCCATGAGAACAAATTGCTCTTCACAAATTAGACAAACTGTTTTTTTTCTTTTATAAAATCTTAAACTTATAGGTCAGATTTTGTAGGTAACCGATGGCCCAGCTCTTTGGGATAAATACTCCTAAAAGTAAGTGCTCGCACAGTTTGCCTGTCAACTAAAATCACTTTCCATTGAGGACATGCATATATAAAATCATGGACTGACCAATGTGAGTATATCCACAGTGCTGCTTCCCCATGTATTCAGGGAAACAAGGCAAAAACACTGTTATGAGTAACACAGACTGCAGTGTTTCCTCCTTCTCATTCCCAGCTCAAACATCAAGCTGGCAAATGCAGGGCTCGTCAACCAGAGTGTTTAAAAATAAGCCTACAGAACAAGCAGGCAGGCAGGGAGCAGAACCTCGGAGCTGATTCACTTGACAGCAGACACTGCACCGCTCTGCGAGGGAAGGAGCGCTTCTATTTAACGACTGACTGCTCTTCCTTCTGCAGGAGGAGCGCCGGGCCAGAAGCGGCATCAAAGCAGACAGACAGACAGACAAGATGATCATTTTTCTTCCTCGCA
Source organism: Tragopan temminckii (assembly GCA_028571105.1). Taxonomy (NCBI): domain Eukaryota; kingdom Metazoa; phylum Chordata; class Aves; order Galliformes; family Phasianidae; genus Tragopan; species Tragopan temminckii. Next base: position 82,563,158 of record JAOWBP010000001.1, on the reverse strand, counting down.
GAATGAGAACCCAAACAAAACCGAGCCCCCGAAACCATTATCTTGAAAAACAGAAAAGATCTTCGTGAAGCACAAAGTCAGCACAGGGACAGCAGGTGCTGCCATTCTGCGCCGTTCGGCTCAGGGATCTCTTTGTGCACTCACAGAAAGAAAAACAGTCCCATTTGTAGACCTCACAGGGAAACAAAGAACTTCAACAAGGAGCTGCGATACACATCTTACGCCATTAAACGTCTTCACCAGGAGAGAGGGAAAAATCTCCCCCCGCTGTAAGCAGCCGCGGACACCTTTTGTTCACTGATAAATATTTGCCTTTGTCTTTTGTGATAAGGTCTGCTGCCTTCGTTTCACACAGAAAGGGCCCGCTTGTTTCTGGATAGAAAACATTTAATTAAGATCATTTCCGATTCCCTTCCCCTCCTCCCCCCCGTGCACCAGGAAAAAAGGCAAGCAACGGGAGGAACACCGGCACTGCTTCCTCTTGGGGTGGAACGAGCGCCCAGCAGACACTGGGCGGCCAAGTGCGGGGGCACTGAGCAGGGGCACTGGACAGGGCCAGCAGGGGCCCTGGCAGGGGGTTTTGGCTCGGCTTGGCCTGGCCGGGTGAAGGGGTGAGACAATTTGTCACTCCTTTTTTTCCTGCACGGCATTAGACTGAGAATTCACCTATTCCATACGTAGGAGTCAAACTTCGCAAAACAATTCCCACTGTTGAACTAGTTTGATACACTGAACAGAAAATCAAGGAAACAGCATCATAACGTGTATTTACACAACTTCCAAAGCTGCTACCCCTCATACGTCCGTTCACTTGCTGGAATTAATGCTCTTTGTTATTGACTGCCTGCAGCACCGGATTCTGAAATATTCCTGTGTGCCACCCACTTGGAGCAACATTGTTACACATGGGTTCACCTGCAAAACCCAAGCCTCTCCATCACTCCCCCATAAACCCCCTTTGGACAGCACATCCAGATTTCTCACATTCCCCTGCATGAAATTTTGCTAAGAAACATCAACAAAAATATGAGTTCAGGAATACTAAACTAAAAAAAAAAAGATAATATGACAAGAGACAAATACAGCAAATATGCTGAACTAGGAGATATGCAAGAAGTGGGAGAGAGAACCGTTCCTGCAGTCCAGACGTAAAACAAGTAAATGAGCTCATGATGCAGACATGTCACAGTCCTCAGAGGTTCTCATTTGCTTAAATATTTAGAAAGCATAAAATCACTTTTCTCTTCCCTTTGAATCTTAATACAATGAACTACATTTCTGTAAGAGTTGTACCAACTTTCACAGAGTAAAACTTTTTTTTTTTCCCCCACTCGGAATACTGAGGTTTGTATTTCATTAATGAATTTCAAGAATTCTTCACTGTAAGACAGTAAAGACATCGCCATAAAGAGAGGGAGAAAAAAAAAAAAGTTAATGTAAATAAATCAGTGTCACTCTATCCCTCTCCAGCCATCTGTTTCCCTATAAATACAGACACAAAAAATCAGAATTTGCTAAAAGCAGCTATGCTAAAAGTCTATCACATTATTGTTCCAAGTGAAAAACGAGAGCAAAAAAGCGCTACCAGTATCATCTTACCTGCCTTTTAGGGAAAAGTGTAAAAAACACAACACGCAAGAAAGACTGCAAGCTGAGAATGCGTCTGGATTAGCCACAGCAATTGACCGAGTGAAAATGAATCAGCCTCACTTTTTCTTGAAATGAAACAGATTTCTCCACTTCATATTGACACATCAAAAATATGATCACAGCTCGACTTGAAATTACAATACTGCCGTACTCCTCAATGCTCTCAGCAGGTTTGCTCATCAAAGCATTCTTTTAACAAGAAATACTTTTACGATCCTGTAAATGTTGTGCTAATAGTTTTGAACTGAAAATGGTAAGAGCACTTTACTTTAGGGTGCTTTGTATAGTGCCATTTGGTAAACTCATTCAATAGCAGATAACCAAGAGCTCCATTTTTAATCTCCGTTAGTAATTAAAAGTTCTAAATTAGATTCCCTGCTAGAAGTCTTGATCTTCCTAAAATTTATGCCCCAAAGTAAAGTTTATTTTACTAGTACCACCACAAATTTCACAGAAGCATATCGAGGTGACCCTTGATGTATAAAATCAGTACCTAAGAGACAGTATTTTTAAAGCAAGAGTAATACAAAATTTTTTGTATGTCTGTAAGCAGAGGGACACAATAAAGGATACATTTACATTTTTATAGGGGAGGAAATCCCATAGCAAATGGTAATGAGCGGACCACAAACAGGGTACTGTCTTTTCACAGTTTGTGTGAATTTGACAACAAAGAAAGCCATAAACAAGACCAAAGAGTGTAATGAGATTAATCCAAGATTATCTTAATTGATCCTTTACATAAGTACAGTGAAACCACATTCACTTAAGAGCATTCAAGAGGATAATGAGTAAGCAGGAATTACCTAACTGTAACGTCAGCACAGGGCTCATGGTATCAAACAGCCATGCAGGATATTGGACACAAGTTAAACTAAGATAAAGATTAAACGCTTCTATCACTTACAGAAGGACCACCAAGAGATCTACCTATGTTGCAACTTTTGTTTATACAGCAGGACAGATAATAATAGCTGTAAACTGAGACTACACTTTTGCAGGGGCACTTAACATACATGTTAAGTTATGTTCTAGAAAGGTGAGATTAAGCCTTTTCCAAAGGTGATCTGGGTTATACTTTTGCCTATAAACTCTGCACCTAGAATAGAAATGTTTTTATTTATCAAAGAAAAGAGGCAGGATCACTTGTAAGTGGTTCAAATATATTTAAGAAAGAAGGAAGTGTGCTAAGTACCTACTCCAGTATCTGGCCACTGTTTAAATAACACTTGACAAAAAAACATTAACTGTTAATAATGAAGGAAAACTAGAAGCTTTACTTAGGGAGCCACGGATCATAAGTTAATCTTAACTTTATCAACTCAGTCGGACAAAGAAAGAAACAAAGGCACATACTCAACAAACAAAATATGCCTATCGCTGGCAGGTCTGGCATATTCCTTACAGAACAGAAAAAAATATTTATATAAAGCTTTTCCCTAGGAAAACAGTTTCATATCTAGATCGCAACTATCACTGTTATTTTTGTTGTGTTGTACAATTTTGTTATTTAGGTTTTTGAGGTGCTTTGTTTTAGCTTAAGTCATCTGTTCAAGCCATATACTCCCACACAGATGCTGTTCACATTGTATATTCCCAACAGCCCAAGATTATATTTTCCAAATGAAGATATATATTGAGACACTGTCTACATATGCAGGGATAAGGAAAACCAAAGCCCAACCAGAGTTGAATCTGGCAAGGAGTGTGAAGCCAAAGAAGGGTTTCTACAGATATTTCAACAGCAAAAGAAAGACCAAAGATAACGTGGACCTGCTGCTGCAGTGAAGCAGGTCACGTGGTGACAGAGGACATGGAAAATGTTGAGGTGCTTTTTGCCTTGCTTTTGCCTCAGGCATCCCAGATCCCTGAGACCAGGCATCCCAGACCCACTGCATATTTTGGAGCGAGGAAGTCTATCTAACCTTTGGTGGAGGAGAGTCAGGTAAGAGAACATGTAAATGAACTGAGCAGAAAATAAACAAGTCCCTGGGACCTGATGGAGTCTCCCCATGAGTGCTGAGGGAGCTGGATGATTTCATTGCAAGGACGCTGTCAATCACCCCTGAAAAGCTGTGGCAATCTGGAGAGGTTTCTGAGGACTATAGAAAGTAAATGCCAGTATATCTTCAAGAAGGGCAAAAGTAAGGATGTACAGAACAGTCAGTCTCACCTCAGTCTCTGAGGGGTGACGGAACAAATCCTCCTGAAAAACACTTCCAAACACAACAAAGACAAGGAGGTGATGGAAATATTCCAAATAAGGACTTCAAGGGAAAAAGTGTGCCTGGTCAATCTGAGAGCCATCTACAATGAAAGGTCTGGTTGAGTGGACACAGAACAGTGAATGTTTATCTTGGCTTCAGTATATCTTGACTTCAGTATGAGATTTTACATGATCTCAAGCAAAAATCATAGACAAAGTAATGAAATATGGACAAGATAATTGGACAGACAGGTGAACTGAAAACTGGCTGAACCAGCTCAAAATGTTGTGACCAACAGAACAAAGCCCACCTGAAGGCAGGTTCCTCTGTTCTGTTCCTGGGGTTGATACTGTCATTTATCATCTTCATCAGTGATTCAGAAAATAGGACAGAGAGAACTCATCGACAAGTTTGCAGATGCTGCAAAACTGGGAGGAGTGGCTAATACACCAGAGGGTTGTGCCATTCAAAGTGACTTCAACCAAAGAAAAATGGGACAAAGAATCTCATAAATTTCAGCAAAGGGAAGCTCTGATCTGAATCAGATCCAGGAGTGAATCCAGCAGAAACCTCCAAGCTGCTGAGTGTTTGGAGCACAGGACATGTCAGGAGAGGCTGCAATAGCTAGGCCTTCTAAGCTCAGAGAAGACACAGGGGAAAGATGTCATTGCTATATGCAACTCACTGACCAGAGAAGGAGGAACCATACTCTTCTCAGAACTCCACAGTGAAACAACAAGGAACAAACACAAATTGGAATACAGAAAATTCCAATCAAATATAAGGATTTATTACTACTATTGTTGTATTTTTATTTTTTTTTTTTTTACCATAAGAGTGGTCAACCACTGGCACAGGTTATCCAGTCTGGCTGTGCAATCTTCACTCTTGCAGATACTCAAGACTTGATTGGATGCAGCCCAGAACAACTGGATTTCATTATGTCTGCTTTGAGTAAGAGGTTGGGCTAGAGACCTACACAGGTCCTTTACAGCTTCATTTATACTCTGATACTGCAATCACTGTCACTGTAGAAGCAGTAAGACTATAACTCATAAGCAACTTTCCAAGCACAAGTACATGTAGTACACACAGGAGCTTGTAACAGCTTAGTTCTTGATGAAACTTAAAAAAATATATATATATCAGAGAATCATCACTGCAAAACTATCAGCATGAAGTCACTTCTATCAATAATGACTAGTTTGAGAGATTTACATAACCGGTACTTTTTTTCTCAAATATATAACAAATCACATAAATACAGTGGTATGCTTTTCACATCTGACACCTTTGATTGTTATCAGGTAGACAGAAAGCTTTTTTTTCCCTCACAGATATTTGTAGAGAACCAACTGCTAACTCTTCATAATGACTGCTGAACGTACTACAAGAAACATCAATAATATTAAGAGAAGCTACAACAAAAAGCAAAATAAACCAAAAGGGTATTAATGCCAGAGTCCCAAAAATATTTACCAGACGTGCACGTGTGGTGGAATGAGGATGGGCAGAAGTTAAAGCTAGTGTTTGCATTATACTTCTAATACTTGTTCTGAGTAAGCTTGCAAACTCCAGCAGATACAGAGATGCCCATGCTTGGCCACCATCACTAATGGCAGAACATGAATGGTGAGGGGATACTCTGGTCCAGCATTCAAAATCAGATCAGTTGTTGAAGTACCACAGCTCTATTCATATATATAATGTCAACACAAGTAAAGCTTCCCTCCACCACCTTCAACCTTGGCACTAAGCTTTCCTTGTAAACAACAGAGCTTCCCTTGTAAACATGCACAGCACTGTGCTGAGTGGAAGCACTGGCTGCAGTGCCTCCTTTGCCCATTAACCCATTCCACAGAACAGACATGTCTTGTAGCCATGGGATTTAGACCTGAGATAGGCACTGCTTTCTGGCTGGGATTTCCTCTCCTCAGACCAGATTTGGGGTTACTGTTACCTTGAGTGCCTCCAACTGGTTCCAGGTAGGTGCTGGTTTGCTACTACTGGAACTGATGGCAGATTAGGGTGTTCTGCTGTTTGTTCAGGTAGGAGGAAATAACTGGAACAAACACCTGAAAATATATAATTTTATATGCTTACCAATGCTTCCCTGAAAATCATCATTCCTTGGAAGCTAAATAAAAGAGCAATTTATCTTTGCAATCCACGCCCAGACCCTCAATATGCTTCAGCCCCTCTCCCTAGACAAACATTGGCAGTGACTGTTCCCACACATTAGGGATTTTTAACTATTTACTGATCCTTTGTTCTCTAGATGCCAGCTAGACAGAAGTGCTGCATCACTTCACACTGGATTCCAAATACTAAATGCATTGTTATTTGGTGCTAACATCATGGAGTTTCTCCAGTAAATTCAAGAGTTAAAACCACAAAAATAATAAAGTGCATAATTATGTAATACTTTTTTTTTCTTTCTTTGTAGAAATGACCCTAAGAGGAAATTAAACTACAGACATCCAAAGTAGTTTTCATTCAACACTCCTACTGGAATAATAGAACCTGCACTTTTTGGCACTAAGCTTGATGACATACAAATGTATCAGAAAATATTTCCTTGCCCTGAAGACTTCATATATGTTTGAGATACCCAAGCAACCTCTCAATCAGTGGTTTAATACACTGGCTAGTGTTTCAGAGAATTTCTATGTGCTATAGCAGTTAATTTTCTCCAGGGCATGAGTTTTAAGTTACATTTTTGTTGAAGAGAAATACATTCCAAATGTCATTTGAGTGCTTTCTCCTGCCTAGCAATCCCTCACAGGCATCATTCTGCACATCTTTTACTAGGCAGTTAAGATGGGCATCTTCATTCTTTCTCACTGGGCTTTTCCTCCAAAAGATTAGTTTCAGTCTTCCTTGTTTGCTTTCTGCTGGGCTTGTATTCCCAGGCTACTTTCCTAGGAAACTGTTTGATTCAGACTATCTTTTATATCTCAGAAGCCTGCTTTGAAAGGGCTACTTCATCCTGAAAGAGAATTCAAAGATAAATTGGGTAGCCAGAGGCTTTGTATACCAGCACCCAAAGGAGAAGATCAGATTTTTATTCTTAAAAATGAACTCAAAGCATCCACTGTTTATGTATGTTTAATAATATTTTTGGATGCTTCTGTGAAATTGCCTCTTTTGATTCATATCATTCTAAACATCTAATATGGTTCTGTCATGGTTTTATGATTTTTGGTTATCGGTATTCCACATCATAACATCGTGTAGTGCATTAGGAGTTAAAGTGTTAATGCTGCAGTTCCGGGTACCAGTCCCAGAAGAGAAGAACTACATTCCCCAGAAGACTGTTCATGTGTTGTTATCATTTCTGCTCAGGGGAAACAGATATAAGGCCTTGTTAGGTCATCTGACGGCTCTCTTCTTTGTTAGGCTCTCTTCCCTGCTGCTCAACCAGACTGCACATCTCACCTCAGCATTATGGTGAGGCTTATCCATCTTTTGGAGGCTCTCTCACTATATTTGATTTATTAGCTTCAATTCTTATTATATTGTATTATAGTGTGATATCTTGCATTCCAATAACATTTAGTAGATTAGTTTGTTTCTCCTCAGATCATTGCCACTGTTTTTAATTATTTTGGGTCCCCTGTTTCCTTTTTCTGGTGGCACGGATTTTGCAAAAATGCCTCTGCCCTGCTAGTCACAGAACCAGGCTGAACCAGCCCATAAATTGTTGACAGGTTCCTTTCACATACTGCAAATGTGTGCAGCAACAGATGTAAATAAATCAACTCCAGCCACTTATGCAACAATTTTTGTTATTGCCTGTCTCTAGTATCCTGTATCATTTCTGTTCTAGCTTTTGCTCATCCTCTAGGATGAGCACTTAGGCAAAAGTTCAGTAAATAGTTGAACATAGGCAAATCAGTTTGGAGGCTGAGAGATCTCTGTTCTGAGCCTTTTCCTTCAGTTCCCCCTTGTCCCCCAGGGTATACTGAACAGAGTGTAGAACCATTGTTGGCGTTCACTATGCTCAGGAAAGAGCAAAAAGTGTATAAGAAAAAAAATAAATCAGTGCCTCTGAAGTCTTCTGAAACCTGGTAAAATCCAAGACAGACCAACTGAGCCCTTGCAAGACTTACTGAAATGTGAAACAAAGAAAGCCTAGAGCACCTTTATGAAACACTGAAGCAGATCCCCTTGGGGATCCAGCTACTTTTCCTTCAGTGAATTCCAAATGGACTTGGACCACAGAGAACAGTCTGTACTCCTTGTGGACATCACTGCTTTCTAGTTGATTAAACTCCAGTATACTAAAGCTGCAGTACTTTATTCCAATGTTGAAATTAATTGTCATCAATCCAAAATAAAAATCTATGCTCAATGTATGCTATAAACAATTACAATTAATGCTGCAGGAAACTGTCTGGGGTTCAAAACAACTGGGGAAAAAGAAACCAGTTTCTCTAAGTGCAACCTTAATTTGATTCACTCTTGTACCTATCTAGTTCTCAGCTACACCTGCAGTTCTCTGCCCATTCTCCTTGTATAAGTATCTTTCAAATAATATCGGCCTAATTAACCATCTTCTAATTTGCACTCAAGTCAGACTCAAAAAGCACAGCCAGTGAGGTCCCAGGAAAGATACACTCATTCTGCTTTTCGTTTGGGGCTTCTGTACTGAAATCCAAATTTGCCTGCAGCAGCTTCTGCTTGAAGAAGTGAATAATATTCTGCTCAGTCCTATTGTGGTGTTTATTCAATGCAGAAATAATGCAAACTCTCCCGCTGTGAAGGTCTACAGTTCTCCACTGAGCTTTTAAAAACTGAAGTATTCTGTAAGGTTGCAACCTAGGCACCTTCCTTTCTGCCCTGATACATTAACTGAAGGGCAGAAGACACTTCTTGGAAGAAATTGCTTGAATATAATGGAAGAAATAAGGCTTTCCAATAAAGTTCCAAATCCTTTTGGCAGAAAGAAAAAGTGAAGAGTGAAGCAGAAGGATAACTTCAACTTAAACAACTACGGTTTGCCAGAAATTGATTGAAAGCAGGATCTTAGAGCAGAAAACGTTAAGCACCATTCATAGACAACACTTGCCTGCCTGAAGACAAAATCACTGCAAACCTGGATGATGCAAAACAGGACTTGTAATTAACTGTGAGGATTTTTATAACAATAGTGTGTAAAAAAAAAAAAGAAAACTATGCATCAGATGGCTTGTGTATAAAGTCCAAGGAATACCAGTGAGGTCAGTGGCAGCTGGAGTTCCTAGTTCTTGTAGTAGGGAACACAAAGTCCTAAGTGGTAGGAGTGTTTAAAGACTTTACACACTACTTCATATTACTCTTTAAAAAAAAATATTGTTTCTGGTGCATACTGACCTAAAGCCTGAAATTTCCAAGTTGAGAAACTAGAATTCCACTTGCTTCATCCAAGTCATCGGCTTCGTACTAACTAAGAGTGGCACAGTACTATAGCTACCTCTTACCATTCATCCTGTGAACTCAGTGTTTAAACTGTAGCTTTTTTTCCAGATATGCAGTGGAAAATCCCTAAAGGTCTAGAAAAGGAAGGCAGTAAAAGCAAGTTAGAAAAGTATGCATTTTATTAAGTTAGACTAAAGGTCTGTTAATTTTGTATGATTTCTATTTTGTGACCTAGTTGAACATGTCAGTTCGAGGCTCATTTAAATGATGCTGGGACTGACATCACCTATGTTTTCAATGCAATTCTGCCCACAAGGGCTAACAGAGTGACATTAAATCATTAATTCACAGGCCAAATATCTACCTCACATCTACCTTCAAATCCTTGAGTTGAAATCACCTAACCATGTTGTTTAGGAATTAAGCATTTCTACATTACTTCAATATCCCTGTTTTTGAGAAAACAATGGTAACTTTTGTATTTGTTTCATTTTATTCTTAGGGTATAGTTATGAGGTTATTAGGGCAAAATTAATTTAAATATTAAAATACCCCATATCTACTCTGACAATAAACACAAACACTTCTCATATTTCTTTTTGTAGAATTGCATGTCAAAGTCAGTGAGATCTACTGAAATAAATTAATAGAAGTTACTGTAAGACAGAAAAAAAGCCAACGGTCTCCTTAGTGCAAAAGATTGTTGAAAGGTTCACGCTGCTTAAGACCTTGCCTAATTTAACTTTGAAAATTTCCTTAACTTATTATGTTGCACTAAGGAGAACAGTAATTACATTCTCACTTGAAATAGTAATTAAGGTTGTCTCCATTTCAGATTCTGAATATGAAACCTCTTTAGTTACATGATAAATAAATTGGCCTACAATCTTTCTATGACATATCAGAGCATCTCCTTGAAACATGTTGTAGTCCAAGTTGAATCTGGAAAGATGAAAAGAAATCAGACTCCAACATAAGAAGTTGTAGCATAACTATTTTTGCTCCAGTACCTTCAAAACAACAAAAAAAAACCTTTGTTTTGGGACACACTTAGCAGGAAAGCTGGCACTAGAGGCACACAAAATGCCAAAGAGGAAGAAAAATCAAAAGTGAGAAAAATACTTATAATTCCAATGGAAAACATTATACTAAATGTTTCTGTTCAATTTATAAGCTTGGAACATACTTAAAGTTATATATAAGAGATTTTAAATATCAATCTGGACTGTTTTAATATTGGTAGAAGCATAAAAAATTATTAAAGCAATAACTGTAGTATTTCTTAATTTTCCTAATATGGTATTCACCAGATGTTTCTCCTGCTAAATAAGAAGCTAAGCATAACTAAGAACCAAGCCAGATAAATTGAGGGAGAATTAACCAGAAATACCATCACTTCCAATATAGCTATGGTACTTGTTACAGACTGTTTAGCTTTAAGCAAAAAGAAGGCACACACAGGCATACCCATGCCACAGTCCTTAGGAATTTCATAGCATGATCTCCACTTACGTCATGTTTCCTTGTGGAGTGCTATTACCACGTAAAATGGGAGATTGTGGAGTGGAAATATCAGCAAAGATCAAGCATTGTAAATCTTTCTGTGTGCATAGGAACTAACAAAGCTATTTAAATCGGTTCATATAAGAACAGGCGAGTCCATAAACACAGCAGAAAGTCAAGTAATCCAAGCAGTTAATTTGCATAACAAAAAGCAAGTCTATAAAGTCGTTTCAATTCAACGCTCTTAAGAAATTGTCTCCTCAAAGAGGAGCGTGAAGAGGTGGTAAGGGTCATCTGCTCAGCATTAGACTGGACATGGCATTGATACAAACCAACAATCTGCTATCAAGGAGGCTAAAATCTTATGGAAGGGACATTAGATATCCTCTTGTCTCTGCTCCACTCTCTCTTCACAAAGTCCTGCCTCCTATCACTCCTGAACATACCAGAAAGAAATCAAGATCCACTGCTAGAAACCCAGAACAGAGCTTCTAAGTAAGCCAATCATTTCTCACCTTTGTGTTATTCCTTTTGAGAATTCAAAATGTACTTGGATCTTCTTGGTTTATTTGTTCAATTGAATTAAGTGGTATTTCTCCTCCACATTTTTCACTCCCCAAAGACTTATTCCTCCATCTTGTCCCAAAGTAAAAGTGAAATGTAATTTCATTTTTAGTCTGGTTTCAGTACTGGAATTAGTAAAACTCTTGGCATTGCTCCTTGTCACAGTTTGCCTTTCTTCAAAGACAGCTTTGTTGAAGTTACTGAAATAAGAACCACTAGAGTGACTGTTAAAAGTTTAAAACAGTTTCGTGAGAGTCTGCTGGAACTTGCTGAGAGAAGAGGGAGAAGGAATACAGATCAAGGAAACAAATGGCTGAGTCAGATGACCTGCAGAGTATTTTACTGAAGGCAAAGACATCAACTAGACTCAAACAGAATGCAAAACTGTAAGATTTGGGTAGAACAGGATTGTGTCAGGATGTTCTTCATGCATCTACATTTTGAGCTTGGAGAACACAAAAAGGAAGACGGGTGAAGGTGTAGGCAGGTCAGCCATATACACAACTTTGTTTCATTCTATTCTATATACCATACTCACAATGCAATACAACTCTTTGCATTCAGTATAATAAACGGCTCAGAACAGACGAGGTTCCGA
>JAOWBP010000001.1:82513987-82531072 GCA_028571105.1 Tragopan temminckii | reverse complement strand
CGAACACAACAGATGTACAATATGAACTTCTGCACTTGAGAGAGTCTGCAACATTAGGTCAGTCCAGATCTAAAGCCCCTTATGCATTTATCTATTGTTTTAAAAAAAAAAAGATATTCTGCTAATTGTAATCTTTAGATGAACTAACAAACTTAGAAAGACAGGTCAAGAAACAAGTAGGAACATGCCATCTGTGGAGGCTTCATCTAATCAACTTATGCTGATTGGTAGAATTATCCTATCAAATGAGCACTTTTCCTTTAGCTCCAAATAACAATTCTGAGAATTTTCCTGCAACTCCTGACTGAGATTATTTACCTTCTGAAAAGAAGACTATTTGAGTAAAGATACAACAAAGATCACTTTGTGCAGAATTACACTTCTGCTGAAGGAAAAAACACTTAGATTCATTTCTCCTCTAAATCACAGGCATCTTAAACATCACATACAGAGCAACTTTGACATGCTTTGAAGAATTACAGCTCTAAATTTCTCCCACTCAACAGTTTCTGCAAACTTATTTCTAATGTTACTGTCAACGTGTATAATTCTATTGCTGTGCAAATAAAGCAGCTTTTTCAAACGAGCATGGTGACTGGAGTAACATAATTCAGATCAGATTTATTACCACTACACTAGAACTTATCTAGGAGTATTCTGCTTTCCTCCTTAAGAGAGACAAAAGTTATAAAAGCCATATCTTCATAGTTTTGCAACTCACCTAAAATTTAGATAGCTCCCTGGTATTTTTGGAGATAAGTGTGCAACTATAAAACCTTTGTCTCTTCTTAGCAGTAATCAGAATCGCTGAATGTTATTTTAAGAAAAATTTATGTGCATCACAACAAAGGAATGCAAAAGAAAACTTGAGAAAATAGAATAAATATAGACAGAATAAAACTGGCTTCCCCTCAAAACCCCAAGTTTGTCAAAAGAACAAAGCACACACAAACAGCATGTAAAACCTGAATTCAAAATGCGCTTATATAAAAGGGGTGAGGACACATGTTTTTTCTATTTTAGCTTGAAAAATAAAGGGACACAGCAATGAGTCTTGCTGGCAGGCAGATAACTCATAGGCCCTGACCCTTCGACTCACCAGGAATTCAAACACAAAGCTCTTTTCATAGTGACCGTGCCATACATTCTCAAGATAAGGCAGCGAAATACGGAGCAATGCAGAGGTGCCGCAAAGCTCAAACTGCGGAAAACTGCACAGAAATTCCAGACACTTATTCACCTATATGCAGCCACACACCAAAGGCTGGTTGCAAAACTCTTTCTTTGCAAATCAGAAGCCGTGCAGCGTGCTTTAGAGAATGGGACCTGATTCCTGGAGCAAGCAAAGGAAAAACAGAGAGCAAGCAGCAAGGAAAGGACCATCCCTGTGCATTTCTGCACCATTCAGAACTGCAGTGCACATCCGGACAAATAATCCATAACACAATGAACTTTGCAAAAGGATAGCTGTGGTAGAACGGAAGGGATTTTAGAAACAACAGAAACAGCTACATTTCAAACAACATTTCAAATCTGGACTCACCATGAAAATGCAACAGTTGCCTGAAGTTAGTGTGCTATTTTCTGCCCTGTTCCAGTGCACTTTTTGCCTAGTTGTCCAACACTTGGGAGCTCAGAGCTGCCACACAGAGGCCCCTTCCGTGATCTGGCTTATTTGCCTGTCAATTTGAGTCTCGGCTTCTGTATGATGCAGCTGTGCACTTTGCTGAAGGTCTAATATCATTTCCATAAGCTTCCTCCCTGCCCGGAGCAAGCAGTTTATTCTCCCTGCTCAATAACTACTCAAATCACTTTTCTGGTACTCAGAGGGATAAAGCTTTAAGTTGTTAAGGAGTTCTTACTAAGTAGTGGGTGGAGAACATAAGCTCGGTACAAGGAAACTCTGCGCATAATCAGAAACGGAGAAACTTCCTCCCTTTCCCCCAACCCCTCCTCTCGACAGCCAAAGCTGCCAGTGCCTTCTTTACAGAAATTTAGGAATGTAAAGGGAGGACTCAAAGGGGCCCAGTCAGACAAGCCTTTCTCAATCAATTAGCTTGCAGCCATTACTTGTGACCCTAGGTCACACAACATAAGTGTGTGGGGTGTGCCTTTAGGGGTACACCAAAGCTACTTATTAAAACTTACATAACCAAAAGCGTTCAAAATCAAATAAACTTTGAAAGTTGTAAAACATTTTCCACGTACCACAGTTTTGCAGGAAGAAGAGCTTTGAATAGTGAAATGTTACTTTGCTTTTCCAATAACGAGTCATTTGATGGAGGAAATTTACTTTTTTCGTACTTTTCAAAAAAAAGAGACTGAAACGTGAGAAACAGAAACAACCTTAAAGGTTGTTTGCCTTGCAGTTATGAAAAGCTAAATAATATTGGCGAAAGTGATATCTGATGAAGTACATGATTGTGCTTCCTAAAATAAGACTATTGTCTGTAGCTGCAAGGGGATAGAGTTTTGTAGGATAGTTTAATTAGTTCATGAAGTTCAGCCTGTGCATTTTATTTCTCTCCAAGAAATGAGTTGCAAGCACTGGATTCTACTCTGTTTTAGTACCCCAACATAGCAAATCAAACAATAGAGTTTAAAAAAAAGACCTGGCATATTTAAATACTGCACTAAGTTATCCTGCATTGAACACACGGAAAAGAGGGTGTAACTTAGCACAACTGCCACATGACAAGCATACACCCCTTGGTGCGAGGGAAAACTTCAAAAAGACCCTCAGCTTCATATCCTGCCAACCCAATGACATGGAGATGATGCCTTGGGAAAACCCATGAGGGAGTCCTGATTTCAAAAGCAGATCTATGACAACCCCTTTCTGGGCCAGACAAGATCAATGCACTGCAGGGGCGATGCACTTTAATCTCAAGGTGCATCGCAAAGCATCTTTAAGTAGTGCCACAGATCAAGGCTCATACAGAGCTGGAAAAAAACAATTCACACCAAACTTTTCTCTGTGCTTAAGGTAACAACAACAGCTGCTCAAAAGCTTGGAGAGGACACAGGGAAACATAATAAAAGAGGGAAGTAATGGTAATGTACTGAAATTCACTGAGGATGTTGTAGACAACTTGCACTCTACATGTCTCTTCTCCATTAAAACTCCAGTCAAACTCTCCGAACAGGCAGCATGGCTTGTGTTAGTTCAGACGTTCATTCCAGAGATCAGATTGCAGGATCAGGGCCACTGAATAAGTGCCCTGGGGTAAGGATTTTGCTTCTGTCTTGCATATAAGACAGCATTTAATAAATTAGGTCACCTTTAAATCCCTGGAAAGCTCTGGCAGTACAAATAATAATCATGGAAATTTATATTTTGAATGGAAAAATAGACTCAGGATTAAGACACTGGACAGGGATTCATGATATTTGGGTTCTGTTCCCTTTTGTGTCTCAAACTGTTCTAATGACTTGGGACACATTACTTCACTATTATGCATTTAAACCAAGTGCCACTTGCCTTACAGATAGAAGGCTTTTGCCTCCTCAAATATTATT
Source organism: Tragopan temminckii (assembly GCA_028571105.1). Lineage (NCBI taxonomy): Eukaryota > Metazoa > Chordata > Aves > Galliformes > Phasianidae > Tragopan > Tragopan temminckii. Next base: position 82,527,553 of record JAOWBP010000001.1, on the reverse strand, counting down.
TATTAGAAAGTGATGATAATATTCAATATAGAGACCTTTACAATAATAGTTCACAACACATGCTCTACAAAGTGAAATTAAAGCAGTATGGAATATAAAACATTTACTGTACAGGACAGAGTAACGGAAAACAAGAAAGCTATCCACATCACATCCTCTAGCATTCAAATCCATTGTGGATTTCAACAAACACAACCTCCAGGAGATAATGCAAATCCATGCACATGAATAACAGTATAGACTTCATTCTCTCTCCTTTAGCCACTTAGAGTCCTTAACAGAAGAAAAAGATGGTAAGGAAGGCTGTCCAGAGTGTTGTTCCGAGCAAGTGTTATGAAATCAAGAACTCTTGCCACGTTTGCCCAGTGATCCTCCATGCTCTGTAAGCTGAGGAATTACCTTTAATTTGAGGTTTCCCTTTAGTGCACAACTTGTAAAGCAAAACAGACCTCAAGCACTCCATTTGCTTGTATGTTACAGATACACACACCTTTCTTTGGGAAAAGTTGATACGGAAAATTTACAACACAAATAAAGACATTTAAAGGATGTTTTTAATGTAACTTAAAACAATGCCTCCACACTGGAAATAATAATAGCATAATGGCTCCTCCTGGCACAGTTGAGTCCCTGGCTAAGGGCTCTTCCTTTTCCTGACTGCTGGCTGTAAAATTACCCCTCTATTGGCTCTACTCCATTGCTGCCACATTACAGCTAAGCCAATGCAACATGAGCCATTTCAAAATAATCATGAATGAATAACAACTCAAAGTTAGAAGGAGGACAGTTCTTAAATCCATCATGCTAGCCAGAGATATATAAAATTCCTTCAGGATTCTCAGGACACTCTTCAACGAGAAAGACTCTCTTTAATTAATGAAAACAAACATCACCTTATTGTTTCCATTTTTATAGTCTAGTACAGGATCATTGCAGAAGAGACGATTTCAAGGACAGATAATGTAGCTTTTGGCATATTCTTCCACTTCTTGCCCTTTCTCCTCAAAAGTCATGAAATTTGGAGACCTACCTTAATTAGACACTTAACTTTTTCCTGTATATGTTATACTTTCTTTTATTCTAACCAGTAAACACTCACCTAGGGTACATACATCTTCCTCCTCACACCAGGATATTTTCCACGCTTACTAACTCAAAAAGAGCAAGGAGGCAAAATGTGAGAGTATTATTTAAACCTTTCCTTTGCATATGCAGATCATTAGGCTGGGAGTACAACATGATCATTCTTGTTGTGCAATCGATAGAATATATGACCATGCCACATTAGGGGATTCTTTGAGAACAGAAGAAGTTTCACATTATTTGGGGGGTTGTTTTTCTGTGTAATACCTAATGAATATAAAAGGCAATACTGTGTAACATTAATTCTCAAAACAAGCTTTACTCCTCTACTGTGTTTTTAAGTGAAATATATTCATTTTAGTTAGATTAAAAAAAAGCTATGTCACCTACAGCAGAGCGCATGAAGATTACAATGTTGATAGTAGTAAGATATCTTAGTCTAAACACTTTACCTGAAAAGCAACTGCTTCTTTAAGCAAACAAAACAAAATTAATTCTTGGGGGGAGAAGCCTGAAAATGCCCTACAGTACTCAGTACTTTGAAACAGATCTTCCACTCTTCAAATCTCCTTCCCCCACCTCCCCCCAACCCCTTTTCCTTTCAGGAAACAAAACTCAAGAAGAGAAAGAGAGAGAGAGTCAAAAGGTTACAAGCCGGCTTGTAAGCGCAAAGAACGTGAGAGGCCCATTCTTCCCCTTAACACCTGACATCCCAGGGTACATTTTCTTCCGTTCTGAGTCTGGTGGATTAGACATGCAGCTCCTATTGATAATGCAGGCTGTGCATCTCATTCGCCATGCACTGCTACTTAAAGTTCTCCTCCTACCTCTGCTTTTATAAATTGTTCTCCCTCCCGCTGCACAATTACAAACTTAATTAATGTAACTTTGCATTCTATCTTTAGACAGCAATTGGACCCCATTCAGATACCTTGTCTGAGGCCCAAATTGGAGTTCACTCTCAGAACTCTAAGGTTTGAAAATGTGACAGAAAATCACTGAAATTATTCAAAAGAGAGAGCCTGAACAAATCTTAAAACACGTTCGAGTAGTTAAAAAATAATCCTTAGTGAAAATCTTAATGACAGCACTGTAACATTCAGGCTACCATTCCAACACACAGATTCTCATGATTTTTACAACTTTTAAAGTCATATCTAAGGCACATTTATCACAGCTGTAGAACAATGAAAGAGATAGATAATTTAGTTTTTATCTTTAAGTTTTACCTACATTTTTCCTGAGACCGAGACCCTCATGCAGCCAAGATCTGCTTGCTTGGCTGATGCTGTAGGAACAAGGAAACAATTACCTCTAATTAGGTGTAAAGCACAACACAGAATAGAAAAGGACTGAGAACAAAGTTAATTCTAAACATCAGAAGTCTTCAGGCAAAAGGACAAAACAGAAACAAGTTTGATTAAGGTATTAAAGGTAGAACCCATAATGATCAACATTCAACTAGTCTATCCAAACCAAAAAGTAGGAGTATAAAGTGTTACAATATGATTAATCAGACTTCACATTATTCACAGGCATTATGATCTATTTTAGTTTCCTTCTGAGAAAAGATGGACGTTCCAAGGTGAAGTTGAGTAAAAGCTTAAAAATTAATTAACAAAAATACAGAATTGAAAGCAGAAAAGATGAACTGTTTATTGTCTAGGCTACCTCATGGATCTGGTGGCACGGTAGCTCTGGGATACTGCTCACCAGTTGCAAGAACATCAGTCTCTGCTTCCTGTCATTCCTCACCTATCCCATCTTAAATACCAGCCTTGTGTTTTCTTTCATATCTACAAAACATTCAAACATGTTTTAGGATGCCTTCTTTTTTTTTTCTTAATAAGGTGAATATTGAAAGTTTTCTCTCAGATTTTGCAGATGTCTTTGTCTGGTAACTACTATGAGAGAACTGTCACATATACTACAAAAGGAATTTGAGAAGGGAAAATGAAGATTAGAGAGGTATATCAAAATTCTGACAACTGATAATGACATTCACAGAAACACTGAGAGAAATCAAATTTTCAGAAATCGAATGTATGAAAAACTCAACAAGATCCCCCCAAAAGGCTTAAAGGAAGACTGCAGAGAGCTCAAACTCTTTCCTAGATTTTATAACCACCAGATGACTTTCCTGAAGAAATTCGTTCGTAGAACTCACTTAGGTGCTTCGGTAAAAAAAATTGCCTCAAGTTGGCATGATTTTCATCCAAGAAATGAAAACAAGTCGATTTGACTTTATCCTTTGTTATCTTATTCACAGGCTGAAAAAAGTTTGTCTTCTTACTTGTATTTGTTACTTAGGTCTTAGAAATATATGAGTTTATAAAAAGACTGAGATTGAAGAGAATGAAATTACTCAAAATAAAAGTAGATGCAATCACTGCAGAGAGAAGCAGTAAATGAGTTTAATATGAGGTCTGTGTACTACCTCACCAGTATTTGGCCATGCTCCATCATAAATAAAAACTACTGACCAGGACAGGTATATTCATCTTTGTTTTTTCAGGCGTGAGGTAGTTTTTTAATTTTGATCATATAAAAGAGACCAGGTATATACATCTACAATATTGCATTTTAGCAGACTCATTTAATAGAATTCTGTTTTTACAAATGTAAAATTTAGTGTCAAAAAAACCCTGGAGGGACAGATACATGAATGAATCCCAGCATCTCTACGGATACTGGAACAAGGTGGGTATAGGTCTGAGATAGCTCAAAAAAATAGTCTCTGTGGTTGGATATGCAGGGATGAGTATAAAATAAAAAGAGAATACCTACCACTATTTGATGTGAACAGATTGCATCCTGCATACTTGCACACAGCTCATTAATCCATTTATGTCTACAACTCCCGCTCTATGTTGATGAGGACAAGCCATAAGCCTTTTCTTGAAAGAATCTTAACCTCCTAAAAATGTTAGAGCTCCTTTAATTTAAACTCGTAACAGGCATGAGAAAACACAGGTGGGTAAAATCTTTCTGCCATTGCCCACACTAGCAGTTAACGTGCATTCAGAATAAAAGCTTGGAAAATTGTTACCTACTGCTCATCTAGGCACACTTTCCTGACAAAACATTACATGAGAAAAAACCTTGGTTGTATTTGCTCCTACTTATTTACTATAAAGCTAATGTTATTTCTTTGTCTGTGAACTTTTTTTTTTTGGTGTCCTGAAAAGCATGACCTTGTTGAAGCTCCTCAGTTAAAAATGAGTTCTCAGTGGAAAAAATATCCCTACAGTAGATTTTCTTACCAGGGAATGCTCCAGCAGTCAACTTCAATTTGCCTTAAAGACAAAAAGGCATCTCTCTAGAGATAAAAATCAATTCCCAAACTGTCAGCAGCAACATACAAAGTTTAGAAATGTGCTTAATTCAGCACAAACAAATGCTTGTAAATTGTCAAGCCAATATGTGAGAAGTGCCTCTTCCATTAAATAAAATCATGAGCAAAATGGATAAAAAAAAGAAAAAAGAAATGGAACAAAAACATCACAAGCAGATTTATTTTTTCTGATATTTATCAAACACAGTAGTAAAGAAAAAAATGAGTCCACTCTTCATTAACAGATTACTGATTATGCTTAATATTATTTTCCTTGCTATTAATTTTTTAAAAAGATGATCTTTATTGTTGTGTTCAAATGCAGGTAAAGACATACCTCCATACCACCAGGTAATGAGCAGCAGGCAGTCTGGGGCTCTGTCAGCTTGGATTTGCAATTCGAGGTGACTGACAAAGTGACCAGAAAATGAGTACTCCAGTTTGGAGACATCATCATAAACTGCAACAACTGCATAAATAACTCAAGCCATTCCTGGCTATGGATGCACAGCAGGCATCCCCTTTTCTGCATTTTCTCTCAGGCCTGAGCAAGACTAGAAATCACAGCTGGAAGTTCTTGTCTTCTCTCCTGCTCATTGTGGTCCCTGCAGGAACTGCCAACATCCTTTTGCCTTCCAAGGATGTGTTTGCTGTCACCTGCAGCAGCAGAACATCCTGAAAAAACCTCTGCACCCACCATGAAACAAAGGCAGGCCTGGGGTCTGGCTGGGTGGCATGTGGGCAGGTCTCTACCTGTTGCTCCCATCTGCAGGCTCTCCTTCACCTCTGGAAAAAGGGAAGGATCTGCTTGGCGGGCTTAGCTCAGGCCTATACAGCAACCTTGGATACAACACCCGCTGATTGAAACTGACAGGACAGAGACAGATCATATTAACACAATGAGTAATATACCCGTTTAAGAATTGGAAGGGTGATTCCTCTCCCTCCCTGCAAGATACTGGGAACTCAGATAGGTAACACATTTATGGAAGGAAAAGTTCTAATAAATAAGGCCTTGATATGTGTGCTTGCAAGACAGAAAAGCCTTAAAACATGCTCAAGATCTGAGCAGGGCTCCATCCTAGACCTCCTTAATCATTAACAAGGCAACCCAATTTTTGTGTATCCCAGTTCCTGATCTTTAAAATTTCTGTCCAGAGTATAAGCTGTTTCCCGCATGGGTTTCATCATGATATAGGTTATACAGTAACTAGTAAAACTTCAGTTTTGTTATCACACATAGGTGTAAACTTCAGAAAGTCCTGAAACAAGAACATGCTATTCAGAGTGAAAAAGTGGGTGTTTTGCAAAACACTAGGCTGTATTTTATATAAAATAAAAGCAAACCTTCCAACCAAAAGCAACAAAATAAAAAACAAAAATGCCCCTTTCCAGAAAACATGTAAAATAGACTCAAAGATTGAGTTTCAGTAACATTCTGCGGAGTTATGCAAATAAATGGAGACTCCATCCAATAAATTCGCAACCAAAGAACCATCAAAGCGAAACCAGTAAGAACAAGAACACAAAACAGTTATCATCCAACAAAGTATATTCAACAAGGAATAACTGTAAGGCAAAAGTTGCCATTTCCTTCTGCTGTTACTTTCAGAGATAAAAATGCAATCAGATTTCTACACACTGACACAACCTGTCCTGCAATTTTACGTACAAGGCTGTAAGTGTCAGAAAAAGAATGGCTATTGCTACTCTCTGAATTGCCTCATTATAAAGCTTACTATGGATATTACCAAGGATTGGAAGGGGAGGGAAAAAAAAACACGTACTGATTTATGTTGAAATTCAGAAGGTCTAGACTATTTGCAACTGATACTTCAGAACGGTCAGAAGTTTTTTCATCACTACTTTACCAAATAAATTTTCTGATACACAAGATCAAAGGCAAAGATTAGCTCAGGAATCCAGCCATCATTTACTTTGGCAGTGTGCGTATTTTAGTAGATTCTTTTGGCCCTCCCCAGGATTAACTTGAGTTTCCTGAGATGGCATGGGGTTCATACAAAAATCTGAAAGTACAAAGTTGCACTGCATAGCTTAGTCATACAGGAAAGTGAACTAGAACAGCCAAACTATCCTGCATTCAACAAAAAGACTGAAAAATGTTACAGAATTCAGTCTGTGATCTCTCTCGTTAGTACACTGTCATCAGAGTTACCATTTTAACTGTCTGTAATGCCAAAAATCTTTCTCCAAAACAAACTTATAACCTCTTTAACATAACTGAATTACTAATTATGAATATAATTATTTTTCATTGAATACAAAAACATTAGTGTTCTTTTACTTTCTGAACGCTAACTTTTTTTTTTTAAACAGCAGTTACTTTCACTTTGCTCCATTCCCTGAAGGCACTAGTTGTTATTTAGGCCCACAGTATATATTCTACTATTTTTGTTGTCATCTGAAAATGACTATAGTGCAAGTCCAGGCCAAAAAGCCAAACAAATGGGTACAAGTCAGGACCAAATAAACAGGAATCTGAGCTATAAACCTCATATTACATCCAGCTGTTGAAGTCAGTGATACATTTTGACAAAGAGAAGTGGGGCAGTTCACAATGCTTGTTGCTATCTGCATACGCATTCAAGCACTGTTGCATTTTCAATCTTTTATTTGCAAACAGAAGCTCTCCAGTTTTCCAGGCACGAAAGCTGCTGCCTCTTGCAGTGTCAGGAGCTTGCAGCCTTAGGCACCAGGCTGCCAGTGCTAAGCAAGCAGATCACAGCTTGCAGGAGTGCTGCTGCAAAGCAAGCCAGAGCAGAGCATACAGATGGAGCCTGCAGCCAGCGCAATGGCAGCCTCGGTGGAACCCACCGGCTTTTCTCTTTTAGCAGCCTGGGAGCTGAATTACCCTGCAACAACCAAATCCTGCCAGTGACCTTAATAGCTGGACCAGTAGCCACATCTCCACTGCCAACGATCCATTTACATCTTCAAAGCCATATTCTGGCAACTCCTTGGTTCAGATATATAGGTTAAGAAAAATGAAAGCCTACGCTCTTCACAATACCATATTGTTATCTCACCCTTCACACTATGTGGTCTGCTCATCAAGTGTGTTGTGCCCTGCAGCAATGCAAAGGGCAATGGAGACCATGACCCTAAAGTCTTGCCCTAAAGGACGATGAAGAAAACAGGCTGGAGATTTCCTGAGGGAAATCTTTGCCTAGACTTAGTGAGAGGCAACTGGAAGGCTGTTGTGCTTTCCCTGTCCACTGCGTGAGAGCCAGACAGTGTCTGAGCAATTACTGTTTGATTTGGGTTAAGAGTCAGACACCACCTGGGGCAATGTCCAGACTGCAGCGAGGTGTACTATTTCCGGAAACATAAACAAATAGGTGGGAATTTGCAAATAGTAACATTTTATACATTTAGAACACCACTGTGTTTCACTGCAAAATATCAAAACTGTAACATTATTCAGGGTGATTTCTGCATTGGGCAATTCCATCTGCAAACTCTCAGACTTCTCAGAGCAGCTGACATTCCCCTGCTCAGGGCTGCAGATGCTGCCTTTCCTTCTGTGCTGTTCCAGTAGGAGTCTATCAAGATAAACCAAATCCTCCAGAGGCAGAACACAGAAGCAGGGAAAAAGGACTGCCAAGTGAATGAAAGAGGGTGCTACACTCAGAACTCCATCTTGGTTGTGGCTGTGAGCCTTTTGTTACTGATTTAGAGGGGAGAAAACTGCAGTCAATCATCAGCAACTCCATTATTGCAAAGCTATGAAAAGAAAAAAAAAAGAAAAAAAAAGGATGCATTGGTTTGTGGAAATATTCATGCTCTATGCAGGACCTTCATTTCATCTTTATCAAATAAGGACCATACACAGATGCACAAGATCTGCCTTCTGAAAACACTACATATTTTGTGAAACACACTAATCTCCAAAGGATCTTACTTTTTTCCCCTTAGCACCACAATCAGTCTTTTCTCATTGCTGCTCATTGTTTGTCAGTATGTTGAAGGGTAAATAAGAGGTAAACAGAATTTGTTCAACTTCTTTTTCAGAGAATACATTTCATCACCTTTCACTGCCTGGCTTAAGACATTACATGGGTATTCCTTTCTTAGCATCACTCCACTCACCCTGTTCACACTGAATGGGCTGACAGCTTGTAGTCCATGACATTATTTCTACCCTGCCTGAATGACAGTAACTTAGTAAGCAGGAAAAAAAAGCAACAAATAAACTTAAATGCAAGACTTCGGAGATGATAATGCCAATAAAAAACTTTCTGAAATGATTCTGATCTGGGAACAATCCCAACTGTACAGGGACAATGTATTACTTTGCTTTTATCAGGAACAGGACTTTATAAGCCCACTCGCAAAACAGTATATTTTTAATATTTAGGCAACACTAATTTTTAGCCTTCCTAAACCCAACAGGTGGAAAAGTTTGCAGCACAAAGACGCTCAGGTATGCTGGACACGAATGTGAAAAAGTTTTAGCTTAAGATAATACACACCCTCTCCCTTTTCCAGTGCAGTCCTGATACTGGAGTGGCTATTTGTACCATCAAGTGCCTCAGAGTATCAGGTTATTATTTTGCAAATATTCTCTTCACTGTTTTTGTCTGAAGGAAAGCTGAAGTGATTTCAGAGTTTCAAAAAGCCCTAAGGGGGCCCCACAGGGCACAGCTCCCTCGCTACAGTCCAAGCCTGGCAGAGCACAAGGCACATACAGCATACAGGTGTGTCCAAAACTCCAACCCATCTTTAAGGCTGAGAGAGCACTTCAGCCTCTACTCTCAATCAGACCTCTGGCTCTCCACTGACGCTGCAGACCAGGGTGCCAATTAGTGACAACTGATTGCTCTGCTGAGGTGCTCACCTCTCTAGGAACAGGTCTGCAGCCAGCAATGCATTTCATCTAGGTCAGTGGATGCTGACAACTTTTGACGAAGGCCCAATTTGGATTAGCAATTTAGCTGGAAGGTCCTGTATCCCACTGCCCTCCAACCGTTCTCATGTGTGTAATTTTAATACAGCAACTTCTAGACTACAAATTGACTACATTTAGAAAACTCCATCACCAAGAATGTTTATGAAGTCTCCCATCAAGTGTTACTGGGAAATTAAACTGTGTTTTGCCCCCTTAACCTTTTGCTACGTAGACTGCATTTAAAGGATTTCATTAAGGCCAGAGGCCGTAGCTTACATTTCTGTTGCTAAGTGAAATGAAACATGGAATAAATTGGCTTAATTGGGGTTCCAACAGAACACTGGTTTTAGAATCAGGGAGTGAACAAAGATCTAGCTATTTAAGAAGGGCTCTCCCCACTTCAATATTCTATAATGTTAATGGAAAAATTGTACTTTGTTTCAGAATAAGGAAAAAAATTATAAAACTGTCTACACACACAAATCCACTTTCCCAAAATTGTAAGAGAAGGGAGTGGGAGAGTCTCATTTGAAAAGCAAATATTAATTTAGGCCACAGAATACTTCTAATGTGCTTAAAAATTTGCTGCTGTTACAGCCAAAATGCACATTCCTTAGTATATATATATATTCTTTAAGCTGCAATTGTCAATTTCACTAGCTAAACTTCTGCCAGATGCTTTCTATAGGTCCTATGGAGTTTGTTCCAGTGCCAGTCACTACCACTGGGACAACAACTCTGTGGCGGTTTCTTACATTCTTATTCCTTATGCTGTTAGATAACAAAAATGGGCTACAGACTCAATGTGCAGTCTGGAGACTTCAGGGAGAAAATGATATCATGTATCATGAACAACTTTCCTCAATTTCACACCGATTTATTTCAAGAACTTCACTGCATTAGCCAGTTTGCACAATATCCAATTTTTCAACCAAAACATTAAATGAATACAACCTCAATTTATGTGCAATCACATGGTGTAAGGCAACATCACAACTGCATCTTTGGCAAAGGAACTTATAGGTGTTAGCAGTTGTTAAAACTGTATAATTATCATATCAAATTAAGGCTGACATTATGTATTATAAGATGAAGCTGTTACAAACTTTCTATGCATCCAATCCAGCTCACATATCTGCACTCTGGAGACACGTAAACACTCGGGAAAAAATAGCAGGATATCTACTTAGTATTGTCAGTCACTGAAGGTGCTCCATTTCCTTGATTCCACTAATCTTTGGCAGATGATTGCAATGCAGTAGCTCAAAGGAGACAGGAAATAGAAGACTGAGACACCCCATCAGGGTTCCACCAAGTTTCAAAGGCACTAGCAGCAAGAAACACAATAAAACAAAAAGCTAGCACAACAAGTGCAGTACCCAGGGCTAAATTTATAAAATATATTATATGAAGGGTCATAAAGCAGGTGATCTCCTGGTGAACATCTGTACAGTAAAGCTTTAACCTGAAGGGTTAATTTGGGTAGGCTAGTCCCAAACTCAGTTTTCTCTTGCATGGGCCAAAGACAGAAAGGCATGGCAAAGCACAAGGGATAGCTGCATTCTTCTTGTTCCCATTCCTGAGAATACTTCACAACCAGCACTGGGACCAGGTTTCAGACAATTCAAAAGAACATGTTAAAATGGCAACATGATCTTTGCTGCATTCCTGTCCATTTTGGCATAGCACCATTACTTGGAGTCCTGGACTTCTCAAGTGGAGCTGACTCTGCTCACTATGGCACCTAGCATGACCACTCTGCTGCTGACTCATGCTGCCATTATAGGTGTATATAGCTTTGAACCTTAGCTCAGGTTCAAATGCCTGCGGTACAGGATTTCTATATTATTCCTGTTTTTTGAAGACTGTGATGGGGAGGTGTTCCAATGCCTTTTGTGTGTGCAGTGTGACACTGCAACTGTCACACTGAACTGCAGACTACAAGATGAGTCTTTACTTTGCATGGATGGGAGCACATTTACGTGCTTGGATATTTGTACATCACAGGGAAGACTGCACAATATTGTATTAAAAAGGGCCCTCTTGCTACTAGATCCCATTCTGCATATAATCCAGAGTCATATCAATTAAGATATAAGCTAAATCCAGCTAACTGGACCTTCTGCTAAGTAGGAGAGAAGAGGCTACTTATAGAACATCATTCATTTTATGAAGAAATTGGACCAATTCCTATTAAAGATAGCAATCATGTTTTTAACTTGAAGAATGAACAGCAATTAAAACTGCTTATTTATGGACATAGCAGATAATCCTGAAAGTCCTTAACTCAAGCTTGATCATCCCTTTAAAATCTGAGCTGGAGCCCAACATAAGTGATGAGCTTGAGACAGCTTTATTTAGTGTGGTACTACGACCTTTTGTAGGTCACTAGGTCAGAGAATATCAGTCACCAGGGCTACCTTTTCTGATGGCTTTAATCTTTGAAACCTCCCAGTGCAACTGTGTGACCTATCATTAGCAAAACACATGAAAAATGGCCAAAGTGCATATCTGATTGCATGTCGCATCATAAATTACCAATACAACTATTTTGACTGACGAGATGTCACTGAAATAAAGCAAAAAAGAAAAACGTGGAAAGCATTCCCACCATCCCAACTGTACATAAGCAGACATCACCATGATGAACTGATGCTCCTGATCCTCAGACAGGAGCAGTCACTCACCCCACCAGACTAGCCACCCTGCTGTGCTGGGGAGCAGTCTGTCAGCATACACATTTCGATCTGCTGAGCAGCTGAGACCAGAGATCCTGACTCCAGTCACCACTGCCAGCAGGACAGGCTGGCCATGTGCCCAGCCCACCTGCTGACAGTACCCAGCCATTCACTCTTCCTCTTGAAATCACCTTGACTGACCTCCCCAAACAGCCCCTTTCTAAAAGCACCAACACTTCCATACCTTACAGACTGTGAGGTGTAAGATAGAGACCATCTGTATCTGACTGCACAGAAAAACAGGAGACTCCAGGCAGGAAGGCCAGAGGACATCCCAAATGAGGAATGTATGCTCAACATTCACAGTGAACTACTGAGACAAAGAACACATCACGATGCTGTTATAAAAATGCGATGCCCACAGCATCCACAGATGGCATCGGTTTCCCTACAGGGAGCAGAAGTGCAGGGCACCGCCTGAAAATGCCTCAGTTCCCCCACGGTGCAAGTAAGATTCTGTGATACTCTCCTGCCTCACTGCCTCTTACAACAAACCTTCCTGATCAAACTCCAGTTTCATTTGCTATTTTACAAAAAGCTTCACTCGATTAGTGAGTGTTAAGGTTGTTCAAATACCTTTACTCATAAAAGCAGATATATTAAAAAAGACATTATTAAAGAGATATTAATCCTCAAGTCAAGACACTGAAGTCAAACTAAACATAAAAGAACAGGAAAACACACTGTAACTTGCTCAATAGTATTAAAAAACGCTATCATGGCAGAAAGACCCAAAAGTAATAAAAGCCACTCTGACCTTCATAGCTTTGAAAGTGTTACATACTGATGGAAATTTTTCTAACTCAATTTAAGAATTCTGTTCTCTACAATCCCCTCTTCTTTTTCCCTCTGTGATATGAAATTTTAAAAGCCTCCAGCAATTTTTCTAATTCCACGCCAAAGTTCAAGAACCTAATCTATCATTTGTTGAAAAATTACCTAAAATAATGACAATACTTTAATAATCTCCAGAGCCGCTATCATTCTTTCACTCCTCTTGGGAAGGTTTGTCAACACTCAGTAGTGAATTGGGAGCAAGACATCTTCATAAATACCACAATCTGAGCAGCAAATGGAGCTAAGGCTCCTAAATCATTCAAGAATTTAAATCAAGTTTCTTGAGCACTTGGCCTCGATACTTCATTTACTTCCCTATCCTGTAATTGGATAAGAGGAAATGGTTTCAAACTAAAGGGAAAGTTTAGACATAAAAATTTATTTTTTTTACAGTAGGGAAGTGAAGCACTAGCACAGGGTGCCCAGAGAGGTGGTGGATGCCCCATTCCTGGAGACATCTAGGGTCAAGCTAAATGGGGCTCAAAGCAACCTCATCCGGCTGTGGATGTTCCTGTTCATTGGGAGTTAGACTAGGTGGCCTTTAAGGGTCTCTTCTGACTCAAATAATTCTAGGATTCCATTTAGATTGAAGGTTGTACAACTAATGAATGTACAGATGTTATAGTTATAAGATATACCAGAGAGCTTGGCTATGCAGTTATTAT
>JAOWBP010000001.1:82492583-82505783 GCA_028571105.1 Tragopan temminckii | reverse complement strand
AAAGGCTGCAATTAGGTCACCCCGCAGCCTTCTCTTCTCCAGGCTGAACAAGCCCAGCTCCCTCAGCCTGTCTTCATCTCATGTTGGTTACTTTGGCTTCCAGCATGTTCTTGGGATAAAATAGAACCATTAACAACTAGTTAAAAAGAGAAGAAACTAAGAGTGAGAAATTAACATTCAGTTTTGATGAGCAATCATATGGAGATAAATGCCAGGCCCTCTTTTACTCAGAATACCTTTTTGTTAGATGAAATAATGATTAAGAATATTGACGAAATCGCTACAAATGATTCGCAAAGCCAAAAGAGTCAGGAGTAATAGAGCATATTATCATATGAAATAATCATCTTGTAAAATAACAAGTGAAATTCTTTGTTGATAAATGTAGAGTAGTACGCTTGAGGAAAATTAACTCAAATATTTATATGTATTTTTGAATATATACATATATATATCCTGCATACCTAATTATGCATACACATGCATGTTGGTGCAATCTTAATTGGCTATCACCATTTAGGGAGATATGTTCCGTAGCCTATAAAAATGCTAAAGACATCATAAGCATAAATGTTAAAAAAAAAAAAACGTTGAAAGTATATGCGAGAAGGTACATCATATCCTACTAAAAGAAAGATGCTGGCATAGCCTCTGGCTTAAGACAGTCCTAAACTGAAGGATGAGACAAAATAGTGAAGAAGGAATTGTCACCATGTATTTGATCTCTTCTTCACATTATCCATTCTCAAGCTCTGTAAGTTTGTTTGTTTTTTTAACTTCCCTTTCCCATGTAACCTTATGTCTATAGCCTACCAAATACATTATCCATCATGAACATGCCATACTTTATTGTATGTTTTTACTACTGATGTAACTGCCCAGTGGTCACATCATTCTTTTTTATCCTGCTAACAAAATTCAGTGACGTGCTTTGAGCATCCCAGAGTGATCCAAGGAGAAGTCTTTGTGTTTCTTCTTTTCTAAATTACTCATTAACTTTCATCTGGTAGATTTTACATTTTCCAGTTATTTTGATATTTCAACTTGCAATACTGAATTTCTAACACTTTTAGAAATGGAGACATGAAAAAAGCTCATCTTACATAAGTAGCCCTATGATCATCCTACACATACGATTAAATGAACTGAACGGCCCTTGAAACCATTGTGATATATTATTTATGCTTGTATGCTGAGAAATAAAAAAAATTAAATATTGATTTTCATGTGGTTTTCTACAGCTGTTAATTCTTCATGATCTTTTATCCCATCAGTGCAAATACACAAGAGATAGTAAAACCAAAGAGCAAAAATACATAACTCTCTGATAGGACACATTGTTTTTCACATGTAGTTGGCCTTCAATTTTAGTCCACGCTAATTTTGTGATTTTGAAGAACTAAGTTTTTATTCTCAAAACACACATAATACATCCACTGCTATCTTTGTTGCTGTCAGTTGAAAGCCTTGTATTAGTGTACACAACGCATTCTTTGAAGCCACATGAAAAAAAGCAAGGGGGCAGATAAGGAAATGGAAGACACAGTAGACAGAATTTTGAAATTTTCAAACTAACGTTCTAGAATATCATATTTAGAAATCAGTTCTATCCAAATAGAAGAGGACAGGAAGAGCCTGAGTATTGTTTTAAATGCTTAGAAAAAAAACAAATTGTTCAGTTTCAACAGCTACTGTTGACTTCCTTTTCTTGGAAGGATGGGTGCTTAGAACTCTGGTATTTCTCAAGCCTGCTGCATGGACATGACTACTGCGTGGGCTTTCTTTGCTTTGCAGGAAGAGGATCTTTGGTAAAGGTAAATTTTGAGGTACCTGTTCTTCAACTGTCAGAATGCATGTAGTCCCAAGAAAAATTGCAAGTTGGTAAAATACAGATTTGGACTATCTTTTGAATACTTAAAACTAAATACAAATACACGCCTCTACAGCTTTGATAGCTAAGCAGTGCTGAGTCAAACACTATTCATCAGAGCTTATGCAAGCTCCACACAGATTAAAAAATAATAGCCTTAAAAAGGGTACCTAGCTGAAATTTTTAAAGCATTTACTAGGGTAGAATTTATACCTTCATGTCTGAGGTCTCTAAGTGCTACCAGAATGTTACAGAACAGCAGGAACATTACTACCATAGCCAGTTGCTCAAGAAATAAAATAAAAACGTCATCCCTATTCAGAGAGAGACTATTTCATTACTCCATTACCTATAGAGAATACCTTAGCCATAGCTGCAGTCTGGTCTTAAACCAAATGTGGTCAGTGATCACTGAAGTACTACTACTACTTTTTGTTCACAAAAGCATGTTGTGAACATGATAGCTACCTGAAAACAAATTGATACCCTTCACAGGCAGAGACCTTCAAAATATTACCACTCAAGTATAAAAATAGGTACCTTAAATTAATTTTAAAAATCAGTGGAGGTACAATTCTATTACCTACTTCCTCAGAGTATGACAAGGATTGGTCAAACTCACCCTTTTAATAAGAGGCTGCTTAATAAAATTGTACTTTTTAACAGAGTAATGATTTGATTATGGTTTGGTGAAGTTAGGAAAATCTTAAGGTTATCTTGTCTCTTCGCTTGTATTAACCGGGTATGTACAAAAAGACACTTTTGTATAAGTAAGATATATAAAAACATTAAGTACTTACATATTAATACATTAAAAAATACTACTGTCTGATAGATTTACCTCTTTCCAAAAGATAAGAAGAAACAGAGAAAGCCTTTTATGGTCCAAAATTGAATGCCCACAGAGAAAAAAAAAAAAACAGTACTTGTGTTCCTACTGACCATATATAGCATACAGTCTTGTTTTACTGCAGTCAGGCAAATGTGAGACACAATGCAAGTTCTTCAGAACTGAAAATTTTACCCCATATTTTGCAACAACAACAAAAAGCATCTGTATAGTAAATCACTCAGAAAAGAGTCAATACTATGAATACCAATAACAATCTAATCCAGCCTTTTTTAAAACAGACATTATACTGAAATTTATATGGTCCCATCTTATGTCTCACCTGTTTCAAAAGAAACTTGCTTCTAATACAATATTTCACTGACTCAGTACAACCATTTACAGATTATTCAAGACTGGAGAGGTGTGTGGTGATATAGATATTGTCCTTGAAACTTTTGTTAAAGAGCAAATAAGTGTTTCACATCTTCACTGAAGATAAAGAAGCTCTACATCTCGGTCTTTTTGAATGAATTGCCCCCTCCAAACTACTTCAGCTTTCACTGGTATACTATGCATAAGCCTGCCTTCACAAAGCTAATACCAGTTTAATCACCCATTTAGATGTACCAGATCTTCTATAGGCTCAATCACAACCCTCTATAGTAGAGGATATTGTATATTTGTCTTTACAATGTACCAAGATCAGTAATAAGACAGTGCTTATAAGCTTTTGTTTTGTTACATACAACACATCAAATTTGACTTGGACAGAAATAAAACTTGTTTAAAGTATTCTGATTGAGAACAAATAAAACTCCGTGCAAAATGCTGGCATAAATAATATGCTGAAGTATTTGGGAAATTGAAACATTCTCCGAAGTCCACAAAATCACTGCATATTTTTCAGGATATAATGTGTTGACACATCAGTACACTTTTACAGTGCAAATTTACTGATTTGGAAAATCCACATGAACTTGCTATTATATCAGTTTCTACTCAGAGCAATAATCTTATAACTCTGTTATATGTTGTACTGCATATATCTTTAGCTATGTTATATATGTTTATGTCATTTTGACAAGCCACACCAAGATTGCACCTGAAGAGTGCAAGGAGAGTGCCTTGTCTCATCAAGAAACAATATTTTTAGTTCTAGAACTCCTGAAATACAAATTAAAGTGATCTAAAGATATAAAGATAATACAAAATAAAGTACTTTATGCAATTATATTTTATTTCAGGGAAAGTGCTTTATATAGAAAAAAATTATTTTGACACACTCATAAGTACACATAATTACACATAAGTAATTGTACTATTTCTAAATATGCCTCTCTTTCATAACATTAATTTTAAGATACAAATTATAAGTCAATGGATAAGGCACTACCTGTATCAGAACTAACTTCATTATATTTGTGAGGTGTACTGAGGTGTAACAAAGACCTACAACAGGAAATCCATTGCACTTGTCACATTCAGTCAAAAGATCTAGTAATGGACACCTGTGTCTCCAAAGTATGTCTGCAAAAAGCGTATATAGGAGCGTGGCTGCTCACAATCCATAAGATGCAGAGGTGCCAGGAGAAGGATGGAGAAGCATACTCAATGAATTTAAAAGGTTTTTCAGAGTATCAATAACATGCTTTCAGAAATTCAGGTTCTACACTTCTTCATTAAAGTCACTGAAATCACATCTCCTAAATTATTTTTATGAATATGAGATTTAAAATCATTAGGATCTTTTTTTTAACGATTCATTTTGTCTATCATATCTTTTGGAAAATACTTGGCACAGGTATGTCCAACTGGTGGCTGATAGGCTGCATGCAGCCCACCACAGCCCAGACTACAGTCCACCCCTACCCCATGCCAGCATGGCCATTCTCCCCACGGTATTCAAGATTACTGAGCTTGACTGAATCAAACCAAAAGAACCATTAGTCAATCCTGTAACGTGCTACCTACACCAGAGGCCTTCACAAAATAGTATGACCCAAAGAGAGAAAAGTTATGAATCATCTGAGAGGGGACACCTGCCCCATTATTCCACTTGACAGCTTAATAGTTGCTGCTACTTCCTGCATCTATACAAAGCATGAAAGCAAAACACTGGAAACATCTAGGAAAAAGGGGAATATTGGGATCACCTGCTACCATGTTAGCATAGGCACAGCCTATGACAGCTGCTGACACACCTGTGTCCGTGCCCCTAACCTCTCTCTCAAGACCCTAATTACAGGGATTACAGAGATTGAACCTGTCCAGACTAAAATAATTGTGTCTCTTGTTTTGGAACTTATAGGTTTGCATATAGATTCCCATGTCCCCTTCTTTTCTCACCCATAAATAAATGTACCCTGCAGCAGGACTTAATATACTCATTTCCAGCTCAAGGAGCCAACCACAAAACTGCACAGACCACATTTGTCTTCTTGCCCTGCCTCATCAACATCTGGTATGTGATGGGACATTTTATATAAACATAATAAAGAAAATAGTAAAAAGCCAATTTTCACTGTAGAAAAGGTAGTTGTAGAGAATCATAAAACTCACAGTATTTTACTTCCTCTCACCAATTAACTGGTTAATGAATAGAGCTGCTAAAACTGGAAAGAACTGTAATTTGTCAAGATAAACACAGAAGCAGTTTAAGTTAATGACAGCACCTTCCTAGATGGCAGTCAGAAGCAATTAAAGTGGCCATGTCCAACCTGAGGCCCATCCTAGCCTGTCTTGTGGTTGTCCCCTGCCCCGTGTCAACATGGCAATGGCTCTGCTCTGCTGAGTGTCCCAAACTAGAATGTGCGCCCATCATTCAGCAACAACCAGAGAGTGGTGTGCGATTGGCACTGTCTGGGTTGTAACCAGGGCACAGGGAGGGCACAGTACAGTGCTAATTCAAGTGATGGCAAATAATTGTGTGCTGTTTGATACATTGGCTAAACACAGTGACAAATATGCAGCTGTGCTTTCTGTTGTGATAAAGAAATTTGAGAATAGGTATCAAGATTGCTGAAAAAATCATCAATTTTTTTGCTATGTTTGCAACTGCATTTTCAGTTGACATAAATACCCTGTCAGCAAATTTTCAAATGCAGTGTATGGAGTTGCAAGCAGATATTCAACTCAAAAATCTGATCGTGTCTCTTTCCTAGACCTTTACAAGCCCTCTCACACTTGAGAGAAATATCCCTTACTTCACAATCACACATTATTCACACCACTGATTTGGGCAGTATGTACGTTTGTGAACAACTGTTTTCAAGGATGAAGTACAGGAATATTAAAATTTCATCAAAAATCTCTAACAAATACCTTGAGAACTAAAAATAGCAGCTGCTGCCATTGAACCAGACTGATGCATTAGTTTCTCAAAACCAAGGTCAAATATCTCACTAGTTTTATCTTTTTGTTGTGCTCGCTTTATATTTTAGCAAAAATTTTTGTTTCTTATATACTTGAACTATATTACATATGAGGGCTGCTCCAAAAGTAATGCCTCCCATTTTATTATGTTGGCCCATGACATCAGAGGCAGACATTGGCGGTATGGTGGCATGGCAGTAGTGGTTGATCCTTCCCACCAATACTGCCTTACATTTTGTTGTGTGCAACAGATAGCAGTAGAAGGGCAGTCTGACAAAATGGCATCCGACACGGAAGTGTGTATGAAGCAAAGGTGTGTCACTGAATTCCTCCATGCAGAAAAATTTGCACCCACTGACATTCATTGACACTTGCTGAAGTTTTATGAGACCAAACAGTGGATGTGAGCACATGATGCAGTGGGTGGTGTGTTTCATCAGTAGTGACGGTGGGTCACCTCCACTGGTACATTTTTAAATAAATTTTTACAAGCGCAGCATGCAGGCTCTTGTTCATTGCTGGCAAAAATGCACAGATAATGGTGATGGCTACATGGGAAAATAGTGTTCTGTAGCTGAGAATCATCAAATAGCGTTATTGTGCTCTTTGTATCTGTTGTAGTTTTCTTGGAAATAAAAGGCATTACTTTTGGACCAATCTACATATTTTAAATGCAGCCCAAGACAGTTCTTCTTTGCACAGGGTAGCCCAGGTAAGAAAAGGTTGGATACTCATGACTTGGCAGATAGATATTATGAGAAAAATAGTATATGCCAGATGATCTTGCCTGGATTCTCTGAATTGGTGTGTCCACTCAGGAAATTCAGTTTGTGAGGTCCTAAGAAAAAGAACTCTACATGCACTGCCAGATTTTCCCATTCTACCTCTGGATCTCTTACACACACAATAACCCTGAGAGCACGCATACTACAACTCTAAGATTAATATGCACCTTTTCACTCTGAGGATGGTGGGCTTCATAGACAGCTTATTTCTGTAGCTTGCTAAAAATTTATCAATAAGGAAAGACTTACAAACCATAGATCCTCTCCTCAGTCAACTTCCAAGACCCAGAACTTCCCCCTTCCACACAGCTCCTCTTTGACTGCACTGCACAAACTGGTAAGTGATCTTCTTCTCACGTGCTGACATGAGCACCTCCATTCAATTATTACTCATTTGACTTTCACCATGGGAGATACAGATTCTCAGTTGACCTACCTGGTAACAGTATGAATTTTTAGTATGTATACTGCTTATCTTGTCAAAAGTAAATTTCATTTAAGGGAAAATTGCTTTTACTGACCCATTACCATTCAATAAAGGAACAGAGAGATCCCTCAATAGAGGAAAGTAAGACATACTGTTAGTAAATTAACTTCTAAAGTTTTGTGCAGGTTGTCTCCTGGAATACAGCACAGGGCCTGGTAGCAGGACACAGCTGAATTCACTGCTCCATGAGCTGGCAGCGGTCTGAAGAAAAATCAGTTTATAAATGATCGCATATGACAAGTGAATTATCCAGAAATTTGGAGGTAAGTATTCACAGGGATGATCATTTAAAAGATAAGATGACGATCATTTAATGGAATCTGAAAC
Organism: Tragopan temminckii; assembly: GCA_028571105.1. Taxonomy (NCBI): domain Eukaryota; kingdom Metazoa; phylum Chordata; class Aves; order Galliformes; family Phasianidae; genus Tragopan; species Tragopan temminckii. The sequence continues at coordinate 82,498,110 of JAOWBP010000001.1, read as the reverse complement.
ATGGCATGGCTGAGGAGATTATAGTTCATAATCTACACTTTCATTACTAGAAAAGCATTTTAACATAGCATTCCACAGAAATAACGACACAGAAAATACTGCAAAATGATACAGATGCATAGGTACGAGATCACCTGCATATACTGCATACTGGCTTTATATAGCCTAAAACAAACGTATGTTTTTGCCTCCCAAAACAAGCCAGGGATTAAAATCTGTGAAGCTATTTATGTGCTGAGACGTTCAGGAATTGAAAAAGGAGGGCAGTTCACATGAAACCAAGTTTTACAAAAGCAGTTAAAAACAGGCAAGTGCAATGGAAACAGACAGTGCCTGTTTTCAGGCAAACACTATGAAAAGTATTTCCTTTGCAAGAGAAAACCCAATTGTGAAACCATTTCAGTAGCATTTCCATCCTTAGGCAACATTTTACAGCTATTGCTTATGCTGTGCTTCTGGCAGGCAAATGTCATTTTTAAATACCACAGGAGGAATGCAGAGTCAGAGTTCACTCAAGAGGATGAGGTTTAGTATACAGGTCAGTCAGAACCAGCAGTCCTACTTTTTCCCAGTAATCTCTATTGATTGCAGAGATTGCATTGGTTCACAACAAAGGCAGCAGGTCTGTCTGTCTGGTAAGACAAGTATATATAACAGCTCTCAAAACCAGGTGCTTGTGAAAAATATACTCATTTAGTTCTAGTGCAGCACACCAGATAAACAGACAGAAATAATCAGTTTTAAACTGTGATATTTCTGATGACAGTTGCTGTCTTGCCAGGTCATCTTGTGCCATTAAGCTGTGGATTTAAAAAAAAAAAAAAAAAAAGTCCAAAAATGTCTCATCATTTGCAAACACCAGTAATGAGAGAACACAATTTTCTAAGTTAAAGTCCAAATACTAACCCAATTCTGAAATATTATGAAAAGCAGAAGAAATCTATTAAGCTTGGTCTTTAAAATTACTATGCTTTTCCCTTAAGAAAGTTTCTATAAAAAAGGAATCTTTGAATAATTTCTTGAAAAGATTCATGGTAATACTTGACTATTCACAAATTAGTTGTGTTTTTTTTTTTCCCAGTCAGTTAGTCTAGCTTTTTGTCTGAAGCAGACATGGCGAAAGAAGAGATGAGAAGCACTCTAAAAATTACTGTTGTGGTTTTTCAGGAAAAACCTTCATCAGCTTCTTCAGACATTCTCCTGAATGTCTGAATCTGGGCCTTGTTAGGGCCACCACAGGGCCCAAATAGCTACCTGAAGTCCTTTGCCTTGGGGTTCAGTTCACTCAGACAAGGATGTTCCCATGGGTGTTCCACTGCAAGCCTGAATAGCCACAGAAGTCACGTCACTGTGCAGGATGTGGTGGCAGGGGTGGGATGAGTGGCGTGGGATCTGGGGTGAAGGATGTGAGACGAAGCTGTAGGCAAAGGGAGCATGAAGGATTTGGGATGGTCCTCTGTAGAGCCAGGAGTTGGACTCCACGATCCTCATGGGTCCCTTTCAACTCAGGATATTCTGTGATTCTGATAATTATTGTCCACGAAGAAGGAGAGGCAGAAGAACGCATCTGACTTTTAAGTTACTAATACCGATAATCTAAATGTGAATTAAAAAATTACACTCTTGTTTTCTTTTCTGTCTTTTCTATGTTACACTAACGGTGACTATTTCCGCTAAGGGTTTCCAAGAGAGAACTCACTCAATTTTTTAAGACAGGTGTTGTTTTATATTTTTTGTTGATTGAATGCACTAAGGTGGCATAAAAATAGAAGTTTCCAGAGTTCTAGTTTTTCTGAGAAGCAATGCTTTAAGTTATTGGACCAGTTGCCATGGGTAAACTCCTGGCCTCATTAAAGTTTTCACTAAGCTTTCTACAATGGTTCACTGGTCTGAGGGAGTTTGATGAGTACTGCAACAATAAAATGCTCAGAGTACTGACCCATGACTGCTTTTCACAATCAATATTGAACATTAATAGCACACTGTCTTCTTTCCTGCCCCATACTTTCACTCATGATACGTTTTCAAAAATAACCAAGTGTAAAAAAAATTGTGAAAAATACCCAACTGGAAAGATTTTGCACAGGTTTTTGTTTATCACATATTTCTTTATCTCAGCATTGCTGTCCCTACTTCAATGTGACTAAGTGGGTATTAAAATGAGTGACACTACCCATGACCCAAACCATTCAAAGCAAGTAATGATGGGCAGCTGAGCCCCATGTTGAAAAGCCATTGCTTCCCCCCTCCCCGCTTCTTCTCCCTCACTTTTTCCCAACCTTCTGGCAAGACCTAATTTAAATGTGAATACTTTTAAGTAATTGCCAATATTTGTAAAGTCAGTATATGCAACTGCATTAAAGACAACAGATTTTTGTGTACTGTTTTGCAAGGATTTTTTTTTTTTTTTCCTTAATGCCCTGTAGTTGCTGGGAAGGTGCATGGTAAAATTCTCCTCAGTTGGTGTACAATTGTTTTATACACTTTCGCCTTACTTCATTCTTTAGTGAACATCGCTGGAATAAGTAATTACTGTGGGAACACTTCTTTACAGCAATTCTCAAACAGCAAAATTGGCAGAGGTTGGTTTTATAAAGTTCACAAACTGAATGGTGCCTTATTGCCATAAACAAAGGGATTTTAACTACTAGCATTAAAATACACTAAGAATAACAGATAAGTGAATCTGTGAATAAAGATAAGTCCTTAATTGACAAGAAAATGAAGGATTAAGCTAATGCAGCATTATAGCAATATGCCAGGGATTCAAACTTCGGCCTACATCACCATTTTGGTCTAAGTGATTATAAAAGCTTTTTAAATGACAGAAAGCAGGACTCCTCTGAGAAATTTTCTGCCTAAAATTTGTCAAAATGAGCACAACTGGTACTAAGCCTCAATATAAGCTGTCTAAATGAATACATAATGTATTTAGTTACTTAAGATAATTGAAGTCTTGCCAATTTAATTAAAAATAAGCCACCTATTGAAAGGAAAAGATATTTCAAAATCTCACAATTGCTGTTGCCACCAGATGAAGTCTACGAATTTGTTTTTTATTATCGTCTACCAACTGGTTTTACCTGATCAGTTGAAAAGATTGAAAAGACTGCTCATGCAAAAGTTTAGGAACCAGATCCTGAACTCTTAATGCTCTTAGGTAAATAAGAGCTGTCAGCCTTTGAGCAAAAATAGGTGTACATAAGTATGTATGTTAGTATAAATTGCATCTAGGAAATATCTTTAAAATCTCATTGCTTTTCCATTTTTCCTTGATACTCTGCCTAACCTTTGTGAAAGAAATATATAGAATCAAAACCTAAAAGTAAATAGAACTTAATGGAACCTTTAAAGTTTCAAGAAGTATTGCAAGCTGATCTTCCTTTTCCACAATGTAGTGGGTGAACACCGAAAAAAGAAACAACAACAACAAAAAAAACAAACCAGCTTTTGGCAGACTACTCTGAAATCAAGGATGTGAGAGAACAAGTTCAGGTTACTACCATTCAAAAGTGATTTATTCGGAGACCTTATATAACTCATACAGCTCTAGAAAAAGAGGAGATGAGACAGTCTCCATCTACAAACAAGGGTATAATGGCCTGACCTACTTCATATACGGAAAAAAATTACAAAAGCCATCTCTTACTTGGACTGCTCAGCAAAAAACACACTGCTTCTATTCCAAGTCTCGTAAAACCAATTCAAAACCCGAAAGGAGCATCGCATATTGGGTTGTCTCTGAGACCTAGCTTGTCTGAAAGCTAGTAAATGCTCACGATGTATTTTCTCCTGAAGGAGAACGTGCACACTGTGTGCATGTAAGCATGCAAACACTTAAGTGCTTCTCTGGATTGAAATCAAATGCTCTTCTCCTTAATTTTCTAAGCAGTATGTAAAGTCATGTCACTTCATGGGCCCAGATATCTCTGTAAAAGCCTTAGCTTAACCATCATTCTTCCTAAGTATGAGCAGCTTACTGAAGAAAAAGGCATAAAGACAGTACTCAATTACTCCAGCAGTGGCTGTTCTGCATTTTGTTATATCTGCAGTATCATTCCCACCCCAAGAGAAGACAAATCATTTAAAATTAAAACTACATCTGATAACATGTACCTTATTTAATTGTACCTGTTATTAGGAGTTGAATGATAGATTCCATCCTGATAATAGTTTATGTTCATTTAAACTGAGGTTTTCATGCGATCAGAGGTAAAGAACAATAACAACAACAAGAAAACTAATGAATCAGCAGAGCAAGAAAACTTCTAAATACATACCACTCTTTCATAGTCCCATATTTCAGAAGAGGAGAGACAGATTTGAGCACTTTTATTTTAACTTTGAAGTTCTGTAGACTATTACCAGCATTCTTTTTGAATCTGTTAAAAATATATTTCATAAAATGATTCTGAGATTGTCTTGATTTTTTATTAAAAAAAATAATGTTTTTAAAAGGCCAAGATTTGGCCCTGCTTTGAGCAGATGGTTGGACTCACCCACCCTCAAAGCCTGTGTTACATTATATGTCTGTGATAAAGTTTTCATCAGCCACAGTGGACTTCTGATCACTCCATCTTATATTTTCCTGTAAAGTCATAAAACATTTTTTTTGTTGCTATATTTTGATACATTTTTGGCCACACAGGATGAAACAAGCACAAATCTCTAATCAAGAGAAAAGGCCTTTAAAATCCTGTGGATTTAATTCATGCAACTGTAACTGAAATGCAACTTATTTTTTAGGCAGTATATTAGTTCATGTGAAGTAAACGTGTATCTTTTTATTTATTTGTAATGATAAATAATTCAATGAAATTTTAAGTAATTTTGCTGTTACTCGCTCTCTTTCTGGAGGGGGATGAATTGTTCAGAATTTTCCAAGGACATTCAGATATACAGACATGTCTTAAGTGTCAAGCAGACAAACTGTTTCAGGGGTGAAATAGTCAAGGTGAAATGTTCTGCAGTACGTTAGCTATTCTCTAGCTTCCAAAGGAAAAAAGAAAAAAAAAAAGAATAAATCAGACATCCATTTGCTAAATCTGAATCATGAAACGTATAGTCTGCTTTGGAGAAGTTACCCAGATGAGATACTTTAAATTTAGCCAGGAAAGGATGGAAGGATGAGCTGAGGGAAGATTTCTAAACAGCAAAAGTGATGAGGTAGGCAAGCAAAGGTTCACATAAAATGACAGCAAGCAGAAACTGATCTGGAAAACCAAGTCATAGTAGTCTGGGAAACCTCTTTCCTCCTCTGGAGATTGATAAGCCCAACACTGCATAAACTGGTTGTGAATGAAACTCAGTAACTAAGAGGGTTCAGACCCATTTCTAGTTTACTGTATAGTTCACCTTTAAAATTATTTTGGAACCACTGTTGATATGTCATACCAGATATCATGCCAGATAAGGAGGCTGGAGCACCTCCCGTTCGAATACAGGCTGAAGGACCTGGGCTTGTTCAGCCTGGAGAAAAGAAGGCTGCGGGGTGACCTCACTGCAGCCTTTCAGTACCTAAAGGGAG
>JAOWBP010000001.1:82474926-82484985 GCA_028571105.1 Tragopan temminckii | reverse complement strand
GTGCGACCTGGTGTAGGGAACCTGCTTTGGCAGGGGGGTTGGACTCGATGATATCTGAGGTCCCTTCCAACCCCTACAATTCTGTGATTCTGTGATTCTGTGATTCTGTGATATAATTAAACAAGTCACATCAAAACTGCTTCACATAAACACAGTGCTTTTTTTTTTTTTTTTTTTTTTTAGGACTGATCACATGCTGTAACATTTGATTTGCAAGAATTAGTAATTATGCATAAACAGGAGTTAACTTGATTTTGTACCCAAAGAAGAAAATGGGAATTCTGAGAACAATAGAGTATATAATAATATGGATAGCTGTAGGGCAGTCTGAACCTCAGGGGGAATACCTCTAGGCATACTAGTTATAGTCCTTTCCAGCACATATTTAAGTCATTCTATCACCAGACTTGCATATAAAGTTGGATTTCTTTTCCCATAATGAATCCCAAGGAAACCTGGCGCAAACGTCCACATTGCCCCCACCGATTGAGCTAAGTTGCCACAGCTCTGAGAGTGATTTCTACACACCTATAAAAGCAACAACAAAGGTCAGTATTTCCTTCTCTTTTATCAGTTTCTACTACAAATTAAATTCCATGTCAGAAAGGGAAATAATCTCAGCACGTATTTCAATAACTACTTCAGTGTGTTTTTAGAAAGATGGTGCTACGGAAAGTCCAAGAAGCCAAGATTTGTGCCAAAGGCTCTGAAAGAAACCAAAGCAAAGTGAAAACACAAAGCTAGTTCTCACAGAGCCTAAATCAAAGCCTTACACAGCAAGTAAGTGTGATACAAAACTTTGATAACATTTAACCAAACTTGCCTTAGATTTCAAAGGAGACATTACCTGCGCAACTCTAATTATCACTCCATCACATTTCTAAACAGTCACCATTAGCAGTGAAAGTTTTCAGACACTCAGTTAAACTTGAATAGATAACATAAGTATGAGGCAGTTCAAGTAAATGAAATGACATGTCTGCCTAAGGCGCACATTAAAAAGGACAGAAGAATGAGATGTTCCATTTTCCAAAAATGTAACAGATGACTACAACTGTCATAACAATTTTTCTGTAATGTACTCAATATGCTATGAATGTGAAAAGAAGGACAGCTTATTTGATTTCAGTGATGATCAGCTGGATTCCCACCTCAGAACAAACAGAGCAAAACCAATGCTGGAAGTGCTCAAGAACCTGCATTACATTGCTCTTCTAAGCCAAAGGCACTCATCTTTTATTTTTCAACTAATGATTGCTTTAACTTCTCCACGATACATCTCTAAATCCTTTACCCACCTACGTAAATATTTTCAAAGCATCTCATCTCAATTTTCAAGTCTGGAGTATAACATCCTTCTTTCATGACCATAAAAATAATCCCAGTCACTGCAGAAGTAGAATTACTTCCACACAAAGGCACTGTTAAAAGTAAGATGAAGTGAGGGAGTAATGTCCTAACATACAAATCTTAGTAATAAAAGACGGGGATTTTTACTGCCTGTACATAAGTAGACATATTATTACAAATAATTACGTATAACAAAGAGAAAAAAAGAAGTAGTTTTAGTGACACCATGCACATTGTTTCATTTAATTAAGAGCTAGAGTTTAATTGCTTAACTCTGCTTTGATCTCTTCATGCATCCTTTCATTGATGACTACTAAAGATTTTTGACTTCAAGTAAAGAAAAATGAAATCAGTAATTAAAAACAGTAATAGCAATTTAAAAAGACAACTCTGGATACAGCCAGAAAAGCCACTATGTCATTAAGTGCTGTAAAGACACAATTCACAGAAAAAAAAAAAACAAACAAACATGGATTTGTTCTGTGATCTTCAGTTTGAAAAATAAGTAGCACTTAGGCAGTCATTTATCCACAGAAGTACAAACAAAGTAATAGCATTTTGGTCTAAAGACACCGTTTTATTTTCCCATTTCTTCTCTTGCTTTTTTTTTTTTTCCTTTCTATCTCTCTCCTTGTTTGGTGTTTGTTTGTTGAAGAAAAGATCCCCCAAAACACCATTTAGGAATAATTATTAGTTTCAAGCTAATAGTCTGAGCACAGAAAGCCTAACATTCCTACCTCTGCTTGCTAAATGGTGTTAACTGACATTGATGAAGGAACCACCTGTACAACATAAGAATGTCATTCCGCACCCCAGAGATAGAGCCCATGGGTGCTTTTATTGTCAGTAATGTTTGCATGTTTTACACAGGATAAAAGAGGGATGCTCTGTATATGAGAAAAATGTGTGTCTCTCCCATTTACCAGTGTTTGCCAGCTTATTTTCATGGTCTCAGACCATTTTGCGGTTGAGTATGAAGAACAGATGCCAAAATCTCGTAACAAGAAACTGCTTCTCACTTGACTCCTTGCAAAGTTTGGCATCCTAAAGGTTTTGACAAGCCATTAACAGAGTCCAGAACAACCTCAAGGTAACAGTAAGGTTCCAAAAATCAAATACCCATGCTTTAATTAGGGCCAGACACCGTAGTGTAAATAGCAGCTTCAGGATGCATTAGTAGATCCTACTATTAAATCAACGGAAACTTACAAACAATGTAAATTAACTATACTTCCTTCCAACTATGACACTATTTCTTTGCTAGTAACTGGTTTCTGGTGGATACTATTCTTTTAGTCTGTTTCCAAACCCATTTTCTATGTTACTGAGCAACAGTTTTTCTATCAAGGCATGTTTCACTTTTCAAATCCCCATTCCTTATTTGCCATACGGTATGGAAGCAATCCAGCCACAGAAAATTTTAAATACAAACAAAACAAAAAATTATACAGTAAAAGCATACTAGTAAAGTGAAGGGTTTATGAACACTTTTAAGCTAGATGACATCTCTTCGTTTGACCTGCACTACAAGGGAAAGCTGTGCTCATCTTCTGTACAGCAATCAGATCAAAAAACATTTGTTGCAGGAAGTTGAATTTACCTTTTGACCTTCATTCTATTATGTGAGCTTCACACTCTTCTATGAGAAACACAGTTTGTTTTCACTAGTCAAAAGCAGCTTTATAGTTATCTTGAGCTTTCCAAAAGGGATTCAATACAAGCGTGAATGCTGTGTTTTCCCAGGCCACTCCAACAGCAGAAGGGGAAGAACAAGGAAGCCAGAAGTCAAAGATCTTACATAAAAATGACATCGCTTCCACACAGAGCAATCCTTCATTCTAATCCACAAGTCTGTGACGTGTCAAAGAGGCCTTGGAGTCCAGCTTTCTTTTGTTGTAGTGCTTTGCTATATACCTTTTTAGCTAAAATTGCCACATGAACATGGATTGTTACCTCTTGCTTTCTCTTCTTGAAGCTATTTAATCCTAAAAAAAAACTCCCTCAAAAATGTATAGATATGCAGCCATGCATATTGCTATATATGATGGCACAAAAACAGAACCTCAGCTACTTTTCAGATTCCCTCTGTCTACAGTTACCCATTATACTTATTTGCGCTTCATCTAAAGCACTGCACAGTGCTGTAAGAGGAATACTTTCTACGCCTTGCGAAGGAATAGATTACTTTCATTGCCAGGTTATACTAGCCATAAAGAGAAGATACTGTGAAACATGTAAGTGTGCTAATATAATCTTGATGAAATAAAATAAAAATTTAAAAATTAAAAAGCTGGTATGAACTAGAATGTTCTTATCATTACAATCTCCATGAAGAGAACCAGACAAAATACTCAGATTTTCTGGCTGAAAATAGAAAAACTGAAATAAGAAACATTATAATAATATCAAAATGCATCCTAAGAAATACATATATATATTATATATACACATAATTTTATATATAAATATAATTTTCTTGATATGTGCTTAAACTGTAAAAATTTTAATTATGAACAAGAAATTTTGTTTGTTTTCTGTTTGAAAGGGAAAAGCACAGCAAGTCACACAGGGGCATTTTCTGTCCTACCCTTCTTTCAACCAGTTCTTGTGACTCATCATAGTGATATTTCTGAGTTTTTCAGTACAGCATTTCCCTTCAGGCTGAAAGACTTTCAGATGCTCCTGAAAATTTCTAGGAGTCTTTCAAGGCCAACATAGCACAAGAAAGCATTGTGTGAAAGGTTCCGAAGACTGTATGCACAGAAAATGATCCAAGAAAGTGCAGTATATGACCAAGCAAATCAGGAAATAAAAGAGTAAGTTCTGTGTCATATAAAACTCATATACAACATTCATGCCAGTGTGAGCCTGATTAGTTTTTTTGTACCACATCGGTGCAGATTTTCAATGACCAAACATTTGTGCCTTATCTCTCCTCACAAGAGGAATTTAAACTGCTTCCCTAATCTATATTCCCTTAAAAAAGAGTTTAAAAAAATACACAAATCATGTGTGGACTGTGATTCCCCTAACAACATACCCTTCTCCCATAATGCCCAAAATAATTACTACTTCTAGCAAGTTTTCATTCATCAACATCAGATCCTAGTTTATTTGTAATTTTCTTAAGTATTATTAGAAAACATTATTTCTTACCAAATGTACAGAAAAAAATACATTATTTTATGTATTCCTCCAGAATACTTGTAATGTAAAAGCAATACACAAAATTTATCGATATATAGTGACAAAAATCTGCATGGAGACACAGCTGTAACTCTGGTAAAGGTTCAGTCTTTTTCACTGACTATCAATAACAGTAAATTCAATAAAAACCACAAAATGACGAAAAATAATAGATCACAAGCACAAATAGCAATTTTCTTGTGATAGAAGGTAGCAATACCTTCAGTTGGTATCTCCAAAACCTATTTCTGAATAGGAAAACCCACCAGGGAACAGCCACCAAAAGTGCATTATATTTTCCAATAACACTGGAGAACTGAACTCATTTGTGAAAGTCATTAATGCATTTAGGTTCTGCTATAAAGATAACACATAGCCACATATGCTCTAAGACAAGCTTTTTTTTTTTCTTTTTTTTTTTTTAATAGCACTTCTCAGCAGTCTCACAAATGATATAGAAACCTCTTGTCTGATTGGGCCAGACAAATTCAATAGCTAATTTAGCAAAATGCACTGGTTTCTTCTCTCTAACAGAAGTCTGTCACACACTGCTATAATAAATGGTCACTGAATACATTTGATGCTATCACACAAATGGAACAACTCTTTCAAACACCACTGAGAAGCAGAGAGTTTAAAATAAGACTGAAGTGATTCCTCTAAAGGATGTTTCATTCTCCAGTATCCAAAATTTCAACAGAAAGCATTAAAATCAACTGGCTTATAATTCAGAGAAGCAGGAGACTGAATGGATATTAGTGAATACGCGTTATCTCTTTTAATAAATGTGAACACAAAGCTTGTCCTTTATCAAGCAAGTGTATTCTGTGCAGCTAACTGAAATCTTTTAAGTTTTTTAAACTGCGTATTTTATCTCCATACAATGGGAAAGCATGCAACTACGACTGCATTTTCATTCAAAGATTTTAGATTCAAATATTTTTCAAAGGTTTTTGACGTACAGTGGTATCAGGATTTGTAGCATCTAGCAAAAATTCATAGGACAAACAATAGCTTAAACTGTCCATCGATATTAAGTTGTGAAGATTAAACATCTGTGCAGCAAGAAATATTTCATCTAAAAAGACAGGTATAGGAACTCTAAGTACTGCTTCCAGTAAAGTAAACAAAAGAAGATCACGAATCCTTGAAGGTAAAACATGTATAACTGTGTCAACAGAAGTTAATGTAAGTTCGGGACAAAATATCTGAAGGCTTGCTGATGCTTCAGACGGTGAAGTCAAATAGCTGAAAAAATATGCAAACCTTTCTGAATGGACCTGTGACATAAACTCTTCTTTTCCTCAATTGTTCCTTTGGAGGCCATTTTTTAAATAACATATTTCCTATTTAGTGAGCAGTTCATAGGTTTTCTGTCTATAGCAGATAATCCTCTTGCTGGAATGACTTGCTGTCTATAGCTTACCAGGTACAGTCAGTTCTATGATTCTGCATACATACTGTAGCATGCGAAGCTCCATTTTCAAGGATTATCCTAGTGGAAAGGGCATTCCTTTATTTCCTTTCTTTCACCAAGTGGATAACCTCAGAAAAATCCAAAGAAGAGTAACTTGACCTTCCTTGAGAGCCCATCTAATTCCCTTGAACTGGATGGAAAAGGTACGATCAAAGTAAAAACACATGCTGAGAGACATTGCTGAAATTATTCAACAAGTAAAATATAGAGAGAACTAACTGCCTGAACCGTTTTAATTGCAGTGTTGAATAAACTTTTTGATAGAGAAGTTTAAAATATGCTAAGTACAAAACAGCAAATAGCTGTACAAAAAAAAAAAAACTTGGAGAAGAATCCATAAATATATTATCTCAGTGACTAATTCCTTAGAAAACAGCTTCATATTTTCCATTCCCTGCTACGTCTCTGTCTTTTCCAAAATGTGGTGGAGGATACATTTGTACGTTTGTCACTGACTGAACTTCTCAGTGCTTACTGAACTTCTCAATGATGCTTATTTCTATTGCTTCTAAGAGTACACCCTACTAACACTTCAGAAAACACAACACAGGATCCCAGATCAGCAGACGGATCTCTGATAACAGGTCAGTATGTCTCCTCTAGCACTTCGAGTCAAAGCTAAATGTCATTTGGATTTGCATGCCTGGACTCAGAATAGTGTGATTAACTACAGACAAACTCTCCACCAGAGCAAAGTAGCACCACAGACGCAACTAGGAGATACCAATTTTCATTACGTGTTATCTGAATAGGGTACCAAAATACATTTTATTACCATTAGAAGAACTTACATGTTCTTTTATGATGCTAATTTTGAACAACATGCCAGTCAATATTTTAAAGTAGGAATTTCTGTACTGAAGCTGACAGAATTTGCAGCAACAATAAATAAGACTACTGGATGATATTCTGATACAGGCTATACTGCACTGTTGTTTTGGTTTTTAAAATTTTTTTTTTTTTTACATTCAGACAGGACTTGTGTCTTTGCAATTATTTTGTAACAAAACTAACTCCTGATTCTAATTAGGTCTTCAGTGCTATCAGAAAATTACTTTGCTTGTTATCATGAATTTTAAAATTTAAATAACATCGGTAGGAAGTGAAAGGAGTTCAAAGTTATGAAGAAGTCTCTGAAAAACTAAACATAACCCAAACCGTATCAATAAAACAGTGATACAGCCAGTGGGAACTATGAAGTGAGAGAAAAGAAATAATATAGCTACTACTGATGAGACCTAATGATTGTGAATATGGAGCACTCGGTTATGAGGGGCACAAAAACTATGCCAAGGTCTCTCTCAGAGATACATTTTTATAAGAACACACATTTTTCTTTTTCAGAGACACTGTTGTAAAAGAGTCAACACTCATGAAAAGGTAATCTGAGGAGATGAGTTAAAGAAAAAAAAAATTAGTTATTTATCTTATAATTAGAGTAGTCATCTCACATATCTACCCAGTTCAACACCTGCTTATGGGTAGCTGTAGATCTCTGACTTCAGCCAAGAGGAAGGTATCAGATCCTATACAACTGCTTAGACCTTCCTGGAGCCAACATTTCAGGCTGTCTACATATCCTATCACAGGCACATTTCTAAAAGACCATCTGTCAGAAGCACCAACGAAAGAAGGCAGTTTGTTGAAAATAGCCATTTTTCTGATTACTTTATCTCTTCACCAGCCATGCCCATTTCTTTTGATGCCCTGGTGGTGACTTGCACAGCATGAAACCCTGGATGCTGCACCAGCCACCCTGTACAGGGTCCAGAAAAAGCACAAATCGTAGTAAGACATGTTTTGTCTCAAATAATTCACATCTATATTGTCTATGAGAGAATGACTGATTATAATAGCTCCCTATTTGTCCCTGTGGGGCCAAACATCAGATAACACAATAAAACCACAGACTCCTTCAGACACCTATCAAAACAGCACAGGGAAATACAGGCCATTACTTAGTCAGCTAAGCCAAAAGTTTCTTGAAAATACACAAGTATAGTTCCAAATGCATGGCAGAAAATGAATATGCATCCTAAAGTTGTGTAACTATATCAACATAATGTTTTGTATACATGTCAACATTCACGTTGATGTTGGCTCCCAGAGTGGTTCATAAATTTGGATTGAAAACAAAGCCACTCAATGTTTTCAAAAATAACTCTCATTCTATTTGCAAGTGCATTTATTACTACAAATTTTTATAGTGACATTATGTTGGCTATTAAAATTATTTCCATAGAAGCACTAAAACCTAAAATTGTCCACACCTCTATGATCATTATAACTTTCTAAAAAATATGTTGAAACAACAGTTAACACTTTATTTCTATTTGATGACTAAAATGGAAATATATTTTGTTACAAAATACCAACAGACTGTCAAACCCTTATAGTCTTGTTTTCAGCTTTAACTAGTGCTTGGGTGCTATTTACAATGTAAATATTTATTTTCAGCATGGCAGTTATCATTGCTGTAGCATTAATTCTTTGTCCATATTTTGCAAGACAACAAAACAAAGGGAATAATTTTAGTTTTGCAGATCAATTAAAGCAGATGGTTTAATGACCAATGCTTATACCAAAAATGTGTACATTTTGCATGGATAGTAAATCAACATTATTTTCAAGATGTTGAATGCATTTTCATTTACTATATCTTAATAACTTAAAGACCCAAACCATTGTAACTGGCTATAGCAACACAGCTACGTTACTAACAGGCTTAATCAAAATGATTCACAGGAAATAGCCATAGAACATAGATTTTGTATAAGAAATTAATGGGAATCTCAGAAGCAACTATTTCACGTACACAGTAGTTGTTTCAGAATTATTTCCTGGTTAGAACAGCGTAGAAAAGGGAAATACAGCCTTTCAGCCTAATACAGTAGCTTGTTGGGGATTATCAAAATATGAGTATTTACTGTGGCAAGATGTTAAACACTTCAGATTTTTTTCTTCACCAAGATGCTCAAAGTATAGCAATTTCAGAATTTTATACTGAATGGGACATTCCAAAAGGATTTCAAAATTCAGAAAATTTCAACAATTCATCAATTTGCTTGTGAATAGTATTTTATGGGCTCTAATATCTAATTTCAGTAGCCTGCAGTATTTCAAAATGCTTTATTTCATGCACCACCAATATTCTTCTATGTTTTATTATCACAGTGTAATACCACTAAAAGGAACAATCTACTAGTTTGCTGTTTGCATACACCATCTGCTCAACTGCATTTTATTATTGCTAAAACTCAATTGATTCCTATACATAGCACTAAGGAAGATATGGATGATACCGCACTTAGCACCTGAGGGAACTTAGTAATGCATATCACAGAGCGTATCAGATCAGAACGCACAGTATCCTATCTCTGATAGCAGAAGCCTGAGAGAAAAGGGTAATAACACACAAAACCACAGAGTTACTTTCCTGTTATAATTTCCTAGTCATAGCAATTAAAGTCTTGAGGATCTCCTGACATATATTTAACACCAGTGTGTTTAGATGAAAAATCCATGAAGAACCTATGTATTTGAATGAACAGACTTCAAACAAAGGTCTTTTTTTTTTTTTTTTTTAATCAGTGGTGTCCCACAGTGAACACGCTGTTTTGTGTTATGTGCATCAAGTTACCTCCTGTTGCTTTTTCTAAGCATGGACCACCCAAGAGAGAAGAAGCCTAACTACTACTCTGATAAGACGACATGCTAAAATGCAATGTGCTATGTACAGTTTTACCAGACCAGTTCAAAACCAAATTTTTCATTGATTTTTTTTTTTTTTTTAATAACTGACTTGACTTGCAGTGGAATACTATTTTCCCATTCCTCACAAGTTGTAAGATTGAAAACTCTTGATAACAAACATTACACAAAGCTAGCTCAGATTTTACAGAAATTTACATTGGAGAACCCTCACAGTTATAACCTCCCAAACATTCTACCAGCAGCAAAACATTCCAAATACTGCACATTAGATGAGAAGCACTAAATCAGTCTTTAATAAGCTACAAGTTGATTGGCTGTTTGGTATTTTTGTG
>JAOWBP010000001.1:82456097-82469400 GCA_028571105.1 Tragopan temminckii | reverse complement strand
AAATTTTTTTTGGGGCAAACAAAAAAAAAAAAAAAAAAAAAAAAAAAAGAACAATGCCCATGGTTACCTGCAGAGACAGCATACAGTTAAAAAAAAAAAAAAATCGGGAAAAGTGTAGCCACCGTTTTGCATAGCGATTCAAATTATGCTGGCAGAATAATTAATGGAGGACCTAATCTCTGTGAGGGAAAAAAAAAAAAAAAAAAGAAAGAAAGAAAAGAAAAAAAGGATACGTTAAACAAAGTTCATTACTGCATGATGTAAATGAGTTTCTCACCAGTGATGTCACTGATTGGCTGGGATGTAGAGCTGGTTTCGAACAGTGCAGCATGGCCGGATTGGCTGCTAGCTCTTCTGGTTACTGCCTGCTTGGGCAGCGGTCGAACCAGACACTTTCTGTCTCTCTTGTTGTCGTTTGAAGCAAATCTTGTTCAGCCCAGCTGTGTCTCCATAGTAGTGGCACCCTAAGAGAGTCTCCCTCCTGCTTCCCACAGCTCATCTGTAAGGCGGTCGCTGCTGTGAAATACCAGCCTTTGGCACGGAGCCCAGACTGCGTTGTTAGATCCGTCTATAATACAGAAAAGAATTTTTTTAAAGCAGTTCTTTCACCGAATTACATCCTAAGAAGGATTAATAAGCACTAAATTGCAACTGATTTAGGGACCTTTAAATTATATAGCTAGCACGCTTTCTGAAATAAAGCATTATCTGACCTGCAATAATACATCATAATTGGTTAAAAATTAAAAATTAAAAAAAAAAAAAAAAGGAAAAATGAAAAAAAAAGAACAGGAAAGGATGAAAGAAAGGAAGAAAAAGAAGCAACAACTTCTTTGTTTACCTTGATTACAAAAAAAAATCTTCATTTTTTTCCCCCTAGAACGGTAACTGATATCTCGGTGCTACGGAAGAATATTTTAAACTATCACCAGTTTTCTATTTACATCCAAGGCATTATTTTCAGGTTAAGACAAGGGATCTTAATTAGCATTCTCTTTAACTATGCAAACTGAGACAGGGCATGAAAGAAAAATGCCGTATGGAAGAGAGAGAGAGAGAGATGGAGAGAGAGAGGGAAAAAAAAAAATCTGTGCAGCTTTTACAGTTCAGCTGTCTGACCCCCTGCAAAAAGAATGCAGTCATATCAACTTTGCCAGACAATGGAGTACCTACAGGCTTTCCTCTAGACAAGTCCTTTATAACCAGTCAGTATTATGTGCTGCAGACAGTGGCCAATCGCTAAGCTGCTTTCTGCAGCAGTGACACAATAGGTGCACTGGCCACACTGTCCTCCTAGCCTCTGACAGCAGTTCAGGTTCATTTTTCCTATGCTGGAATACGCATATGTCTTTAATGTTCCCGCTGTATAGGAAATATCAAGAGAAGCTCGCTTTGTTTTCCTATAATTACATCAGCCTAATTACTGCAGCCAAGCCGCAGTGCCACTGCTCAGAGCGGCGCATAGGCATGCACGTCATATAAATATGCATGAGCACGTCTGCTTATTTAAATACAAAAATGCATCAATTGCTGGTGGTGCCTTTTTGTTTTTGTTTTCTGCACATCATTCCCCTGCTCCAACACCCATTCCCGGTAAACCAGATGAGTTAAGGATGACTCGTAAAGACGGTCACCATTTTCTCCTTTTATTTATCTCAACTTTCATTCATTTAGTTTTAATTGCCGGCATTCAGTAGGAAATAAAAAAAAAAAAATTCAAATGCAGATGAGTCTGTGTTAGTAAGGGGAAGGGTTATTGCAGACCTACGGCATTTTTCTCCCTTGTCACTAAACATCAGAGTGAGCGCCTGTAAATGAATCTGCACGCACTCCATCACAGCCACGCATCAGATGCCCGGTTCTTATTAAAAGCCCGATGATCCCCCAGCATGTGCACGCATCCAGTC
Organism: Tragopan temminckii; assembly: GCA_028571105.1. Lineage (NCBI taxonomy): Eukaryota > Metazoa > Chordata > Aves > Galliformes > Phasianidae > Tragopan > Tragopan temminckii. Next base: position 82,467,493 of record JAOWBP010000001.1, on the reverse strand, counting down.
TGCATGTTTGGGTATTCTGTAATTACTGCATCTCTTGTAACAGTACCTGAGTCTGCTCATATAGCCAAAAGATTAAATCATCACCATTCACGTATTAGACAGATGTAATTGGGCACATTCTATAGCAGGAATCGCCATGCTAATTTTTGTGATTTTATGCATGGGATTTACATATTCATGAAGAGAATAGCTGTTATGACCACCGACAGAGCAACACGAAAAGAAAGACACCATTCTTCAGCAGACAGTATACAAAACCTAGGGGAAAAGACGCAGCATATGGCGACAAGGAGAAGGTGTTTGGCTTTCGAGGGTTATTTTATTTCCTATGTATAAATTCTGGGTAGAGAGCTTACAAAAACACATATGCATTCTGAACACGAAGGCGAGGTAAATTTGTGTTATTAACAATCATCTGCTTGTAGTTGAAATAAAATTATTTTACAGTTGGCGCCCCATGTTCTGCAAGTTTCGTCTTTGGACTGTTTTCAGTAGATGGATACGTAGGACATATTCATCCAGGAACGCACAACAATACTAATGAATCCAAAAGGAACAGAACTTCCGTCTGCTACTGAAAAATCATGATTTCACATTTTAATACCTGCCCTGAAGTGTGGGTATCTACCTTTCCCAGGAAAGCTGTTGTTTTCTGATGCCATTGGTATTTTGATTCCCAACGTATTTGAATGGTACATTTTCCAAATATGATAAAATATATCCCATTCAGAGTGACTTTCAGGTTTCATTGTTTTCTATATGAAAAAAAAAAACAACAACACCAGAGGAAAGGTAATTGAGACTGTATCGTAAACATAGTGATGTTTCTAAAAATTTCCTCAGATTAAACACATTACACTTACTGTAACCCTGTCCCTTTTGTGTCTGTAGCATAATTATTTTTAAATTTTTGTTTATCTCTCTGGTATCTGCCACTCTATAGCCCACATTTCCGTATAAAAGCTAGATTATGTTACCTACAGATGTGCGGTTTTCCCTTGATTTCCCTAAATTTTGTAAAGGTAGTACTATAGGTAGCAAGGTGCAAATGTTTCATTTTCCAATGCAAAATGAAAAATTTTAATGCAATAGCCATACGTTTGACAGCCTTGCTGTATATCAGTTTTCACGAAACACTATTCAATGCTACCACAAAAGAACAAAAAAGAGCTTTTATTTTTCCTTTATCTTTGGATATTACACATTTGTTTGAATCGAAGTTATTCATTTCAGTCATGGTATTAAACTCCCAAATCACATTTTTAATGAAAGAAATCACATTGAATTATATATGATACAAAATACAATTTTAATATGTGTTCGACATGTTTATAAAATATTTTTTTTCAAACGTAAGCAGCTAGATTGGACACGCTGAAAAGAAAATCACAAGAAACTAAGAAAATGCCTTTCTCCAAAGCAGATTTTTCCAAAAACTAAGAGTAAAAAAATTGGTAAATCCATTCATATTAACTAAAGCATATTTCTGCAACCAGATCACTGTTACTGTTGCAGTCAAAATAATAAGCTGTCAAATACCTGCTTTGTATTTGCCTCTGTCTAAAATTCAAACTCCAGCGACTCCAAATCTGCCAGCTAATTATTAAATTTCTCACTTCAGCTTAAATAACTGACTTAGGACTTCATATTGTATAAAAATAGGGATCATTACAAAAATAGAGTCCTTAAGACAGCAGAATAGTAACACAGTTTTTAAGGTATGAACCTCATAAAATTCGTAGCTTCAAGTATTCAAGATCTCCACTCAGAATGTCAATTACATTAGTGCTAATTTGAAGCTTTTACAACAAGATAATGTCTGAAAACCTCAAGTATTCATGGAGGAATTTGAATCAGTGCTTTGCTTAAAGAAAATAAGTAAGTTTTTGTTCCATGTTTACTGGGAAAACAAAATCAGCTCATTTCTTTTGGAGAGGACAGATTTCAAGCAGTGCATTGAACTAAACAAATACCTCTAGATATGAACAGATTTTTCTCTTATTTTATGAACTACATTCTACTGCATTTTTTCTTTAACTCATCCCATCAGACAAAATATGTATAACAATAGCCTACATTAATTATTTTCAGGAAAAAAAAATCAGGTTAGCTGTACTAAGCATCAAATGAAATGTATGCTAGCTTAAAAATACATCTACGTTTAGAATAATGTTTCTACTTCCAGGACTGCGTCGCATATCACGTAATGTAGAATGGTTTTTTACACCCTTATTCTACTCCCTTATTTAATTGGCATTGCTGTTTTCTTTAAAAGTGATCACACTTTGTTCTGTATTTTTCTAACAGATAACACCAGAAGCCTTAGTCCCTCAAATTCTCATAAATTCCCAGAATATATTATGTTACATCAAAAGCATTAGTTACGATGATATTTGGCACACATGCTTGGTACATCTTCAGCTTCTGAATTATGATCTGAATTTTCAAACAACGCACTGGTCTTTGGCATCCATATTTAAACTCTGGACCTTCTGTAAGCTTCATGCCACAAAATTACATCTCAGCTGAAATTTAAGATCCTAAGCAAGTCATCTGACTTTCAGATGTTTCGGAGACCTGCGGCTCAGTTATATACAGCAGAAGTTCCTGTTAACTAAACTACCTTAATGCAATACAGATGTCAAACACTCTGTTTTTGTAAAGAACCTGGTGCAAATATTGACTTGATCTTTTCTATTTTAGTAATTCTCATGATCCCAAATGCTCTGACGATGAAGCAGAACTTCCTAGGTTTGGATTTGTAACCTTCTATGGAGAAGCAGCAGTGGTTTAAGAGAGCAAAATGATAGCATCCAATATTACTGCTTAAATTTGTGGCAACATAAGACTATGTTTACAGAGAGAGTGGTGAGGTGCTGGAACAGGCTGCCCAAAGAGGTTGTGGATGCCCCGTCCCTAGAGATGTTCAAGGCCAGATTGGATGGGGCCCTGGGCAGCCTGGTCTAGTATTAACTGGTCTAATATTAAATGGGGAGGTTGGTGGCCCTGCACGTGGCAGGGGGGTTGGAGATTCATGATCCTTGTGGTCCCTTCCAACCCTGGCCACACTGTGATTCTGTGATTCTGTGATTCTGTGATAAGACTAGCATGTGGGCTGACATAAAGCAGGTGTGTAAATAAAGTTGCAATAAGTGAAGTTTAGTCATCACTGGTGCTAATCTCTGGAGAAGTACTGGAAACTTGGAAATTCACAGCCCAGCACTTGACCAGCTTGGTTGTGAACTACTGAGGTATAACAGTATTGCCAAAGATGCAGAATAAAATTTACTGAAGGACATCCATTGCTGTATGTTACGTGAAAGCAGCAAGCCACAGAACCCTACAAAGGAATAGTGAGATAATGGGGTATTTTCTCCCTTTCAAAATTCAGATTTTCTTGGAAATTTTGCTGACTACAGACCCAATAAAGTCTACAATTTAGAAGACGTGATTAATAAAAGCAGGTAAGGATATATTATTTTGTAGTAAAATAACATGTAATATTACATACATTCTTTGGGGATTTTTTGTTTAATAACTTATGAAAAGTTGCCCTTTAGAATATTACTGAGGAGTTGCTTTTAGGAAATGTTTTTAATTAACTAGTTTTAAGAATATATAAAATATATTTGCCCAAAGTCTTTGTCATTTAAAAGCATGTCTAGTTCTACTAATAAACATATCTTCATTTATCCCTTGAAGAACCTTATCTACGAGTTATTTTCACCTTTGTTTCCTATTCAGTTGTGTCTACCTCTTATTCAGAATTCATCCCGTTTTCAGGCTCTACTTAGTCTTCCTAATGAGGAAAAATGATTGATACACTTTTGACAGTAATTACTAATTAAACTGATTGTACAGGCATGTAAACATAAGATAAAGCATCTATTTCTCTGCAATAACTACAGTGCTGTAAGCATTTTTACCTTGCAGTACACCATCATAAACCTAATTTCATTTACCTGTCTCTCATTTATTTAGGAACAAGATACTTTGGGCAAATTTGCATGGGCTGTTAACCACGTGTACTTGACCTGGCGCGTGTTCACAGGCTATTATTAACTGTTGCTGTGACTGAGCTGACTGAACTTAATTGCTGCCTTACCACTACTCCTTCTTTTTCTTGTATATGCATTGAATCTCTTTGTTTCCAGTTGCAATTTTTGATGCCTTGATACAAGTACAAAACCTACCACAAACCAAATGATGGATCTACTTCTAAACATGGTTCTATCTCAAAATAAAGTGGGCCCATCTAAAGGCTGACAAGTCCTATGATACTGTTGAGTGTTCAAATTCCTTGGACCCAGAGACAAAGATGATAATTTTCAGCTTCTTCTTATTTATGATCATAGAATACCTTGGGTTGGAGGGACCTTGTACACAATCCAGCCCCAACCCCTGTTGTGGTCAGGGCTGCTCCCCACCAGCTCAGGCTGCCCAGGGCCTGGTGTTGCGCACCTCCAGGGACTGGGCACCCACAGCTTTTCGAAGAAGTGCCATTGCTGATAAGAGGACTGAATAAGCAGCAAGAATGTATGTTGCATTAAAAATAAGCATCTGGAACACACTTGGAATTTCTGAAGCCCTAACCCCAGAACTGGAATAGAACAAGAGAGTCTACTTTTAATTGAGCCCATTATTTGGTAGTATTTCAGCACAATATGCAGCCAGCAACCACAAGGGAAGTCTGTGCTACCCAACTATAATTCTGTTCATCTGTCATCTGTTCTCTAACCTCAGGTTACCTCTCAAACAGAAAAAAAATAAAAATCATTGTGTTTGAAAGAAAAAGCAAAGTTAAAAAGTCCTCTGAGCACAAGATGTCTAAATACTAACTACAAGATGTCAGGAGCAGGATGACAGACCCCACAGCCCACAGGCGAAATCTCTCAGGGAGGCAGTGTCAGTACAGGCGGCTGTGTGCCTCTGATGAAAGCAACTTGGCAGCTAAGGACTGACAATGATGGGTACCTCTGCCATCATGTTACACATGAAAGTTCTACCTAAAGCACAGAAAACCTCCATCCACTGGTAAATAACATATACACTGCATCTCATAAACTAGCAGTCAGGGCAGGATTATAGCACTTAGCACCCTGCACTGGGGCCTTTGGAGCCGGCTGTGTCTAGCACAGGACAGCCTCAGCCTCACCTCATGCTGCAGCCCTGCAGCACTCTGACCGACGGGGCACCCACTCCTGGGACACACATAGAGCAGTTTGTCTGTGTGAAGTCTTGCTGTGAAGTAAGCACTGTTTATGGCTTTTCATCCCAACTTTCTCAACAGAGCGCTTCAGTTTTCCAACAGGAATTCTCAGTCATCTTTCAAGACACAATATGTGGGAAGAGCATTTAGTATCCAGAAGGTGGCTTTCCTCCTCCTTGCAGGTGCAAACAACAACAACAAAAAAACCCAACAACCCCACACATTTCAGCTACCACTTTGCGTCTACAAAGCTGAAGACATGAGAAGAAACATTCCTATAAGAATTGCTTACAACCACACTCTGACTTCCCCAGGGAGCTCCTACAGCACTGAGTTAGGGCCTGAAAGATGCAGAGAGAAGTAACACTACTGGGCCCACAAAGCACCTGACCAAGAGCATGACCTGAGTGAAGAGCAGGAAGAGAACAGTGGAATTCAGACAGTATGGAAATGATGCAAGAAAGGATATTTTGGAAAGACAGTTTTCACTACCAGCTGCTGTTCTACCCCATCTGGGCACTGGCAGTTAACACAACTGCACTGCAGCCTTTTGAACTGCTCCCCACAGGCAGGTTACTGGGGAAAGGAACAATTCCTGTAATGCCTACTTTAACTGGCAAAGGACAAAAAAGACTGATCAATTCAGCCACAGACATGTAGCCAGGAGAATATCCAGATGAAGATATCTAAACACTTCTTCTGTATAACGGAGAAAACTTGAGTACCATTTACATTAGATCTTTTCCTTTTGCATAATTCCCAGGAAGCAGAGCCAAACATCAATCAAAGAACCCTATGTATTACTTTAATAGCTAGGATTAATAAATTACAGGTTTCCTGGTATAAATATGTGTGCATTCAGTGTAAGCTGCTGTTTGAAATGTATTGATAATTGTGAAAAGATTTGGACTATTCCCAAGTCAAACTGTGCACTCAACACAGTAGCAACCTTCCCTGTGACGTTCACTGCCGCAGCCTGTATCACAGCGTGCTCCTTGATTTAACACATCTACGTGATGCTGAAATCCAGTGACCAAGTTATTTCATAACGTTCCCTGGATTTAATGCAGGAGGCATGTGACATAAATGCACCCCTCCCAGAAGAGGGATGTTGAGCTTCAATATGCAGTGCCTGTGCCAGTTCTTCTTGTGAGTGGGCTTCTCTATACAGGCAAAGGAAATCCCTGATCCATAGGCACATGGCTGCTTTCACCTTGGTCTCCAGGCAGAAAAGGTGAAGGCTTGCTGCAGAGCTAGGAGTCTGCTTTGTCAGAGGTTATGGACCAAACAATGGGTGCTGTGAAATTCAGGGTTCTCTGCAAATCCCCACAACAATTTTGAGGGTTTGGTTTGTTTTTTTAATTTCTTTATTTTAACTGAAAGTAAGGAGGAACGCACATGACAAGTGTTAACCTTGCATTACTTGCTTTCCTAAAGGACTTAGCTAGAAAAGGGAAGCTGTCACAATCAGATTAGTTGTGCAAAAGAATGACCAATCATCTGAGGTATTATCAAAGGTTGACACATTGAAGCATGGTCAATGTGCAAAACCCTTGACGAACAGCGTTATCAGAAACTGATTCTGCACCTTGGAGATTGCCTGAGAAACCCAAATCTGTGCCTGTGATCAGTAACAGTCTGCTCTGGGGGCAAAAATATCTGTCTACTCATTGGTGCCACTTACAGCTGTCAGGAGCCTGCCTGAAGAGACTGAGCCAGTTTGCAAGTGGTGGCATACTTCAGAAGTAATTTCCAATCTATTCATTTCTGAGGATCAGTAACTTGTCCTAAGAATAAATAAAGCCAAGGGAGATTGAAATAAGATGTGCAGAGGAACTATAATGTGGCCAGCTTGAATCATTTTGAGACAAAGCTGCTTTCTTCATTCTGACTGACGTAACAGCTTTTATGCAAAAGAAAAGCTAAGTGCTCAAGCAAACACTGAAGTAGAGAAAACAGTGAAAATGCTCCTCCATACTCTATTCCTGTTTTGCCAGAAAAGCTTTAGTAGTTTATGTAGGAGTCCAGGAAAAAAAAAAAAAAAGTTAATTGTATAAATAATGTATCTTAATGTATTTGTTGAGCATTAAACCAGTATTAATGCAATTATCTTCAAAATACTCATGAAAAGTATGGCTGTTACCTCTCTAATTTGAAATATTGGATTTCAATCCCAGAGATACAAAGCTGATAAAGGTAAGAACTGGAAATGCAACACTCATCTCCTAAATTCCCCTACTGGTGAATAGATATAATGAAAAAAAAGAGGAATCAGCATAACTTACACTGTATGAGAATTACATAAATAAAATTTAACAATGCAATTCGGTGTTACTCAGACTTAAAACACTTTAAATTTTGATTTTCATTATGCTTGAATAAAATATAATGTACAAGAAACATATGTTATGTATAAAAAAAACAAAGGAAGATGTTAACTCACTTTCAGGAAATAAGTACCAGCAAGAATGCAAAGGAGGAAAATTTGAGTAGGCACATAATCTAAATCCCCAAGCCCATATGCATCCATACAACTCCTGTATCAAGCTGGCATAACATTAATTCTGCAATCTGGCAGGTTTTTTTTCTTAAAATACAAAAGCTATAGAATGCAGCCTAAAGTTACATATGACACTAACAGGTTCGGTTGTTAGTTTCTGTTTGTTTGTCTAACAAGTTATGTTGTTTGGCTTTTCTATGTGTGTGTGTGTGCTTGTTTTTTCGTAACTGAAGTTACTAGCTCATTTTATATCTTAAGTTAAAGAAGGCAAGAATCTTGTTTGCAAAATTATCAGTAGCCATGTTCTCGTTAAGTATTGACATCAATTTTAATTTAATGTCTCCTGTATGATTGATGATGTGCTTTATACCAAGAACACCAAAATTTTTTCGTTACATATTATTGTTGACATGGATGCTTATTATCACAGAGAGTTAATGAGACTAATGATTTAGTAAGATTCAAAAAAAATGACAGGACATGAATTTTGCAAATGCCTAGAACCATGGTAACTCCAAAAACTTTTGAAACAGCTCAAACAAGTGAACCATCTGGAAATAAGTAAAACTGTGTATAAAAGGAGAGCTAATCCTACAGTCTATAAAATTCCTTCTTCTTTTCAGTGAACAACATTTGAAGCATAATACAAGAACAGATAAATGGCTCTTCTATCACAAACAGTAAAGGAGAAACATTCATGACACCATTAGCTTTCGTTGCCACATCTCTATAAAATATATCTTCCCATATTAAAGGAAAGGACTTGCATACCACAAGGCCTTCCATAACCAAATAGATCAGATCACTTGAGACACAATGCCTGTGTTAACTCTTCCCTTGCTTGGTTGTTTTGTTTCAATAAAGACCTCTTAGTCCTCTTCTTGAAACCAGATTTGGGAGATAGCTGAAGGAAGTGAAAGACTTAAATATATGCTCAAGGCACCATTCTGGGATTTCGCTGTGGGATTCCTATTACTATCAGTGGGAGTTGTTTAAGGATTTAGCTATACAATGCTATGAAAACATACATCTTAGTGTTGCTAGAAGGACATAACTGCTCTGAATTTGACTTTATCCCTATGCTTCCGACAAGTGAGGTTAATAAGAGGTTGAAAGAGAAGCAGTGGCAGGATGGAGGTTCTAATATGATGGCAATGCTATCTTAGCCTGCTGGGCATTCAAGTCTATTTGAGGTATCACTTAATGCCATCACTCTACAGTGGGCATAGAATTATTTGCTGTATGCAATTTAAGCGTCAGCCCTCCTAGAAAATTCAAGTGAGCAAAAACACCAGATAATTTAACATAGTTGGCTTTAGTTTCATTTTCCACCATGGAAAACTTTCAGGTTTTTCTAACTTCTTGGACAAAAAAAAATATGAAGAACGTCATAAAAGCTCACAAAATTCAGGAACTAGTTCATGTTACTTATGTTCTTCTCAACACTTCATGATTTAGCTTTAAGTTAAGCCTTTGATATGACTATGAAATAATATGTGAGTTTTTGTGCTCAAAAATTTAGTGGTTTGTGTTGCAATGTAGTTTTAGAAAGAAAATAATCAAAAAGGAGCAGTCTTCAACACATGCAAGAAATAGTTTGCATTAATCATTCTGTCAGTAGCAGGAAAAAAAAGGGAAAGGAACAGCACAAATCCATATGGCAATAAGGATGCAATTAACACTATGCTTTGAATGCTCAGGATGACAGGTACCAAGAGAAACTTAACAAGAATTACTAGTAGAAATTCCATGCTGTTGAGATGCTATCAAGATTTTTTGTTGAGAAATAAAACATTCTCCTAGGCAAGACAATGTGCTAACCTGCCTCATAGTGTTGGGGAAACATGGAATTTCATAGCTCTATAAACCTGTTCAGAAGATGTGAAAAGTAGTATCATGGTGATTGGTAAGAGAAGCACAACCATGCCATCATCTTGTCCATTCCCAAATGTTGTTGCACTGCAAATCCACATCCTCTGTTATAATTCTTTCAGCTAAGTACTAACACATCTGGACTAGCCTTTCTGCTACAAAATATGCATCCAGATGTGAAATCTCTAGGCATAATATGACCACATAAAGAACACTTGAATAAAGACTAAATGAAGAAGATGTATGTGTGTATGGGAACTACTGAATCTCAGCCTGAACCTCTGATTGACCACCTGAGGTGAGCAATGAGTCAGCCCTGGAATTGTCTTCACCTGTGCTGCCAGAAGGGGTGGAGCTTGGCTCCACCTCTCCTAGACCCCATTTAAGAGCTGACTAGCAGTAGGGAAGGATCTCTTTCTGGAGATCTCTCCTTTTGGAGTCTTCCAGCAAGTCCAGGGCAAGGGTAAGCTATCCTTTTTTTTTTTGGTGTGATAACCTGCTTAGCTGAGCTCTCTTGTATGTTTCTTAATTATAACACCTGTATATTTTTTGATTATACAATGCAAAAGATGCATGAATTGCAGAGGTGAAACACACCATCCCAACTTAAAGTCAAAGCAATTCACTGATGTCTGTTCTATTACTATGCAGTGGCTGCAGTATGTACACCTCTTTAGATGAATGTCAGTGCCTCACAAAATTAGCACAGCATGTAGCATAATCAATGGCTATCTTCCCTTATGTTAACACAGCAGCATTTTTTAACTCCTTAAAAGAAGGGGAAAGTATGTATCCCCCCCATTTTATTCAGCATAATCCCCCAAGAAAAGAAAATAATCAGTTGCAAGAGTGAAAGAGTTGCTTTATTGCACATCTCTATACAATATTTCCATATATATCTTTTTTGATATAAAGATGATGAGAAACTCAGCATATACTTTGTTTCCGTAAATGTAATGCACAGTTTAATATGTAGTCTCCCTCCTAGAATGTAGAGAAACAACCAAAACTATCAAGGGCTCTTATCCACTTGGTCCTCTCTTTCCTTTTTTCCTTTTACCCTGCTTTTCAGAGGCTACAGATGTCTGATTTTGGTCCCCTCAAACCTGGTATGGCAAAACTCAATTTTAGTTGCATTAAAATCTTTACAAAGACTGAACTCTGCTCGACATGACTGTTCCTTGTACCTTGTACTATCCTGAATTAATCAAAAAAATACATCCTCAGGGCCACTGACAAGCTACATCAACGATATTAGGTAATGAGCACTAATACCACTGTTGATTTTTCAAGTGTATTATTTCTAAAGGTGCAAGTATTTTTTTATGATGACACTTTACTACTAATTAGCAATACTAAAGTCATCCAGGAGTACAAGATTTATGCATCGTTATTAATACTTTTTTGTCAGTAAGCAAAAGTTAGAATAATTTCCATAAATATCTGATCCTGCTAGTTACTTACATGATGCAAATTATTTTCTTCCATCATTAACCTCCTATGTATTTCCAATTAAAAATATAAAGAATGATAGCACAGCAATAAACACACTTGTTTATGTCCAAGGAAAATATTAAAGTCAGACTGAGTAACCACCAGTGGGTACTGCTGTATGGTAAAGGTATATGTATTCCCAAGTTCACATTATTATTTACTGTCTTTGTGTACATGCATAAGAACTAGTGCTTAGGCATAGTTGATATCATAGCTGATATTCCAAATGCAAGAAAGAATTTTATTTCCTCAAATTCCGAAAGCTGAAGTAATTACTTTTCTCAAAATCCAGCCCTTTTTTGTTTGTTTCTCCTCTTTCCT
>JAOWBP010000001.1:82409754-82440766 GCA_028571105.1 Tragopan temminckii | reverse complement strand
TGTCCTGCTGTTATCTACCCTTTCAAAGAGTTGATTCCCCTCCTGTTTGTAGGCTCTCTTTAGGTACTGAAAGGCTGATCACCTAGTCCAACCCTCAACTAAAGCAGTTCCCTACAGTAGGTTGCACAGGAAAGCATCCAGATGGGTCTTGAGTATCTCCAGAGAAGGAGACTCCACAGTCTCTCTAGGCAGCCTGTTCTAGTGCTCTGCCACTCTCACAGTAAAGAAGTTCTTTCTCATGTTCAGACGGACCTTCCTAAGCTCCAGTTTGTGCCCCTTGCCTGTTCTGTTGCTGGGCACCAATGAAAAGAGCCTAGCTCCATCCACTTGACACTCACCCTTTAGCTAATTATAAGAATTAGTGAGATCTCTTCTCAGTCTCCTCCAGGCTGAACAGTCCCAGGTCTCTTTGCCTAATAAGGGAGATGCTCCAGGCCCTTAATAATCTTTGTGGCCCTCTGCTGGACTCTCTCCAGTAGTTCCCTGACTTTCATGCACTGAGGGGCCAAAAACTGGACACAGTACCCTAGATGTGACCTCATCATGGCAGAGTACACGGGGAGGATGAACTCCCTTAACCTGCTGGCCACATTCTTTTTAATGCATCCCAGGATGCTGTTGGCCTTCTTGGCCATGAGGGCACACTGCTGACTCGTGGTCAGCCTCCTGTCCAAGAAGATGCTTAGGGCCTTCTCTGCAGAGCTTCTTTCCTCCAGGTCAGCCCCTAACCTGTGGCTGAACAACTGAACCCAGTATCAACCCCTGGGGAACACTGCTTTTTACGGCCTCCAGCTAGACTCTGTACCACTAATCAAAACCCTCTGAGCTCTGCCAGTCAGCCAGTTCTCAATCCACCTCACTGTCCACTAGTCTATCCCTCATTTCCTAAGATTACTAATGAAGATGTTATGAGAGACAATGTCAAACGCCTTGCTGAAGTCAAGATACACAACATCCATTGCTCTCCCCTCATCTATCCAACCACTCATGACATCATAGAAGGTTATCAAATTGGTCAACCATGATTTCCCCTTGGTGAATCTATGTTGATTACTCATGATAACCTTCTTCTCTTCCACTTGCTTGGAGATGGCATTCAGAATAAGCTGTTCCATCACCTTCCCAGGGACAGAGGTGAGGCTGACTATCTTCAGTTTCCCAGTTCCTCCTCCTTGCCTTTTTGGAAATCTGATATGATGTTGGCTTTCCTCCAGTCCTCAGGCACCTCTCCCATCCTCCAATATTTTTCAAAGATGATAGAGAGTGGTTTTGCAGTCACTTCTGCCAGCTCCCTCAGCACTTACGGGTGCATCCTGTCAGTGCTCACGGATTTGTGTGTGTTGAGACTGCCTACACGATCTCTGAGCAGATCCTCCTCAACCAAGGACAAGTCTTTCTTTCTCCAGAAAATAAGCTGGAAAAAAATCAAGAGAGGTATTTTTTTCTGTGCCTCTCTGAGACAGATTCATGTTGAAGTCCCTCAGATGGATGTTTTTGCAACTTTTCAACGTAGATCAGCTGTAAAACTAAGATCTAAAAATGTATCGATCTGCTCTTTGTGTAAACCTTTGTTTATTCCTAAAAAACAGCATTCCCGTGGAACTGGAAAAAAACTTCATGGCTTTGAGGAATCATTGTCCTGACATTTAAATGTATGCAACTTCAGAAAGCCAACTGGATAATTTCAATAAAGCCATCTTGTCTAGCCAGCCAAGTTCTAGGACTTCAGCTTCTAGAAACAAGAACTAGCCTATAGAAATTGGGATAAAACTCTAATTTTATTGCAGAAGGCTCAAGGTTTTCATGTTGAGCAGAATAGGAAGAACCAGGAACCAGACTTGAAGAAGTCTGGGACCAATTTCAGAGAGGTATGAGGGCTGGTTGGTTGGTTGGTTGGAGACACTGCTTGGTTTTGGATTTGTACACTGCAAGTCGATTTCTATGTTGATTAAGTGGAATAAAACTGAAAACAGTTTTGTAGCCTTTCTCAGCTCTGTTACATACAAAACATTTGTATTTCAAGCTACCATTGAGACATTTAATAGAAACTGAAAAAAAAATTACTGCTAACAACACAAAGCTCATGTTTTGAAAAAGTCTCATACTTTCCCCCAGATTAGCATGCAATTCCTATAAGGAACCAAGTGCAACGCTTTTCTCAAGGGCCTTTTGAGTGGATTATTTATTGCTGTTTCCTGTTCAAGTTTTTATGGGCAGGTCAAGTACCAGAGCGTTGTTCAGCTCTGTCTGCCAAGAATGATAAAAGCTGGACTACAGTTGGACAACAGGACCATATCTAATTATTACAGAAAGCAGTGCATGGATGTCAGAGGAGCCTGCCCACCAACCCACTCTTGATTTAACTAATTTAACAGACATTGTCTTCATGAAACAGTATACATCAGAGCCAACATTCTTTTTAAATTTCATTTTTTAATTTATCTTTTTTTCTTTGCTTGCTTCTAATTTAGGCACATAGCAGCAATGGGGACTAAAGATCTTTCACAGCCATGAGCCAGTTGCAGTCATGCTGCTATACTTGAATCCCCCATGTGGTGCTGTCAGTGACCTCAGTGGTGACCTGAAGTAATGGTTATATTTCTTTTTTTCCTTAGGAGTAACAAGTAATTCAGCTTCTGTATTCTAGGCATTAGTTTTGTGCTTCTATTATTGAACAGAGACCAACTATTATACCAGTGGGCATTTGTTATATCTTGTTATAGAATCAGATTTTTAATGAAAGTTCACTTGAACATGTACACAACATGTGTAGAGCACATGATTTATTTATGGTGTTAATGGCAGTAGAGATAAATTTACTTTCTTTGAACACTGCAGTGAAGTGGATAATTTGCTTCCCATTGTAATCTGTTCCACAGTTTTGAGATTTCTGAAGAGATTCTGCTAACTAGGAACTTTCTGGGAAGAAAATTAACTATTCCAATCAGCATTCAGTTGGTCAAAAATTGTGTAATGCTACTGTATAATAATAATGATAATAATGTTTACATTTACAGTGAATATAAAGAAATGAGAAATTAATACAAACAAAACAGAAGTCAGAGCAAAATTTAGCAAGACTAGTGAGTTCCAAAGTTAATTTTAACTTTTGCATTTTCCATCTCTTTGCTTCTTTCAGAAGTTCAGAAAAAAAAAAAAGTAAGCTGGAAATGTATACAGTGTAAAACATCTAATTCTTCAAGTGGGATGAAAGCAAGAAGAGCTTCTGCAGATGTGCATGTTAATGAAGATTTAATTGGGAGGCAGGTGCACATAAATATGGAGCATATGGGAAAGGGCAACAGTAAACACAATAGGACAGAGCCCAACAAAGATTTAAGCACAATGGAATCCAATATTTTTTTATACTCATACCATTTCCCACAAAAAAAACCTACTCAGATAGATGTTCAAAATTTAGGATGCACAGTTTACACTGAAGAGAACATAAAGAACCTGCTATGTTCTTGCTATCAAAATGATGACATTTGCTTATAAAATTTTTCTTATTAAATATTTGATATATTAAACGATTCTGATTAATTGAATTTTAAAATATTCTTTACATAAGGAGAAGCTACTGCTTCATGGTTTTGCTATACTATTGTCAGAAACAAAAATCCATCTTGAGAGGTATTTCAAAAGATGCAATTTGGATACCAGAAGTCATAAGGCTGAGCACTGTGTGATCTCAAATGTTAAAGGTCATGTTCCAAATTATAGATAAGAGCTCTGGATAGAAAGGAGCTGTGCCTGTTCACTTGATGCTGTACACCATTTTCAAATTAAACTTCAAGCAACAAACTACTACTAATAATAAAAGTGCAGTTTTTTAGCTCTCTGAAAAGGAATAAGAAAAAAAAATAAAATAACCTTGGGGAAAAAACTTTACAAATATGATAAAAATCAAGTATTAATCAGATTTCTGCATTTAATTTGGAAGCCAAACATTACGGATGTACTACTCAGCAATACCTACACTAACTACTGCTAATGGTAGACCTTGTTGTTTTCTTGTGGATTTTTTTTCCCTTTCTGTCATGTCTTCTCTGCTAATAATCTTAACTTCATGCTTTGACTAGGAAGGGAGATATATACTATGACCTTTTCCTTTTTACACATTCTAAACAATGAGCTAGAATCAGATGCCTCCTAGCTACTAGCATAAAAGGATGCCCCCCCCAGTCCCCCCCCCAAAAAAAACAACCCACAAACAAATAAAACCTACAGCTTTTCTCACTGTTCTTCACGAAGTAGATATCATAGACTTAATAACAGTCAAGAAGAGAGGAGAATTTGGCCAGCAAGATTAGAAGTTGGCCAAGCTGAAATGGATATCCCTGCTCAGCAGGCCAGTGAGATGCTGCATGGAAGTATAAATACACAATATCTTTTGGAATGGACAGCATTCTAGCTGGAGTAGTACAAGAGACCAAGACCTTCTGTTTGTGAAACCTGGGTGATAGTTTTACAGGTAAGAGTTTTACCAAACAGTTTTACAAAGGGCTGTTTACTCCAGCATAGCAGAAGGCACACAGAACACAGAGTGTTCCTCTCTCAGGAGCTTGTCCTTAATGGGCTGAATATTCCTGAACTGTAGAGAAACGCTGCCATTCTCTACCCAGCAGTTGTACCATATGCCCAGAGCACTGATGGACTTCTCTGAGGATTTCTGTGAAAGTAAATATATACTCATGTCCTAGGTCAGGTGGTAAGAATCACTACAAGAAAGAAACCTTCTTTTTGGTAAAGAAAATCTAATCTCCTAAAATGCAATCTGACATTGCCATTTGTAAACTACCCTTGCCTACTATGATAAATTCAGGAGTATATAGTGCGAGAGTATTGCTTTATTTTTTTGCAGCCAACTCAGTCCAGAACTGTTTGATTTCACAGTATTTTTGCCTTCAATAAAAAGAGGAAATATCAATGTGAATATAAAATAATTCCTAAATCAGCAGAGAGAAAGCATGATATTTAGTTTTGTCACAATAAATAGATCAAGAAGACCAATTGAGCTACCTCATATATCTTGCTGAACTTTTTGATTCCTTTCCCAAAAGCACTCAGAGTGGGTCTCTTTCCATTCTAGCTATTAATGTCACCAACAATATGAACTTGCACCACTTCCACTTGGAAAGTATACCATAGTCTGATAAAACCCTTATTGTCAATATAATTTAGGGTAGACATCAGGAAAAGCTGGGTTTATTTCATTTTCATCTTATTATCCCTCACCCTTGGTTATTTATCTTCCTCCGTAACATTTTGTATACTCAGAGATGGTGAACATCATCTTCTCCTTCCAGTTAACCACGTTGCAGCATGGGACTTGAATTTTACATGCATTTTGTAAGTGGTTCCTACAGAAACTGGACTAAGTTATTTTATGGCTAGCCAAAGAGGCAGTACACAACAAACTGCTGTAGCTCTTTTTGAACACAGATGAAGCGTCTCTGAATAGAACAATTCATGAGCGCACCAGGAGCTGATGCCCACTGAAGGCTTGGTTGAGGAATCCAGAGAAGAACAGGCACTTCTGCAAAAGAACTGTGTCTGTGTGCACATGTAAATTGCTGATGTGCCAATAAACCGTGTGCCAGTAAGAACATGGAAGACTGAATGCCAGAATTTTTGATCTCAAGAAGTTGTGCAGTACATCACAATTACTGCTTTTGTACAGCACATATGTGTATGTGTGTTTGTGATCCTAATGCAAAGTAGGCTTGAAAACAGAAACACACAATTCAGCGTCTGCCACCGGTGGACTGTACAAAACAAATGATGTGAAGTACTCTGTGACCTGCCCTCATACGTGTGCTAGCAAATCCACAGCATTAAGTGAGAACTTCAGCAACGAGGCCGACTGTACTTCGTGGTTCTGCACTTTAGAATCTGCCACAAAATGTACCCCGGGCATAAACCTGTGTTCTAGAGTCTAGAAGATTTCATTTTTAAACACATGTATTGTCTTCCCTAGCTCTTTTCAATCAGCATGGCAGCTCAGGTAGCCCTTGTTCCCTGAGCAGCCCGGTATGTTGCACAGGTACCTTTATTTGCATGGCGATCCCACAAAACTGATCAAGTAATTGGTGTGCATGAAAATAAAAATTAAAATCCTCCCCCATTTCTTTTCCTGCAGTTGGATAGGTTTGGATTTTTTTCCTCCCAGATCTGTTCTTTTTCCTAAGTCAAGACACGGCAGCTACAATGACAAGGCAGAAATGAGCAGCCAAGCAGAGGCTGCTTAAGTATTGCAGCTGTGCACGCACAGCGCAGCCTTGAATAAAAATATAGGCACATATATGCATACATGTCCATGTGTGTATGTGTGATATGCATACATGCATGTATATACATGTATGTATACACCGATATACACATGCTCCGTGTAGATAATTAGAAACAGATCCAACCCCGTTTCGCAGGCCCCCTCGTACCAACACACGCAGCGTAACAGACCTTTACCTCAATAGCAGCGTTAGTTCTTCAGGGTCACCTCCTTCCCACTGCTTTCCTCTACTCCCAACCTTCACCGTTTCTCAAGAAACTCGACACATTTGTCATCAAACTTTACAAAGTTTCTGCTAAAATCCCGTGGAAACAAACATAATTATACCATGCTTTATCTGCATATTAAAAAGTAAAACAAACAAAACCCACCCAAAGGTTTTGTCTGTGCGAATAAGGAGTATTGGAAGGCTCCTATTCAGGTCAGCACGTTTACAAAATATCTGACAATGTCATCCTGACCCCTACTGGAAGCGCTGAGCCTTCGCAGGCTGAAATAGAGGAACATCAGCAAACCCAGAGCAGCAGGACATCATTCAGAGATGTAACAAGTGTTTCCCAGTATCTTTTCAACATTAACTACAAGACACTGTAGGAACGGCAGTGGAGAGTTGCAATCATATCAGCAACTAAAGAGATCATTAAAATCAAATGCATTTACTGAGCCCCATGTAAAGCAACAGAGGACAACCATAACCAATTCTATAGAAGTGAGTATATTGAAACATTGCAAAATATTTTTTAAATCTGATCATTTGTCCATATTCGTTTTTGCATGTCTGTTAAGCTAATGGAAGTATAGGGGGACAAGGGATTACAGTCACCTGGTTACAAACACTTGTATCATATAATGCGCTACTCAAGTTCTTAATATTTAGAAATTTAATATAAAATTCAAATGTGAAATTCCAAAAAAGAAAAGGAAAACAGAAAATGAAGCTACCTTCTGCTAAAGTTCCAGGTACTTAGAAAGGAACAAATCACCAAAAATCACAGACGCTGCACAATTCAGCTATGGTAAATCCTTGGTAAAGAAAACTTACAGCTTGGAAACTGTTAATGAAATCTGTAGGTTTGCATTTCAACCCAGCCATGTAATTTAATAACACATTAAAACTGACATCAAGCCTCTTGAAACTGTTTTATCAAGATCCTTTCCTAAGTGCATAAAGGTGAAAGACTTGTGAGCCTGTGGGATGCTCATGATCATTCTATGTTTTGAGCAATTTTTGTGTTTGCTACAGCAATTACTAGAGATAAGTCAAATGCAGACTTGTTTTTCCATTTTGCCAAGCACACAGAAAGGCAGAGCTTCCATTCCAGCTTGTGACTTCTCTTGCAAGATCAATATGTGCTCAGCTGCTGGTGCAAACCACTATATTCCAGGAACATACATGAGAAGATACACTCCTCTAACTTCCTTTGCGTCTGCGGAATTCATACATCTTTTCTGGAAACAAAGTTTTTTTTTTAATTAAAGCTCTGCTTAAGAAATTACGCTGATTGAAATGCTCACAGTGCCCTCCATGTCAATATCCTCCTTTAAGTCTTTATTTGGAACACAGGTGAAAATAAAAGTAGATGAATACAAGGAACAGAAAAATAAAGTCACAGTAGGACTGAAACGCATAGTGAGCAGCTGAAACCAGTGGTGCAACATACACTGGAAAGGGTGCATTTCACACATTATTAGCTGAAACCACCTGAAGCTATCTTGAGTATGCAATGACGCCAAGTCTTAGTGTAACAAAGCACACAGAGCTCTCAGAAAAGCTGTTTTTGGCCTGCTGCAGAGAGACTGAAGAATACTTGGAAGAGAGTAAGAATCTTTCAGAACAGGGGCATTTGGCAAGAAAAGTATTTACAGCAGCATTATTTCAACAGAAGAGAAGAACTGCCCACGGAATTGGGAGGGAAGAGTGCCTGCCCCTGGAGGTGTTCCAGAACCATGGAGATGTGGCACTGAGGAACACGGTCAGTGGGCATGGTGGGGGAGGGTTGGAGTTGGACCTGATGATTCTAGAGGTCTTTTCCAACCTTAATGATTCTATGACTGATGTAAGTTGTATTTTATGGCACATGGATGGAAGAGCATATATTGGTGCATACCCAAAAAAAGACATTCCTTCCAAATGCAAATCCAGTGCTATGAAGGCTGATGTGGGAATGGGGATACCATTTCTGCTATTACAAGTTATGGAGCATCTCACGTCAACTTCCTTTTTACATAATACAGAGTGATAAATCTGCTTGACATAAATCTCTTATGAAGGAACACAAGCTTACTAAATATATCTCTAAATCAAGGGCAGATTTCTTTCTCACTATAAGATCAAAAGCTCAAGTTATATTTAAGCTCCAGTGGGAAGCAGTCTTATTTATTGGTGGTGGTTGGGTCACGAGGCCATGAAAGCTCCTGTGTTCTAAACCTGCAGCATATCCATACTTTACCATTTTGAAGAACTCCTTGACTCCATTTCTCCATCACATAAGCAGAGATTTTATTATTTAGTTACGTCATAATGGCCTTAAGAGAATATTTACAGTCATTACGTGTTGTTTTTAATAAACTTCGGTTCTGATCCTGCAAGATCTGTATTCTAAATCTGAACTATTTAGATCTAATCTAAAAGAAATCATAGGAAAAGGTAAAAAATAAACAAAAAAGTGATTATTGCATTACAATAATACAATTTTAACTCTGAAACGTCATTATAAGAACATTAGTAAAGATGGGACAAAAAGATCCTTACTTCTGATTAGCATATTTCTTAGGTTGCTCCAAAAGTAATATTTATTTGTATGGATACTGCAACAGCTGCAATGAGAACAGTAATACTGTTTGATAGAAGAAATTCTCAGCTATCAAATGCTACATTGAAAAAGTAAACACCATTAGCAATGCATTTTTGCCAGGGATGAACAAAAGCCTGCGTGTCATGCTAGTCAAAATCTGCACCAGCAGAAGTGACGCACTGTCACCGTTGCCACTGCTGAAATGCACACACAGCCTCACTATGTTCACATTCACTGGTAGTCTCCAGAAAAGTTCAACAAGCATCAGTGAATGTCAGTGAGTGCCATTTTTTCTGCGTGGAGAAATTCAATGACACACCTTTGATTCATACATGCTTTCATGTCAAATGCTATTTTGTCAGGCTGCCCCTCTGCTGCCATCTGTCACATGGCAATAACATGTAATGGGACAATGGTGAGAAGGTCAAACCTCTACTGCCATACCACCACCATCTGCCTCTGATGTCATCAGATGGGCCTCTGATGGGCCAACATAATAAAATAGGAGGCAGTATTTTTGCAACAGTCCTTGTATTTAAGACTAGGAGAAAAACAAAACAAAAACAAGCAAATAGCAGGCAACCTTAAGAAAACAGCCAGCATTGATTCTTTCTGTATCTGTTAGTTTCATCCACAATAGGTATTTCTTACATCTAATTAAGCCTTCAGCCACCAACATTTCACCCATTGTCGCTGAGGATACAGCTTAGTCTGCATGCCTCTCCTCCTTCTGTTCCAGAAAGAGCAATTTCTGCAGAAATCTGTGGGGAACTGACAACAAAGACAAATATTTCCTTGTGAGAGAAGCAACAGAGACACCATGGCTGTGTCTCTCCACAGAGTGTCTCAGCAGCACACAATGAATAGATATCACTGCTGCAAGGAGGAAGAGGATATACCTGGAAACACCTCTGTGCTCTGCAGGCTCTACAGACACCTGGTGTGCAACTCATCTGCAGACTTATGTCCAGGATCACCTGTGCTGCACATGCACACAAAGTGCCTCTGCACCCCAGAGCAACAGACCTCATGGTGAAAACACAAGCACTGGTCAGCCTCAATTTTCTCTCATCTCCCTTCTAGTGCGTGCCAGAAGGGAGGCTCTTCAAACTGCACAATAAGCAAGGAGATGTTGGTCTTGGTGTGACTTCCTCAAAGGATTGAGCACAAGAGGAAACATGCAGCAGCCAAGGCAGCAAGAGGACTGGGAGGCATGTATGGTGCAAGACAATTGTGCAAGTGTTGTCCTCAAGCACAATGTTTGTAACAGCATGTAAGCAGGTGCTAAATCCATGTGTTTTTAATAACAAACATGTTTATGGTAGTGCCTCTCACATTTTATTAGTAGGAGTCTATCCAAGTGCCCCCAATACTAACATTCCAGTATTGTCATAAAAGAGAGCAACCACATCCTATAACAAAGAGTTTGTGAGCCTATTAGGGCTTTGTAAGTCGAAGAATCTTAGGAATCTACCCACAGTGAAATTTTCTGGATTCTGCACAAGGAACAGAAATAAGAAATAAAATAAAACAGCTTGAATTTGTAGTATTTATATTTTGAACAGTTTGAAAAATATAGCACCTTCTCCCCATTGTTCATTAATTGTGATTCTCAACGGCACTTCACAGTCACTTCTGAAATAGAAAAGAAGGTAAAGTTCAGACTGAAGAGGCCCTGAATTGCTACAACCTACCGAAACTCAGCTCTTCAGCTCCTATCTGCAAAACCTCAGTGACATAAAATAGAAGAGACCTGGCTGAATACGGGAGTTTGATTTTCAACATCGTAAGGTCTTCTGAAATAAATTCTACCCAGTACTTAAGAACAGTGGCAGAGATAATGGATGCATATCTAGATTCAGAAGTCTCAAGATGAGCTACAATATCTGATTTTGTTAAGTAAATCAGG
This sequence comes from Tragopan temminckii, assembly GCA_028571105.1. Lineage (NCBI taxonomy): Eukaryota > Metazoa > Chordata > Aves > Galliformes > Phasianidae > Tragopan > Tragopan temminckii. The sequence goes on along the minus strand of JAOWBP010000001.1, from coordinate 82,429,770 downwards.
AAAGAGATCAGTACTCAGAAAAAGTTTGTTAAAGAAAGCATATTGCTCACATCTTTGTTTTTGACCCTCTTTACCTGTTTAAGATTAGAGCATGATATATTTCAAATAAACCTTTCAAATACTGAGTGAATCTTCTAGTATAAATTAAGAACAGTTCTTGAGCTGAATAGCTTTCCTGCAGATTGGCAACACAGCTTTCAAAGTGGATATAAATAAATGAATTTTCTTTTTCCTGTTACTTATAGACATGAGGTTTCAAAATATGGACATTTGTGCTGTCTGTCAATAAGAAGATAAAAATTAACTGCTAGTTTGAAAGGTGATTGACATTCAATCTGTACTTACCTTAGCCAACGGTCTACTGATATTTAAGATGAGAGAAGATGATGCACGAATTAAAAAATGCATTATGTTATTATTTATTATAATTTAAAAATGATTATTTGTAGAACTGTTCTAACTTACAAAATTGCTTACAGCAAAACTATTTTCAACTTCATCTTACACCCATTTCTAAAAATTTACAAATCCAGTGGGAGTATTTGATAGGCAGTAAACTCAAAAAGAAGGAAGAGCAATGATAGCCAAGGGTCATATTGCTAGACAGAAGTCTGAGAGACTTAGACTGTACTTCATCAGTCTGTTTCTATAAAACATGATGAAACCAACTTGCTTGCACAAGGGAAAAGAATGCCATGGAGACAAAAAAAATTATTAATTGATGTGTTTTTTGTCTTTACAAAACAAAATAATATTCCTCCTGCTAATTATGGCTTTGACAGGAAATTTGTTCCTACTGCAGTGCCAAAACAAGTATTTAATGGCAAACAAATTAATACAAAGATTTCTGAGGCTTAACAAGCACTTCATTCAAAGTCATGCTTTTTATTTTCAAGCTGATGGAGTTTGAGGTTTTTTGTTGGTTTTTTTTGTCTTTTTCTTTATAAGAGTGGTATTTGGACAAGATATAAGTATTCCAAATCATGTCAGTTTAATGAAACAGCATTACTTATAACTTAAAGGACAAATGACAAACAGTTTTGAAAAAAAAAATAATCATGTATTTAGATACAAGATGTTTGTTTCCAATTGAAACCAGGAGAGTCCCAAGATAAACTTCAGGTTGGATATCAGGAAAATGTTCTTCACCAGGGAGTCTCAGCCATGGCTGAGCGGTCATGGCACTGAGCCTGTCAAAGTCAATAAAGCATCTGGACAACACCCTTAATAACATGTTTTGATTTTTGAGTGGTGCTACGTGGAATCAGAAGTTGGACTCTATGATTGTTATGGGGTCCTTTCCAAATCTGGATATTCATAGACTCATTACAGAATCATAGAATGCCTTAGGTTGTAAGGGATCTTAAACATCATCTTGTAGCAACCCCCCCCGCCATAGGCAGGGTTGCCACCCACTAGATCAGGCTGCCCAGAGCCCCATCAACCTGGCCTTGAACACCTCCAGGGATGGGGCACCCACAACCCCCTGGGCAATCTGTTCCAGTGCCTCCATCATCTTCTGGGTAAAAGCTTTCTTCCTAGCATCTAACCTAAATCTAATAAAGCCTAATAAAACTAATAAAGCCATTCCCCTTTGTCCTGTTAGTATCATACCATGTAAAGGAGGTATGTTACTTGCAAAGTAACCTCCTACTTGTAAGCTCTCTTTAAGTACTGGAAGGCCACAATGAGGTCTCCACAGAGACTTCCGTTGTCCAAGCAAAACAAGCTCAACTTCCTCTATCTTTCTTCATATAGAGGTGCTCCAGCCCTTTGATCATCTTTGTGGCCTCCTCTGGGCTTGCTCGAAGAGCTCCATGTCCTTCCTGTACTGGAGGCCCTAGGCTTGGATGCAGAACTCCAGATGGGGCCTCATGAGAGCAGAGTAAAGGGAGACAATCACCTCCCTCTCCCTGCTTGCCACTCCTCTTTTGATGCAGCCCAGGATACTGTTCACCTTCCAGGATGCAAGAGCACACTGCTGGCTTATGTCCAGCTTTTTGTCCACCAGGTCCCCCAAGTCCATTTCCACAGGGCTACTCCCAATGAGTTCTTCTCCCAGTCCGTACTCATATCCAGGATTGCCTTGATCCAGGTGCAACACCTTGCACTTGGCTGCGTTGAACCTCATTAGAATCTTGTGTGCCCACTTCTTGAGTTTGTCCAGGTCCCTCTAAATGGTGTCCATCTCTTGTCTGTACCACTTAGCTTAGTATTATAAGCAAACTTGCTGAGACTACACTCAATTCCACATTCTAGGTCACTGATAAAGATGTTGAAGAGAACTGGTCCCAAGATGGATTCTGGGAGGACAACATTCATGACTGGCCTCCACTTGGATACAGAACAACAACCCTCCAACTATGACCATCCAAACAGTTCTTCATCTGCTGAATAGTCCAGCCTTCAAATCCACCTCTCTCCAATTTATAGATAAGCATGTGGTGTTGGACCATGTCAAAGGCCTTGCACAAGTCCACATAAATTACACTAGTTGCCTCTCCTTTGTCCACTGATGCCGCCACTCCATCATAGAAGGCCATCAGATTAGTGAGGCATGATCAGCCCTTGGAGAAGCAGTGCTGCCTGCCTCCATTCACTTCCTCATTTCACATGTGCCTTAACATCTCTTTGAAGAGAATTCTCGCCATGATCTTCCCAGGCACAGACTGGAGGCTCAGCAGCCTGTAGTTCCCCAGATCTTCCTTTCTCCCTTTCCTGAATACAGGAATGATGTTTCCCTTTTTCCAGTAACCAGGGACTTCACCTGAAAGCCACAATTATTTCAAATACAATGGAGATCAGCTTGGCAACCACCAGTTTCTTCAGAACCCTGGGATGAATGTCATCTGGCTCCATAGGCTTGTACATAGTCAGCCCTATGAGCTGATCTTGGATTTTCTCTTGGAGGGATTTTGCTCCCCCAACCCTCACTTAGAAGTTCAGGGACACAAGAGGTGTGAGAAATCTAACTGGACATGAAGATCAAGGCAAAGAATTCATTAAGAATCTTAGCTTTCCCCATGTCTGATGAGGCCTGCTCTCCATTTTCATTTATCAGAGGGGTACACTCTCTTCTATTATATGTTTCTACAATAAATAAGTATTTTCCAATAATTCAGTGATTGCATATACACTTAAAGTTAAGTGTATATGAGAAGAGAGACTTTAAACTCTGCAGTAAAGTCAGGAAGATTCTTCTTGCAATATTTTTGTTAAATCAACATGGAGCAGGATTTCCAATATCCAGAACTCCAAATCCTCTGCATATATACCTGAAATATTTGAGTATCAATGTGGAGAGTGAAATACAGAGTAGCTGCCCATAGGCAGCCTACTGCCATGAGATCAACTATGGTTTGATCGTTCAGCACCTGTAACTGTAAACATTTAAACATCTAAATTCCTTGTGCTGAGGTCAGGAAAATTTGTTCTCTAATTTTTCTGTGTGTCAGTCTGATCTCAGTCAAACAAACAATTCTACTTTCTTCTCATCAAAGGAAGTCTTGTGTAATGAAGTTACAGGAAGCTTAAGTTTTGTTTCTTTCCACGCGTACAGAAAGTGAGACAGCAGAACCACAATTTTGGCTGGAGTTTTTAAGCACAACTACAGCATAAACAACTCTCCAAGTCTTTTTAATCTATTACTCTTTCTTAATAGTTATAACATATGGAAGAAATTACGTAAGGCACATAATCAAAGAGAATGTTTTGACAGTGGAAATTGATAAATTGTTTCAGTCTCAGTGCAAAAGATTTATGATCCTAAACTGGTTATAGAATATCTATCAATATTTCTACATAAATTGAAGCTGTAGACAAAAACGCTACCTATCCATGTAGTTGCATATTAGCAGTCCAATAGTGATAGGATAAGGGGGAATGACTTTAAACTAAAAGAGGGCAGATTTAGGTTAGATTCTAGGAAGAAAGTTTTTACTCAGGGGGTGCCGGAGGCACTGGCACAGGCTGCTCACAGAAGCTTGGATGCCCCATCCCTGGAGATGCTGAAGGTTGACCTGGTGCGTGGCAGCCCTGACAATGGCAGGAAGGTTGGAGCAATATGATGTTTAAGGTTCCCTCCAGCCTAAGCCACTCTATGATTTTATGATGATTCTGTGATTCTAAGCTTTCCATGAAAATAAAAATAACGTGTCAAAATAAATTAATTGGCTGCACCATTACTGATTTTTTGTTTGTTTTTATTTTCCTTAAAGCTGTATCTCCTTCTCATGACTTTCCCATGAATCCCAAAGTAGATTTATTTTAGATTCAATTTTGCTTGGTTATTGTCATTCTTCCTTTTGCTCTCCTACAGTAACTTCACTCAAGGGAAAAAAAAAAAAATCAACCAAGACACAGTATTTTTAGAAGTATTCCTGTGTCTGAATTTTCACACTCTGTAATAGTTAGAAAAGCCTATCCTCCAAAAATGAATCCTTACTATGCACATACAATTCGAAGCTTTCAGATTATCACCAAATCTGAAATTACAAGTAAGTTCTGGAAGAGAGTAATCTTTCACAGGTCTTTTTAAATGCTGAGATGCATCAGTTTGCAGGTCAATCTGATCATCTTCCAGAGGTTCAGAACACTTTGATCTGTTCACTTCCCGTGTACTTTCAACCCCATTGAAAATGCCTTAAGGTCCCACTTGATAACACTCATGAGCCAGAGAGCACCATAAGGGGAATGTGAAGAGGGTAAATTGCATTCATGTCACAAAGCATTTTCACTGTTTTCAAGGAATCTAAGCCGTAGGCATTTTGCTGTCACTAAAATAAAAGACTTTTTCCTGAACTTAAAATCTGAAGAACAAAATGTTAAAAAAGCACATTAAAAAGCAGCATCAACAGCCACTGCAATATTTTTCAATCTAAGGGGAAGGGCTAAGAGTGTTTACTACAAGAACATAAAACAAATATAATAATAATAAAAAAAAAAACATATAACCTGAGAGTTTATTCAATTAAATTCACACATACATGCCAAAATAAGTCTTAACTACATTGTGTGGAGCCAGAGAAGCAAAGCTAGGTTTGATAAACTAATGTTGGATCTTATCACTCTGCAGCTTGCATTAGTCCCTCCCTCCCCATTTGTCTATTTGGCCCCTGGACAACAGAATGTAATCATTTTATTTACAGTATAAATTGTCCTCCTACTGAGAAGGACAACATTGCATCTCAGCAGAGCAAGTTCAGTGCCTTATTTATAGTCCAATTTTAATTATTTAATTTTTCATAACCCACTGAAAAAAAAAAAGTTAACTAAAAAGAAAGTTATTTGTCCTAATTCCTTCTGCACACTCCGGAAGGGAATTCCTTTGGGTTTACAGTCTCAGGAAAATAAAGCAAATGCTACCCCCAAACCAAGCAGAGTGAGGAGACAAGCATTTGTTAAGAGCATGACATTATGTCCCTATAAGACACAATGCGCAGATTGCCTCTCCATCCTCTCTGAATCCTTAAGGAAAAACAGACCTCACACCACTTGGATAGCTCCAAAATACATGTACTTACGTTTTAGAGAATAATTTGTTGTTGCAGAGAGTTATGAAATAGTTTTCCTGAGGATAACCAACTTTTATGTATTTGAATCAAATTAGTCAATGGTCCACAGATAAACCGAGATCCCTTTTGCATTCTCTTGCATTTTCCGTGGAAAACAGGTATAATGCTAACCTTCCTGTTTTATTCACAATATAAAACCTCCAATATATATCTGTTAAAACTTATTCCAACATATGTCTCACTCTTTAAGAAACAGTAAGTTAAAATAACTGGAACTACAAACTGCTAAGCCACAATTCAGGGAGCAAGCAAACACCAAAGAAGCTTCCAGTTAACGGTGTAAGAATCAATTAACCAATTTGTATTTAACCAAGAATAACTTTCCCCTTCACAGTCCCTCTGCTTCAGTTACAGCTCTAGTTTTAAAACCAAAAAGAGGATTTAAAACTACACTAAATCACGACTGATTTATGAAACACTGTTTAAAACACATCATCTTAAACAGTCAGCCACCAGTGTAATGGTGGCTGGTTCATGTAATTTATACTTTCCCCTCTGAGGGAAACAAAATTTACAGGGTTTCTCTGAAGTATGAGCTTCGAATGCAGACACAAAGTGGCTTAAGTAGCTTACTCTGAATGAACAAAATAAACTGAAACCCTTTAAACACAACCATACTGGTCTTAAACACTTGCAGCACAAACATTTGCAATTACTAATAGCTAACTACCTGCCAATTAAACATAAGTGGTACTGCACCCTAACCAGTATCTGTACTGGGATATCACACCATTTCTTCATCCTAAATGGTGATCACTGCAAAGTGTAACTTAAAACTAGTTCTACAAAACAAAAGCATGAAATTCATAGCTGTTTGCAGCATAAGCAGGTTATCATCAGACGTGGGTACAATCTTACTGAAGAGACAGTTTGAATGCTGGCATGTCATCATTTAGAGCAAGGTAATAGGAAATGCTGAGAATGAATTGAAAACAGCTCTACAGTCTTATGTCTCACTGGGGTATTAGATGCTAAACAGATTTCAAAGCACCCCCACAGATCCAAGGCTGAAAAAAAATGTCCACTCCTTTTTGAGTTCTTTCTTGCGGCTTGAGACTCTGACTACCCTGTCTGTAGGCTACGTTGTCTCTTACCAGGTACTTTATTTCCTTCTAATAAATTGTGTGAGTTTTTATTAAACTTTCACTAGCAATAGTAACACTAGGATGCTGTGTTTTGTGATAAAGACGAAGGAGGTTTTGAATATACGAGATAAGCTGTTATATGCTTTGGCACAAGTTTACAATGATGTTTGATGGATTTCTTTCCTTACAATATTTCTCAAGCATAAATTTAATGCTTCATGGGAACTCAACAGTTTTCTGTGCTTATAAAGCACGGTGAAGGCAGAAATTAGGAAAAAGGCTCATTAGCCTTTGCAAACCTTCCTTCCTACTCCACAATGCACCATCAAACGCTGTGGTCACAGAGGTATGGGATTGGAGAGGCAGTCCAGCCAGTGAGTCTGAACATAGGAGACATAAGGGAGAATGTCAAATGAGGCAAATGTCATTCACTCTTGAACCGAGTCAAAGCAAAACACTTTGTGTATTAAATCACACATAAAAATCAGTGGATCTGATTAGAGAATGCCAAATTAAATAATTATTTGAATCACTGTTTTTCTCTGAGTGATTCATTATGTAGCAAAGAAAAAAAAATCATTTTTCAAAGACAACATTTTTAATTTTCATGGCACAAAATCCTGGATTTGGGTTTATTCTTCTCATAAGTGAAAGAACAAGGGAATGCTTTCAAACAACTTAACCGGAGCTATTCAGCTTTCCACACTCTTCCCTTACCTAGCATCCCTCATATGATTTGTAGAAAGATTTCTTGCCAATATAAACAATGCTTTCATACTTTGATTGAGTTTTGAAGCAATTCCTTATTTCTTCTACATAAGGCCAGATCAAATAGAAAATAAGCATTCCTTAGCCAAAGTGGCATTACAGAACAACATACTCAACTGTTTCTCACTTAAGCGATGGAAAAAATCACATGAATAGGCAGAAAGGAGTGAGACGGAAAAAAAATAACAAAAGCAAGTAGTAATGAAGAACTCAAGGAAGGAAAAGCTCACGTTTCCTATGAGAAAAATGCGTATGTGCAAATAGCAGAAACTGTAGAGGGAAATGGGAATGCAAGAGAATAAGACAGAGGTTTGTTTTTCATTTAAATGAAACATGGGTTTTTTTCCTGGAATAATACGTATGCTCACGTATTCTCACCAGTAACTCTTCCTGATAGGTTCCCATGCTGCTTTGTCTTATTTATTTTAAAAGGCAAAAATGTTAAAATGCCAAAGTAGTCCCAATTCAGTTTGATATGCCAAGATCTTGTCAGCAGTCAACACAGAGAATATCTCTGTATCAGATAAAAATAAATATTTATGTCCTTTTGTGCCAAGTATGAACTACATCACGCTATACTTCAACAAATATCATGAGGATAAGTACAAGAGCAAGTTTCCTAACTTACTGTATTTCCAATATTTAACACTGGGGCTATACAAAGACCCTTTTCTAAAACATATAGTGACAAAGACTGATAGTAAATGCTGTAAGTTAATCTCAGAACCATGATGATGTCAAACTACTCGAGCACTGTATACAGTTTATGGTATAGTACCATCGCAATCTTTCAATGAAATTACAGTTTTGTAACTAATCTCTCCCTATCAGTTACACTGTGCAGAAACTGTGAAGTCCAAGTACAAAGAGACTACAGGTGTGAATAATTGCACTCGAGTCTTTTCCCCCAACCATATTTCTAAGCCTGAAAGTGATAAATGGCACAGCAGTTATAAATGGGCAACAGGGTCAGTGGAACTAAAAGCTGAGAGTTCAAAGAAAAGTCACAATTCTTAAGAGTTCAGGAAAAGGCCAGAGACTGATGTTGCAATGTTTCATTGACAGATGGCCAGAGTTGTTATATTCCAATTAAAGAAGATAGCTGATTGACAAATAACCATGGTAACACAAACATTACAGCCTCAGCCCATTCGAATCACCTTCCTAGCCTCCAAATGTTATAGTTTTCTCAAATCCATGCAAATTTTTTCTTTGACAAAGACTGAACAGCCGCAAATAAAATACCCCAAAGAGGTTTTTGCAATTATGAAATGAATCATATGAATTAAAGTAAATCAATCACATCTAAATTGGTCCACATGATGACAAAATCTAAGATGGAGTCTGCCATTATGTCTGTGAATAAGATTTATCATGACAGACTGAAGGCCAAATCTACTGACAATTTAAGTACATAAAATGAACAGAATTCAGGAATTGTAAGTTAGAAACAAGTCCAAAAGGCTGATCCAGGAAGCAGATTAACTAAACAAATCTGCACATACATCTGAATTTCTGACTGTGCCAGTCAGAGAAGTAGAAGGGGAAGGTGACATATTTCCTTTGCTAAAAAGCTTACCTTTAGGTATAACTAAAATAAATAAATAAGAAGAATAAAAGCTTATCTTCAGGAATTCCTGAACACTATTTGCTTGTGTATTTACAAAAATATTTTCTTGTAACTCCCACAATCCAAGTGAATATATTGCACACAGGAGTACTTTCCATCTTTACTGTTGTAGCTGCACAACTGTAAAATAAAGAGATAAAAAGGGATGAATCTAGAAGGTCACAGACAGGAGAGAACTCAATGACATGGCCTTTTGCCATTCTCACACAAGAGGAAATGATAAAATGGTTCCTCATTTCAACTCCAATATTACTTCTACTTTCCAGATAACAGCCTAATGTAAAAATAATCACTGTGGCAGGGCCTGGAACAATCCTGCTTCCTGCTAGATAAGATACAGATTCTAAACAAGCTATGTTGGAAGTTACTCCAGAGGCTCTCCAGGTCTACAAAAGGTTTGCTGAACAGGCTGCATTTCCAGGGTTTGCTCAGATCTGCAGGCAACAGACCCCCATGATCTTATCTCACAATCTTAAATTCTTTAATTTGCAGTACTAGAGCCTAACATTGGAAATCAAATCAGATTGCATACTGTACGTATATAAAGATTTGCATTCAGTATTAAGTTACATTTATTTTCTAGATCTTCTTATGCGAAAGAAATAGCCTTAATTTTTGCTTGCTGTTTTTCAATGCATCTCTACAAAATAAATAAATATATAAACTATCACTAGGTCAATTTTTTACAAAAAAATAGTTTGAATAGTAATGAACCAAAACTAGATATATACGAGGGCTGCTCCAAAAGTATTGCCTTATATGTTGACAGACGGTGGTGGTATGGCAGTAGAGATTGAACCTTTCCACTATATTCTGTCACATTTTGTTGTGTCCAACAGATGGCAGCAAACAGGCAGTCTGACAGAGTAGTGTCTGATATGGAAGTGTGGATGGAGCAAAGGTCTGGCTGACCAATGCTGGACCCTGGCCCAGGGATCTCTTTCTTTATCTCTTTCTCTAACACTCTCCATCTCTCTCTCTCTCTCTCTCATTGTTTTCCCTCATAAAGTTGTCAAGTAATTGCAAAGCTTATTTTGATTTCTTATATAGTTGTGTCGTTTAACTGCACAGCGTAGACAGATATAATTGTGAGAGTGCCAGTACTGTTAATATAATTGTAGTACAGAGATTCTCCTTAAAACTCATGATTGTGTTTGGTCTAGAGTGTTGTTTCACCTTAATCTACCTGAAGGGATTTGTGAATCTAGTCATCCTTTCCTCGTTTCACACATGTAAGTATTTGCCACAAGATTCACTGTGATGGAACATGAGGAAATACTACATGGAACAGCTATTCACATCATCTGAAAATATTCTCTAGAGATTTGTATCAACTTCTACAATTAAATTATACAAAAGAGAAATAATTGGCCGTGATCGCTATCATATTATAGACTTGCATTATGGATTAAATATCCTGGTAATAATAAAAGAATTCACCTACAAAATGAACAAAATGGCTACAACATTTAAAATAACTTGCTTATCTTTGAAGATCAGTGTTGTGATGGGAATAAGGAACACTGTTCACAACATCCAGAACACTGTTAAATATTACTCTAATTATCACTCTTAATTTTCCTGCATCAAAGCATTCCTTACCGTGGTACAGGGCTTCATCCTTGTTTTTTAGAAAAAACTAAAAGACAGTCTAAATGTTCTTACGTAAAACATTAATAAGGAAATAAATGGGGAAATTAATTCCCCATCTCCCTTACTTGTTTATACAGACTGAACTCAAGAGTCTTTATGTACTCATATAATGTTTGGTTACCGAGTTCAGTCCTTTACTACAAATACTAAATGGGTAGCTACTGAGTTTTCTCACTGAAAAGATGCTACCTTTCTCGAGCTACATATTGCTGGAGGGTAGGAAAAAGTTCTTTGGAAGTAGCACTGTATGTTGACACATTACACATTCTTGCTTAAGCATCCACTAGTGGCAACTGTCATAGTTAACACTAGTCTACACAGAGCTGTGTTACATCTCCATTACAGCTGCATTAATAATGCTGGAACTGGATACACAAACATTACACATACCATTAGTAATCTCATATTCTCCTATGTCAGAGAACTGCACTTACTGTATCAGTTCTTTCAGCATGCTTTGGAAGATATGCTTGTCTGAGAGTGAGGCACATCTGGTTGTGCACCTCAACATCCCACAGCATTTAAAGGTACTTTTTTCAAAGAAGCCTACCTTAGCAAGCAAGGAAGCTTGACTGGTGTATAAATTATCTGCAACTTAAAATGCAATGATTTTATTTTGTTTTGCCCTAAACACTGACTCCCCTTCTGAAGTGTGCCAGTACCTGAACACTCAACCAGGCACAGTGTGGGCAGACTTTGTTTAGCCTGATTTCTCCATGCCTCACAGCCAGCAGCAAAGGCAGGACACACAGGGAGGCAAGGAGCAAGCAGCAGCAGTTTGATAAGATGCCTGTTGGGAAAAGTTAGAGAAGAAAACAAGGAGATAATGAAGAAAGACAAGAGAGTAAGGCAGAAGTTACATCTCCAAACAGATTGATCTAGAATAGGAGAGTGGTTCCCGCTAATGAAGAAAATTAAAACCACTGCAATTAGTATCAGCTCACAGAAATCCACTGTCAGAGTGTCATCTCTTCTTCAGCTAAGAATTTTGCAGTTCATTGAGAACTTCACTTACTTTGTAGAGGGGTCTATTTTTAATATGGTATTTAGGATATCACTCAACTTGTCCATAATTCCATTGTCTCCTTTGGCATTTCCTCCTTTTCCAGTTCCATCCCTCATTATCTTCCAAAGCAAAGCTGAGACCAAACAGACAGCACAAGTTGCTACAGAACCCTGATTCATTCCTAATTTCACATCAGGAGGGATGAAGGCCTCCAAAGTTTGCCATTCACTCTCAATTATGAGCTCAGATTTCATTCATCTTAGCTCTAAGAGCACACCTCCCAGCCATCAGAGACACAGACTCAAGCACCTGATTTGCTTGACATGAGATTCTGCATGACAGAAAATCCTTTGTGATCACAAAGTTTTTTCAAAAATTAATTCTCAGTGATTTAGAAAAGGAGGTTGAACCTTGGTCTCTAAGACTCCAAAGCTTTTACCAGCTATTTTGGAGAAAGTATCTCCAGCTCCATCAGAGTTATTGACCTTTGTACAAACAGAGTGAGAGACCCAGCCTGTGGATAGCTAGTGGCCGGGGAAAATTCTTCATTTGTTCATGAGAAATGGTAATCTTAGCCCGAACTTCAGCTTCCCAGTAGAAGCTTTCATGATGGAGTTACTCAATATTTGGCAGGAGAACATCCATATTCCTCTTTTTCCCTATTCTCTTCCACACCTGAAGTGTGGTTGGGATGAATTTTTATGAATCAGAATTAGATCAGATTTCTTTAATTAGAAAATTCCCTATCAACTCCATTCATACAAGGCAGACACAGGACAAATGAAAAAGTACGCAGCCACTTTGACAATCCCTATGCGGAAGCAATCTGTCAAAATGAAAACCAGAATTCATCTTCATGGGCGTCTGTTTTTTCCCCTCATAATTTCAACTTCTGAGACAGAATTAGCGATTTGAAGAGCAAAGATCAACCTTGATTCAGAGTCTAGATGTCAAAAGCTGGCAGTTGTCGCATGGCAAAAACTGAATTTTGAAGTCACGAACTTTCTTTTAGGACAGCAGAAGTCCTTATCACTCATACTTAAATGACAGTGATTTTTCTCCAAAGTGCAGATTGCACTCAAACTCTCTCGCAGAAGACTGAACTTTATCTTCCATTTGGAGAGTATTATTCAAAAAATACAATTTGGCACTTCAAAAGAGACGTCTGACTTATCCTTGTCTCATATGATTGCCCCTTACAGCCCTTAAGCAACTGCAGCTTTGGGAACATTTCAAAGAGAAATGTTCTAGCAACATGCTCATATGACATCAGTGCAGTTAGACTGAGCTGCTGTAATCCACATTATCATACATTTGCAAATGTACAACTGCTTAGCTATACAGATAGCTTAATTTTTTCAGCCTTATTTTTAAGCTGTGTTGCCCCTATGATGCAGTAAAGGTGCATCCATATTTTTTTCTCCATTGAATCTGAAGAAAAAATAGCTGCAGCCGTTTGGAATATTAATAGCTGAAAAACATCATGATGTTCTTAAAGTTTGCGTTAAAATGTAAGAAAGCAATCATCATCTTTCATCTCGATGAATCATAATGTATGTACAGGCATATACGTATCATGTGCGCAAACAGTTTTCTTTTTTCAAATTTAAGTGATAGCACATGCAAACAAACACATTTTGGGCTGTATATACACTTATGCTCTGAAGTTATTTTCTGTATTTGAAACAAAAGGCAAAAATGAAAATCAAAAACTAGAATTCCCAGCGTCTTTCTGCACTTCATTAAAGCACTTCATTATCCATACTGCCTTCTGTTAGGTTCTCAAATATGCTCCATCCAGTTTAAAACCGTATATCAAAGTTATCAAGAGGAACAGAATCAGGTCAACAAATTAAACTAGATCTTTCTTTTACATCAGCTCCCAGGCAATCTTCAGATTTTTCTTGTTATTTACAAGGACGTTAAGAAGGTCTTGTTCTTTCTACCTCAGTGACTTATTCTTGCCACATGCAGATGTGGTAAATCTTTAGATGCTGGTTAGTTAAACATTCTAGCAATAACAACACGATCTTAACATAATAACTTTGATTAATTGACCTTACAAAAAAGTGTATTCTTTCTTTTCAGGAATCTGATTTTGCTATGGGAAGTGCTAGATTAGAATTATAATTCTTAAAATAAATGAGCTAAAAAGATCTGACACCTCAAGATACAGATACAAATACAGTCACTGTTTTAACGCACTTGACGATTCATTAAATATGTTTACAAAAATAACTTACCATATCAGAAACATAAAAAATTAAGGATGCACTATAAATGACCTAGACAGAAGAGATGCTCTTCAACAAATACCCAAGGGAAATAATTATTAGCCTACATTTCCAAAAATTTTACCTTTTTTTTGGGGGGGTGGAAAGGGGGAATGATTTATATTCCATAACCTTGATTTGACACGAGCCACAGAACACCTGGAAGCACACGTTTGACTGACTTGCTTCATGCTACATATACGTATTTTAAAGGAGTCTGGTCACCTCAGCGGCTCACTGTCAGTCACAGCCTGGTGTCCAGCACTCTGCCAAGTTCTTCGTCCTGTAGGTTTCCTGGATAAGGAAGCACCTTATTCTGCCTTATTTTTCCCTTGCAGGAGGGTGCACTCAAGTACCCAGTCACTGTCATTCAGAATCAATGTGTATAGCTCACACAACTCACAGATGAAGGCAGCAAGCCTGCAAACACACACGTGCTTAAGACTGCACACGTGAGTAATCTCAAGGAATTCAGTCACATCATGAAGGTAAGGAGGTGATACAACACGTTACCACTAGAAAAATCATCAGACACCATCTCCACTATCCTGCCTGCTCTTTCCAGTATTCTTCCCCTCATCCTGCCTACTGAAAGAGACTTCGATTCATGAGGATATTAAATGCTATATGTATTGCTATGGGGTGCAAACCAGACAATTCTCTTGCAGAAAGCTCTAAGTTGCTTGTAAGAAAGTTTACAATAAACGTTTTTTTTTTTTTAATCAAAAACAATGGATGCAGAGAAATCTGGAGCTATTAGCCAGCTTATTGTTAGGGTCAGTGAATTCAACAGGAGATTTAATTGCTTACAAAAGATTTTAAAAGGGAAAGAGCCTTGTAGGCAGGTTCTGAGTCATCTCAGATAGACATGAGAGGAAGAGCAAAACGCAAATACAACAGTGAGTTCTGAAAGATATTTAGGTAAAACCAGAGGCATATTATTCAGGAGACTATTTCCAAAGAGCATGCCATTTGTATGTTTCCATTCAATTAGGCCCAGACAGACATCCAAAACCTTATCTAAACTATAGCAGAATGTGCAATTAAGGAATATATTCCACAGCAAAGATGCTAAAGTTTTCCTTCACCACCAGTTAGAAAGGTATAGTTTATAACATTAGAAAATAGCCCAACAGTAGTTATCTATACAGCTTAATTACTATGCTGGTAGTAACCAGAATGCAAGTACTGGGGTCCTGGAAAATAATGACAACAGATGAGTTTTGCCACTGTCACTGCCACCTAAACACGCTCAGCAACTTGAAAAACTGGACACCAACCATAGGATTAAACTGGAAAAGATTCCTCCCTAGGCTGCTTTTCTTTATATCTTAGAAAAAAAAACCTATTCTGTTCTTTGTAGTTACACAGTCCAACAAAGAGCATTTCATAGTTGTCCTATAGCTCAATAGTACAAGTTAACATCGAAGATACTGCTAACTTGGCTGGAAAATCACTTAGGAAAACTCTTACCTTATGTGGAAGAGACAAATTAAACCCAAGTTTGCAGCTCAAGCCATTCTTTTCCTTCTAAGGATGAATTTATCTCTTTTCAGTTCAGTACCTCTGTGCTCTCTTCTGACCTAATTTTGTCTGTGATAAATGCCAGGGTTTCAGTGGAGTCACTTGAGCTCCTGTAAGAAAAGAACTGAAGTAAAAAATGAATGCACTCAACATTCCTGCTCTGACAGATTGCTTGTCAGAACACTAAAAGCCTTGTAAGGCTATAGGTGAGGTAAAGCCTCCGAACTGCCATTATTCAGACAAAATTGCATTTCAGTTTTCTACTAATTATTCTGTACTAACATAATGAAGTTAAAGCTCATTCAGACTAAACAGGTCTACAATTCGTACAGGCCTGATACAGCCTGTTTTATAGGATTCATTCCCAGGAGAATTGCATGGCTAGAGGACATTCAAATTAAATTTCAGCCTTGGTTTAGACAGGAGAAATACAACAATTGCATTCTACTGAGAAGCCTACTGAGAAGCACTGCAAAGCTGGCCAAAGAAATTTCTCATTTTGACTGCTTTCTTTTCTTCCCTTACCCAAGCAACCTACAGGGAATGCTTTCCAAATAGCACAAAAGACTGAATGCAGCTGCATTTGCTCTTGCAGAGATAGGCATGAAACGACCACGGGAGGTACCTAGTAGTGTGTCACCTCAACCCTTCTGGATGGGCCCTGCACTGTGTGAAGCATCTGCCACCAAAGCATATGGCACAGCTGAGACCACTGACTAGATGACAGCAGAAGAGCTTCCATCCCAGTATCCTGCTCTTAATATTAACCAATAACTGATTCTAGGTGAAATCCCATGGTGAGGACTTGATTATTTTTCCTCTATGCACCCATCTTCTGACACCCCACAACTTTGAGGCTTGCTGAACTCTGAGGGCTGCTCTGAAAGTAATGCCTGCTACGTTATTATGTTGGCCCACGAAGCCAGAGGCGGATGTTGGTGGCATGGAAGTAGAGGTTTGACCTTTCCACCAATATCCCATAACGTTTTGTTGCCATGTGACAGCTGGCAACAGAGGGGCAGTCTGACAGAATGGTGTCTGACATGGAAATGCGGATGAAGCAAAGGTGTCATTGAATTCCTCGATGCACAAAAAATGGCACCCACTGATATTCAGCTTTTATGGAGACAAACCAGTGGATGTGAGCACCATGAGGCAGTGGGTGATGCATTTCAGCAGCAGCGACAGTGATAGTTCATCGCTGGTGAAAATGCATAGCTAATGAAAATGACTGTGCTGAAAAACAGTGTTCTGTAACAAATAATATGTGGCTCCATGATACATACACTTAATTCTTAAGAGCATTTAATACAAACGTTGCTAAAGGATTTTTTACAGTAGGAACTGTACCAAATGGTACTACTTTATTACCATGATCCAGTTCAGCAATCCATTACAGACATTCCAGAGTGCTTTTAACTTGCCAGGAAATATGCAAGTGTATACAACTATTCTTCCAAGGTACTGGTTTCTCAAAGTGCCAAAAATTCATAGTTAGGAGCAAACTCCTGTTAAAAGGAGAAGGTATCTTAATCTTACCTGACCCCACAAGAACAAAAGTCGTCTGCGTATGCTGTTAATAAACATTCATCTCAAATGAGATGAGCTAGAAAATATTTTCATCAGAACAGCAAATTATCTTCTAATGGAACAGCTCCATTCTTGCTATAACATCCCCACAAGCTCTGAAAAAAAATTACACAAAGATTACATAAAAATGTTACCTTACTTTTGAAGGAATAGTATTATCAAATTTATGAACTACTAACAAAATGCAGCATTACATGCGTTAAGAGTACAACATTTCTCAAGCCTATACAATAAAATTCCACAACGTCTTTAAAGGTTCACTGAGGTTCTGAAAAGTCAACATTTAATAATGCGTATAAAACTTGACTTCCAGATGTCCGTGAGACAACTTTAAAAAAAAATTAGTCAATATTTAAAACAACACAGCTGAAGCTCTTCTCCTCCTTTATTGCTAGAAAGATGAGTAAAGTCACATGACTGCTGCAAAACCCCACATGCATTATTTAGGTAGCATCAAAACCTGCACAGCTACGTAAGAATGGGTTTGTGAAAGTTTTCACTGTCCATATTCTCACTTCTGAAGGAAGAGTTGACAGCTTCCATACACTCTGTAGCTTAATCATTTCTTCACCTCTTAGAAAAGCATCTGACTTTCAAAGATGGTTTAAGGAAATCAAGCATTACCCTCCAGAGCCAATGATACTGTGACATTTAATGTACTAGTCTCTTCTGAAAGCTCAAACTAACCCCAAATTAAAAAGAAAGTTAAAAAAGTTACAAGTATATTTATTATTGATCACCTTGCACAATCCTTCCCCCTTTCTTTCACAGTACGTAAATACCTAAGCTAAACAGAGTCCTGTTTACAAAAGCACCCCAACCATATAGAACTTCACAGAAAACAATTTTGGTTTAAATAATAATAATAAAAATCTCAACACATGAATTTGGCACCCAAGATGCTTTTGCAGCCCCGGTGCCTCATTCCCTTCTGAGAACAGTAATATTTTCTAGTGTTATTTTCTTAAAATAAATTACACTATTACTTACACAACACACCACCTGTATCAGACTACCAGCTAAGGAAAAAGCAGCACCTTCAGAGCTTCTTGTTGCTGTTGTTATGTTTTTGGTACTCTTTTTATAGCCATATTTTAATCTATACTTGAATTATTCTGGCCATTAAGACTTATCTCAAATTGCTGAATGAGACTCCAGAAAACGCTGTGGGGCTGCAGTATTGGAGGGAAAAGAAAGTCATGTTTTAAATGTATGCCTCATGTTGCTCTCTGTCTTCTGTGATCAATTACAGAGGGTGATAATACTTCCAAAACTGGGATTCCTGAGACACTGCTAATTTTCTCCACTTTAAAATCAAAAAGGGCATTAAATTTTGGATTTGAAGGTAGAGATGACAGAATTACAATTAGCACTACTATCTAAAGCAAGTTCCTGAGAGAGAGAGAATTCAAATGATTGTCATTTTTATTATTACTACTATTACAAGGGCACCAGAAGTACTTAGCACCAGAAACTAGCAACGCTGAGACCACCAAGACTTACTGTCATCATGTCAGTACCACAACAGGATTCGCAGCTTGGGGTGCTGTGCGGTAAATTTTGCAGCCCCACACTGAAGTTTTTTGCATGGAAGCACCAGCTGCGTGGGAATAAATCCCTGCAAGCGTTCCCCTCTCCTTCAGGAGGAGAGAAGTACAACTAAATAAGGACTAAAGACTGGATCCCAGAAGCAGTTGTCACTGAATGGCCATCTCAAGAAGGCTGTTTTGTGCTGGTATCCAAGTTGCTGCTGTTGTTTATGCAAACAGTGATCTATGGTAGCCATGCAAAAAGCCACGCACAAAATGATTCTGGTCGTTGGAATCCCACAGCACAAAAAAGGCTTTAACAAAGAAAAAAAGGTGCAAACTAGAAGCTGTAACCAACACTTCAAATCCAACTTTTATCTTTAGTATTTACCTGAAAAAAAAAAAAAAAAAAAAAAGCGTGGCTGAAATTCCATTTAGCACAGAAATAGCTAATAGCTGAGTAATTGCGGCCTGCACACCATAGGGAAGTATTTTAATCCTGGCATAATAACACTGAATTTTAATTGACTTTGACATTACTGTATGGTAGAGTGAGGGTTATTCTGCTTAAAACTGTATTTTAAATAACATTTTCTTTTATATTACCTATAAAGTGGTAACGTTATCCAAGAGAAAAAAAGAGATTAGACTTGGACTGTGAACATACCAGATACTGAAGGCACTCTGAATGTGATTCTGTCCCACATGGCCCTCCAACATGTACAGACTTGTATTTCAGCAGTAACTACATAGAGTTCTCACAGTTTCTTCAACAGTTTTTATATGCTTCACTACTTTTGAAACTAAATTTTAAAGATAGTATTTAATATTAAAAAAAAAAATCAAAACAAAAATCTTCTAAATCATTTTAAGTTTCTATATTTGCAAAGCTCTGAATATCTTCAGACAAAAACGGTGATTATCAACTTTCAAGATGGAATTACCAAGTCCTTGCAGACAAATCTGCTCCTATGACAACATATAGTCATCCAGAATTTTTAACATGCAAGTCTGCAGGCTTCAGCAAAAGATTGAATGTGCAGTATATTTTACTTTCTCCTTTGTGGAGGAAGAATCAGAATACACACACATACACATACATTTTGTGCCAAATACCAAACTATGGGCAGCAGCTATTTTGCCTAATCTGTAGGAAGAACAGATGAAGCCTGGCTTGGCAGCACACAACCGAGACTTGTTTTTAACATCTCTTTTGTTTCCTTCTAACTTCTCTGGAAGCTCATGGTTTTAGAAGTAAGATTCAATACCCTGATCACAGATGCACTCCTCAAAGTAGGAATGGTGCTGAGCACTGCTTACTTTCACCACACAGAACAGTAGAATCACAGAATCATTAAGGTTGGAAAAGACCACTGAGGTCATTT
>JAOWBP010000001.1:82358715-82405307 GCA_028571105.1 Tragopan temminckii | reverse complement strand
TGGGTTACTTTTAAGCACCTCCCAATACACCATCCCTGACTCTCTTGTTTACAGGCCTCAGAAAGCCGCCCACCGTGCCTCGGCCAATCCCTGAAGGCTTTTTGTGTTCAAATCGACGCCTCCTGTCTAACCCGAGCTAAGGATTAGGGAAAAGGAGTAAACTGCGGTTCAGAGGAAGACACCAGCAGCAGCAAAACGTGCAGAACTGCTTCCCGGCGCTACAGCCAGAAGCAGGAGGGAAACGTCACGAGCGAAACCGACGTCCACAAGCACTGCAGCGTGCCTTCTACCCTGCAGGGCCGGCGTGGCGTTAACAACGGAAAAAAAATGAAATTCGTTTAAAAACACTCCCAGCTTGCTAATGACTCGCTCGGCTTTAGTTCTCGGACAAGAACGGGGCGTTAAAACACGCGCACAGAACGCGCTCAGACGCCGGGACGGCCTCCCTGCAGCAGCGGCCGAGGCGGCGGGCAGCCAGCAGGGGGCGCCCGCGCTCCGCGGTAGCTCGGAAGAGGCGCGGCTGGAGGCGGCGGTCCCCGTGCAGGGCGGCGGGTTGCGGCTGCTCGCGGCCGCGCAGCTGAGGCAGCAGCAGCAGCTCTCGGACTGGGGCTGCTCGTCACCCGAAGCCGGACCTGGGTACTTTCAGTCGAGGCATTAGCAGGCTGCGTTCCCTGAGGAAATACACCATCTCTGGAGTTTCTGACACGGGTGCTGATGCATTGGGCCATCTAGGACACAAACAGCATAACCACGACGGGCATTACAACCAACCAAACCCACCGGCGCTGTAAAATCTGCAGTACTTGTCTGCAGTACAAAAGCACTGTAAATAATACATACATTTCATCCACTTACAGAAAGCTATCCAGATTAATGCATTCATTTTCAACGACTTGCTATATAGGTCAGCTGAAAAGCTCAGCAGGAAAACGCTATTCAAAAACATTACGCACAGACCATCACTGAGCGCTGCGGTGAAGCCTTCCAGATTTCTACTGTAAGGAAACAGCGTAAGAAAGAGAAACTTTCTGAATACTACAATACAGTATGTAAGGGTTGGGTCAAAACTGAGCAAACGGGGAACTTCGGGTAAGTTGAACTGTACTTCTCATTACCAGGTTGTTGCCACGTAAAGTATCCCAAAAAAATCAAACGTTTCAGTTTCACAGATCTGTCTTCATCTGCTGTCTGTCTTACGTCATTTAACACAAGTGTTCATCTCCCCCTGGTGTACGAAACACACCTCAATGCTGAAATTTTTAACCTGGGGACCTAGCACACAGAAATAGCTTCCTATATGCAACCTGGGAATCTACACAACTCTTCTGTCAATGCTGTTGGGCCATTTGCCATGTGCTTCTGGAAAAGCACAGAAAGTACTGCAAGGCAGCAGTCTGTGCTGGTATCAAAGGAAGCCTACTGCAAACCCAGCTGCCAAAGGTTGTGCAGGGAGCACAGACTACCCAAAGCCCTATCTCCCATTACAGCTCCATGGCTCCGCCTGAGAAGGCTTTAAGACTGAAAGCTGATGGTTTATTCCAGAGAAGTTTTTGTGGAATCCTGACACAGCTTTCTTGTGCAGGGGAAGCACTGCTAGTGAAAGGAGGGGAAGGAATCAAGTCACTACATCACTGAGCTGAAATATAAGCAATGGCTGATGGAATCTGAAAATGCTGTAAAATTTGAAGGAAAGGCATACGTTGCCATGAGTCATTCAGAACTACAGCATAGCTGAGATTACTCAGTGAGCGCAGGTTCAACACAGCATCCTCTGCTTCAGGAAGAAAGAACATCATTTATCTGTCAGGACTGTGCCTACTTCTCCATCCCACCAGCCCTGGAGTTACCATCCTGCTGGTGATGCAGGAGAAGAGAGGGGATGGATGGCGTATGTCAGTTACTCCTGAAGAAAAGAGGAGGCTCCTCCCAGCTACTGTTATCATTCCCACCTCCTGATATGGTGTGCCTGATTCCCTCAGGCTTCCGTCCAAAATATGCCCACTTCCTCTCCCTCTTCTACGGAAGGGAGCCCTACTCCTAATCCCTTCATGACAAAACCCAGTTTTGACTACTCCGCTGAGATGGCTTGTCTTGATCAAGAAGAAATGTAGTAGCCTTTACTCCCTCTCACCCTGCAGAAACCCTGATGGAATATGAACATTTCCCTCTGCTCACACATCTGAGTGTTTTTGTAGGTGTTAACACCCCTAATTTCTTCACTGAACTCTGCTGAGATGAAACTCCGTAATACTTTCACTCTGGAAAGCTGTCTTAGACTGCAGTAGTTGGGAGCCCTCAGCATTTACTCACAGTCCAGCACTTCCCTTTAGACATTTTTTGTACAGTACCCTGTTACACATGGCTTGTAAACAGTATTTACAACAATTAGCACACCATTTAAAACCAATCTGTTCACTCTTAATAGCAGAAATAAAACAGATAAGCTTAAAAACTGGCTATATTACAAGTTTCCTTTAGCTAGGACTTACCATTCTTTGGTTGCTGCCCTGGACAGAACTCTCTTGTGTAGCACTCCACCAAGTTTTCTCCCCCCAAAAAAGAGAAATAGTACTAATAATTCTAATAATAAACATTATAGACTGCCCACTGCTTTGCTTCAAAAGTATTTTGATTGGATGAAGGGGAAGTAATTATCCAGCTAGTAGGATGAATATAAAAGTGATTGGAAGTACAGTAAGCTGTAATACTTCACAATCTAAACTCATTACACTTTTTTTGCTTATAACCAAGAACTGACATCATGTAAATAAAAAACAAGCCTCTTTAAAGCAAGCATATATAAAGCAAAATACTTAAATCACCACAGAGCAGATGAAAGTACATCATAAATATTTTTGAGTCAGTAATTTTACTTGTATGCCTACTCCATGACAGAAGACAGAATAAACATGTTATCTATGCCATCTATTCTTCCTAAGGGATTACTCCCAGTTTTAAGATTAGTCAGTTTTACCTAGTGACTTCAATTTTCTGGAAAAAACACTAAGCTTTCCAAAGCTTGTTAGGCACTGTGCCAAGGGAGAAATTAGTTAGTTTCACTTTGTTACTAATCAGAAAACATTATGATTCTTCTCCGTCAACTACAATAAGCATAGAATTAGGTCCATCACTTTCCATTTCACTTAATTTTACAGAGCATAAAGCTCCAAAGCCTTTCAAGAAACTTAAAAGCAAGATACTGATGGCAAAATAATAATAACTACTTATTATTTTACTTGCTCAGTGCAAAGTATTTGAGTAAGTAGACTACAGCAGACAAAAAAAAAAAAAAGTAGGGACAAAAGAGTTCTTTACACAACACAAACTCTTGTGTGCAAAGTATATTAAGGACTCCATCCAGCATATGGTCAGTGAAGTGGAAAATTGTCTGCATCATCTGTTCAAATACCAACAACCACCAAATTTAAATCTCCATTGGCTGAAAGTGAGCATGCATCTGTCCTACATAATGGCAGACCTTAACCTCACATTCAAGGGTTTTGAAGGTAATAAATTCCCTTTCAGAAATTCTGGTGGAGCTGTACATATACCAAAGCAGAACTTACTTGTTAAACATAGACAGTGAGCATGGAAAGGAGGAAATAAGACTTTTGATTATCCAAACTCAACTTGGCCTACTCAAAACAGTATTTTCTCCCTCGAGAAATGGAGGCTTTGTTACATTAGCTGGAGGAAAGGTGTATTTTCTTTCCTTTTCTTTCCCTCTTTTCTTTTTTTTCCCTAAATCATCTGCTTCATGAGATGCAACACTTTAAAACATTTCTGAACAAAAGAGCTCCATAAATATATTACAAGATTAAATTATGTTAGGCTGTTAAAATGTACAAGATATCCAGTTCCACAGATCAAAGTTTCTCTCAAAAACTTAATTCTCCAACTTCTTTGCTGAGAAAAATATGATTTTTTTCAAATTGCATATTCAACTCTGAATTATTTTGCTTAGAACTTAGAAATTTTTTTAGCCTAACCTAAAAGTTTATTACATTTATGAGTAATTCCTTCCATCATATAATTTGTTATCTAAAGGAAAAAAGAAAAAAAAAGGCAAAACAAAACACATACATTTTTCAATCCCTTAGTCCACAAATGAATTAGAAGTTTCTCTGTCACCAATTAATTTCACAGACAAAATGCCACTTTTGTTCCTTGAAGGAAAGCAACAATTATTGTTTTCCTCCCTGTTGACTGCACATACATGAAGTATAAACAGGCTCAGAAAAATTTAACACAGATATCGAAAATCTCCCAAAGGGATAGGAAATACATAGATACTGAATGCATATAGAGTAGAGAACATACTGGCAAAGCCAGTAGAGCTAGACAAAGCATCTTTTTTGCCAAAGTTAATATTTGACTGAAATTTAAGCACTCCAGACAAAGCAAAGGGATCAAATCATTCAATGCCAGGCATAGCCTCTGCAACCTCCATAAACCTGGACAGTAAGCAGGGTACTCCTTGCACTTCTAAAACATTCAGCTACCAGACAGCATGTATCTGGACTGCGGTATTTCAGCCTCAGATCCTGCACATGCAAACACACCAGAATGGTTCCAATGAAAGTACTCCAGTACCTGTAAGGTGGAAAGTTACACTGGTATGGAGACAGAAGCAGAAGAACATCATTCCATACCACAAGTTCTGCCTGGTAAGGAAGGCAAATCAGGAGTTAAAACAGAGTAACAAGGCAGGAGAAATAAACAAATTGATAAGAATGAAGGCTAAACCTTTATTTGAATGCTATCCTGATAATAAACCTGTCTCAATACAGAATTCCCAGCCAGTGAGAGAGATTTGAGTTGATCCTAATGACCAGAATGCAAGTCAAGCTGTGCTCTCAAAGTGCTGTCTCAAGAAGTTGTTTCTTATCCATTAAACCTTGGATTTGAAAAGATCTTCAGGGACATAATACATAAAGGAAAACTGGGCATGAAAACAATTTTGTTTTGTCTGAAGGAATGTGCATTTTGCTACAAGATCTCTTCAAATAAGAGCTTTTACATATCTATAATAATCTCCACTCCAGAAGCAATGCCATGACTGATACCCACTTCTCTTGCATCATTCTAGACAAAAAGAGAATTGGAAGGAAAAAAAAGTACATAATTTGAAAAATTATGCATACATTAGTTATTATATACTTAGTGTTGGAGTTTTTCACCAACATTCCTGACTTGTGATTATGTAAGTGTCCACAGACACTTGAACTCACTGCATTTTTAGAAAAAGAAACTAAACAAAGAATATGAAGCACCACCATCATCTTTCTTCAGAAACTTTTACTTTTGCTGGACACTTTCAGCTTGTTTCCAGTGTGCTACTGTTTATCTCATCTACTTTTCTGGAGCAGAGGTTACTCCAGCTTATTACTAAGAATAATCTATGAGATACTTAGGTATAATACAGACATTGTGGTTTCAGTTTTGTTTGAATGTGAAACACATGCTTCTGACTACGCACATATTCTTCATGCTTTCTAGAGCAAATCTGTTGACGGTATCAGTCATTAACTGCAGTTGAAGTACAGGCTGTCTAGAAAGCCATGATGACTCAGTAATGAATTCTCGGTATACAACCTTGTATTCTGGTGATTTCAAGATAATCATTTCTAGTGATTTCAAATTCATTCCACCAATCCTCTTCTCTTGTTCAGACTCCTGCTGCTCATGGTCTGCTAGGCTGAGGCTAACACACTTCAATAAGAGCTTTAACTAGAAATTATGGGATTTCCAACAACACCAAAATGTTAGTGAAAGCAAAGCAATATGATAAGTCATCTAAAATGAAATCATGAGGGGAAAAAAAAAAGCACATATCTAAAAGACTGTAGTGCCACACCTTTGGGGAACTACAATACCTCTGCTGTATGAAGCAAAATACCACTGCATTTAATACCTGGTGTAGGTGATTCAGTAAATGAGCTTTGTGTGAATTGCCCTATAAACTGAAAAAGCCCATTAAAAACCTGACATTCTCCATTTTGAAAACAACAAAAAAAATTTACATATTAGGGAGTCAAATTAATTGTACACATTAGTACCCTACAGTTGCTCGTATAGGTTTTGTGCTAGCCATGGCGAATACAGGCTCTATTATTACAGTGAAGTAAGTAAGCTTTAAAAGACAAAAAAGTACTGTCATTACTTCATTGATGGCTTAGATTCATACACAATACTTCAAAAATATTAAAATAGTAAAATACATATATATTACACATTTATTTACTTCTGCTCTACTGGACAGACCTTTTCATTCCTACTCAGAATTCAAGTCATACTCTTAGAAGCTGAAAAAAATGTAAAACTAACAAAAGAATAAAAACCTTGTCCTTCTTTATGTCCTTGTAACTTAAATATCTTAGCTATTCTTCACCAGTGATATATTTGCTTCCTGTTTTTACCTTAGAAAGAGTGTCTTTTCTCCTATTTTTGTCACAGAAGATTACACAAACGCCCTGGTTAACTGTCTCCTTCAGGGTTAGAGAGGAGCTTTCCTTAAAAGTTTTCACAAACATTCAAATTCAAAACCTGTTAGCAATAAAGAAATAAAAGTCCTCCTTCACTTTTAGTTGCTTTCACCATTATTTAAAAAGGCAAAGGACAAATTTTAAATACTGTGTATATAAAAAAATACACAATGATAAGAAGGCATATTAATCAGATTCAAATGAAAGTGCAACAGATACAAAATGTGAAGTCCTTTAAAATGCATCTTCAACATTTTCATAAGACGCATTTATTCATTTGTTGAAATGTGAAAATTCATACACAAGTAGTTTCAGGCCTAAGAAAGGCTTCTGAGTAGTACTGTGATACTAATAGCTCAGTTTAATACAACAGATGGGTAGATTGATGTTTACGAAGCACTTCAATACTGAAAAAAGAAGAGGAAAATACTCCTGGGGAAAAAACAAACAAACAAAAAAAACCTTTAAAGTCAAGCCTGCATTGTATTTACTATGTATTACAATCCAGTGTTTTCTCAAGAGTGAGTAATTTTCAAGACTGAAGTTAGCCTTTTCTTAAATATGAGTTGCCCACACTTATTCCCACCACACTTCTAGGTGGTCTGAACTGAATCAATCCTTCCTCTTTCCCTCTTCCCTCTGTTATTTTGTTAGCAGAAATTAGAATATTCTCCACTAGAAAGCTTGCAATGAGAAGTTCAGTGCCGCTCCAATAAAGCCAACAAGCAAACATTCACATATTTTACTGTTCTAACACAAAATGTTCTCTATAACGAGTAAAAATCAAAATAGTGTCAGGTAACAGGACTAATTAAGGACACATGAAATTTCTTTCTCCACAAAATAAATAACATTCCTCATTTAAACTAGACAGAGTTTCAGTTCTACAAAACGAGCCCTGCAGATCTTTTTTTTCACTTCCATTAGAAACGTGATTAGGATACACATAAGATTTCTGAGATACTGTGTTGCAACAGTATCAATAGCAACATATTTCAAGTAAGGGATTAGTTATGGTTTTACTTTTGGTCACTTACATAACTAAAATACTAGTTTAAAAAAAAAAAGCAAAAACTAATTAACCCTGAAGATTCACAAAGTTCACTTTTTCAAAATCTTTATTTTCTCAAATCAACTCCTAAAATTTTGTTCAGAGATTGTAATATATTTCTAATGAAAATAGTTTTACTTTTTTTTTCCCCATGTTTTTTTCTAAGAGTAGAAGCGAAGTACCATTATTGTTTTTCTTCAGAAACCAGTCCTTATCAGAATATACGTGGCATAGCCACACACACACAAAAGTGTTCAGGTGCAGTATCATAAAAATCAGAAAAGTATATACAAAAGAAACCCAACCAACAGTGTATAATACTGCAACAGTTTTTCAGTATATTCACATACAGTAATCTCCGACTACCTTCATCTAACTGTCCATAAATCTTGAAGAATCTCGCCTATAAAATTGAGTTACCCATCAATATACTGTATCTCTCCTAAAAATACCCATATTTTACACTAATATACAAGGTATCTGCTTGCAAACACAGAAGTAGCCATAAATAAAACTTTATTCTTTCATTTCATTTACAAGCTACCAAGTACCATGTATTTACACAGCACTGGACACTTAAAGTAGTTGCAGTCACAAAATGATCCAGACAGCTGTTGATAAAGTAAAGGATCTTAAGATAAAAGCAAAGTAATACTGTAACAGAGAAGTGGCAAAAAAGCAGTTTTGCCATAGTTATCAGACTTGCAAGTTGCATCAATTCTGGTTGAAACAACTGAGCGCCATGCGATTCTCAGCTTTAATTGTTTGCAGTCTGGCTAAAATTTGTACAGTCATTTCTCTTTTGCAGTTATTAAAATAAAAAAAGTTAAAAACTATAGCAGCAACAAGCAAACCCTGTGACAGGAAGGCAAGGTTTAAGAACTAAAAAAGTTTATACAATGTGCTCAGGAAGGTTGCAGAATTTATCTTCCATCGGCTGGAGTTCGACTGAGTGACAACATGATTCGGGCGTATCTTTCACACAGTTCATGTGTGGAGTAGGAGGGTAACTTTGGCGGGTCATTGAAACCTTTAATCTCTGTAGAACAATCTAGTAGTTTTGGCAGGAAATCTGTCAGCTTTTCTTGCAAGTTAGCTGCAAGTGAAAGAAAAGGAAACAGCCATAAGTTTTTATGTCCTCAGGTGCAATCTTCCTCTTCCTGCCCCAAACTGACTCTCTTGGTTGTTTTATTTTTTGGTTTATTTTATTTATTTATTTATTTTACAGGAATGGGAGCATGAAGAGTTTCACTTGGAATAATGCACTTTCTTCAGTGAATACTGAAGAACACACTGGTTCCTAGGAAGATGTTAGCATAAATACCCCTTCAAAGGGTCTATCAACATGAACATTTTTCCTTTGGGAAAAAAAAAAAGTTTCCTTTAAGGACATTGTTACGTATGGAAAATATTGCAGAACTTCATTATTTTACATGGAAAAAACTCCTGTTCCTTTAAACATGTAGAATATTATTCAAAAGCCATGGTAATTCAAAATATGTTACCAAAACACAAAAGATTCAGGCTCCGTTCAAGACACAAACCAAGACATTTTAAAAAATAATAAAAATCAGGAGTGTGTGAGACCCTTATACTTTAATACTTACGTTCCATTTCTTGTCCAAGATAGGAACACCAACGATTTCTCATATCTTCCACAGCAACAATATCTTTTTCTTCCATTTCATCCACCAGTAGTAATGGCAAACACGGGACAATAAGCTCATTCATAATGATCAGGCCATTATTTACTTCCTGATCATCTCCTGATTCAAACAGTGCTGCAGCATGTTCATTTAGTTTCTTCATGTACCACCACAAAAAAGAAATTCTTTAAGTATACAGCATTTCACATTTTACCATTCAGTTTTTGTTTGTCTTACAGCAAATCTGCAGTAACAACTGAGCTTTAACATTCACAGCAATGATACACTCTATTAAACCATTTGATCTTGTACTATTCCTCAGGCCACTTCAGTTGATACCTGCCAACTCAACATTTGCAGCTGCTCGTTTTCAAGACTGAGGTCCTACCACCTGCTCTTGCCTTTTCTTGCTATTGCTAAGAAACAAGTGACACAATCAAGGAAAAAAGCTCACCATCTGCTGATACCTTTTTCTAAATATTTGTGTCCCTGTCCAACTGCAGTAACATTGCAAGTTCACCCACCAATACTGTCCACTGTTGCTTCTACCTAGCCCAGACACAATGGCAGTGAGCACACTACTTAGAATGATAAAGAAACTGATTACTTAAAACAAACACATTCTTTATTCTCACTACATATGTTTCTTCCTCTCACCCTTTTCTTACTGAAATCTTCGTAATTTTTAATGAAAGTTTTTTTTGGTTTTTGGTTTTTTGAAAATATGGCAACATTGTCTGATTTGTTAAAGCTACGTGGAAACTTCAACTTTTGCAGCATATTTCACCCTTCACTTACTAGCAAACATTCTCGTCTGTAGTGAGATATCAGCTCTTCATCATGCCCTCTGTATGGGCCTTTGGACAAGAGTTCTTTGTTATTCTGGTAAGCATAGATAAGGTAGAGCAAGGCTTCCATATAGCTAAAGCAAAGTAAAGAAACAAAGTTGTTAGATGCAAATCCAGATAACACCTATTTCAAGTAAACTACTGTGTTACTCATAGGATATGTAATTTCACTTATTTGTTTGACTGTAAATCCAACCCTCCCCATCCATCTCTTCATAAATGTTGCTTTTTCTACCACGTATTTTCTTCTTTTGTATACATTAGAACAATGTATTTTATTATCAGGCTAGATAATTTGCACACGAAGCGTGATCCAAAGCTCACTGACATAAACCTATATCATTTCATCCACTTCAAAAATGGCTTTGGATTAACCTTGAATATACATGAAAGCTTATTTTTTTCCCTGCATGCATTTATGTCACATTAGAATTGATCTTCCATTGCCATTACCCTGATAGCATTCTATGCGTGAGCAATAAAAATTAATCTAAAAAATAAATTGTGAACTTTCAGCCTCACTAAGTTTTTTTCTGGACTCATGAAGTCTAAAGTGATGTATGATGCCACAAGAACATTTCAAAACCAGAAGTATCTCTCTATTGGCACTTCTGTCTGTAATCTAAATGCAGATAATAAATACATTCCTAACTGGTGAAGGATGAGTAAAAGAAGACCTAAGAACCTAACAGTTAATAATCAAGAGATCTCATCACGCCCCGTTAAATCCCCTCACGCTACTGCATACCATTTCCAGCTAACACCTTAAATTCTTAGTTCTCTGACTTGCAGAAACCCAGTTATGACAGACAGCCACTGAAAGCAGTTCAGGCAACTATCCTATAAACAAGCAGTTAGATGTGTCATTTTTATTCAAACAACTCGAAAAATCTAAGGAGAGAAATCTTCTAATGGAGTATTAGAATAACAGTATATTATACACTCCTAGTGAGAACAGAAGGTCAAGGTTAGGGCTTAAACTACCAAAACATCAAACTACTAAAAGTGGCTAAAACTTATATGTGAGCACATAGAGCACATGATACATGAAAAATACATGTCAGAATTTTCCAAAGTAGACAAACTCAAGACTTACAGTAAGGCCTCCCAACAAGACAACATAAAAAGAAGGAAAAAGGTTACTTTAAATAGTGGTGGTTGCTTAAAGGTTTACTTTCAAATATCACTACTTTTTCTTGTAATCCTAAATATTTCCTACTTGAGTAATATATGACATATATACAATTGCTACTCTCTGCCTTTCTGTCCTCAAAATACAAAACTGTTTCCTTTAAAGCAAGAAGTCCTATGGCCCTCTTCTCAAGTCTGTCTGCTCATGAAATCTCTCCAAGCCACTAACTAACGCAACTGACTCGACAGCAGAAACGTTAATACAGGAAGACAGTGGAAAACATGACTGCAAGAAACTGGGACTGATGGATACAAAGCCAGAGAAGCCAGACCTTCTATTCCTTTCCATTCTTGGTTCAGTTATTTGTGAGACTGCACACTGAATTAACAGTGTCAACAACTCAGTTGATTCAGATTATAAACTTGTACTTGGCAGCTGCCTTATTCCCAGATCTTTTTTTCTTGCTCTGTCTGCGAGTTGTGTAATCCTTACCTGAATCAGCAATAGTGCTACCTCACAGGAAGGGAAGCCATTTTACACCACTATTATTGTAAAGCCAGGCTCAAATATCTTATATATCTTGAGAGTCCAAGGAATATTACTTCAGCTTAAATTAAGCAAACAGACGCTAGCTCTTCAAATATGAAGTGCATTTGAGTTCCAGTTTGTTAAGTCTGAACTTAAAATGACACAGAATTATGGAGTTAACTGGGTCTAGACTTTGGAAAGCACAGGCATATATAAATAAAATTTTAACACAGCTTACAAAAAAAAAATTGTCAAAGCTGAAAAATCATACTATTTAAAAAAAAATTAGAATCCAACTGCTAAGGTCTAGAGTTTGTTTGCTTTTCAGTCACTACCATGAGAACAAGCTACGAGCAAATGCTCTGCCAAGGTTCTTTAGTTGACTACATTCACCTCATCCACAGCAGTTTCCTACTCAATAGTATAGTCAGAGAAGGTATACCTCAAAGACCCTTTACCTGCAGTGAAGAGGCTTTGTCAACCACCATAAAGGATCACGAGTGAACTATGAAGGTAGACATGACTCTTAAATCATGCCTACTTTCAGCAAAAAACTTCAGCAAAAAACATATTCCAGGTAACTTTCAGAAATACTGAGAAACTGTTGTTTCCTTTGCCTTCAAAGTACAGTCTTCCATGCCCAGCACTCCAGTAACAACACCTCTAAAAATAAGCTATTAGCATGGTGGAAGGAAAAAGTAAGAACATTTTTAATGTTTGTTTTGTGTTTGCTTGGCACAGCACTATTAAGAAAATCAGATTCCCTGAGTAAAGGCTGGTTTTTTGCTCCATCTAGATATTGAGCACTACAAGACATTAATTGACTTTTCAAGTAAGAAAAGTTTGTCAATTTAGGGAGATGGGTTTCCTGGAGGAAAAAAAAAACAACATAAAAAAACAAAAAACAAACCCTCAAAACAGTCCTGTTTACTAAGGTCATATTTGAATTATGAAAATCCACGTTTTCATAAATATTTGAAGCTACAGTTTATGATTTTACAGTTAAGGGAACACTGAAGGAAAATCAGAGTAGTTGATCAGTTTAGTCTCATTTTCAAAATATGGACAGTAGCACTGCCCGCTAAGAATATAACAAATTGTAAACTTCAATAACTACCCCAGGTGTTTGGGAACCAGTAGCTGAAACACAGGAGCATAATTTCAATAGACGCCTTTAAAGTAAGTCAATGGATATCCAATCCTCAACCATTCCCTAAAGCATGTTTACCTCTACTCTTAGTGCCTTTGTATTAAATGCCACTTGAAGTATTTGTGAAATTGCATTTACTGCCAAAGGGAATGAACGCTACACCTCCTGGATGTCATATATAAGTCTGATAATATTATATATATTTTTTTTACATTTGTGACCAACTTCAGAATGTAAAACTGGTTGTTATAGGCTTGTTTTCTAACTGGGTCACTCTAATTTCTCAAATCAACATAAAAACTAGATAGCCAAAACAAAAATACTGTTCAGCACAAACAGAAACCTGTTTATGGTTTCTGTTAGTTTACCTCCCACTGGCCCAAGGAGAATATATTACAGTAAGAAGTAGAATAGCAATTCTGTGGCCAATGCTGTCATTCCTGGAGTTCCAATGTTAAGGAACCAGAACAAATTCATGCTTGGAGCACACATGATGTCCAGTAGAAACAGGATTCCTACATATCACACTGATGTCTTTTTTTTCCTCTGTAAGGGATCCAGCAATACCAGACTGTTTTGTTGTTTGTTTTTTTTTTTCCAATTAAGCCAGGCAGTCTTCTGACCAACTTTTGTATACAAGCTATTTAATACTAACAAAGTGGGATGTGCCAATTTAGATTGTTAGTAAACATACTAACATTTACTAATACAGTGTAGCAAACCAAAATTATGGGTTCATTGTGTTAGCCACTACACAAACACATAGCTAGTTACAGAAATGTTATTATCATTTTGTTTTGTTAGAGCTTTTTTTCTTTGGAAACATACAAGACAAGAAAGAGAACTACGAAGCAATTTGCTACACAACATACAAACAAGAAACTAAGTTTGGCATATAGATACCACAGAATGTCTTGGGTTGGAAAGGACCTTAAAGATCATCTAGTTCCAACCCCTACACCATGGGCAGAGCTGCCCAGGGCCCCATCCAACCTGGCCTTGAGCACCTCCAGCAATGGGGCATCCACAGCCTCTCCAGGCAGCACCACCCTCTTGTGCCTCACCACCCTCTTGAGGAAAATTTTTTCCTAACATCTAATCCAGATCTCCCCTCTTCTATGTTAAAACCATTCCTCCTTGTCCTATCACTATCCTCTCATATAAAAAGTCAGTCTCCCTCCTACTCATAAGCCCCATTTAATTACTGAGAGGCTTCAAAGAGGTCTCCACAGAGCCTTCTGTTCTCCAGGGCAAACAAGCCCAGTTTTCTCAGCCTTTTTACACAAAGGTTCTCCAGCCCTTTTCTAATCTTCATAGCCCTCCTCTGGATCCACTCCAGGAGTTCCATATCTTTCTTGTGCTGGGAGCCCTTGGCCTAGATGTAGTACTCCAGATGAGGCCTTATAAGAGCAGAATATATGGGGATAATCACCATTTCTTCCCTGCTGGCCAGCCCTCCTTTGATGCAGCCCGAGATACAGGTGGCCTTCTGAGCTGCCAGCACACGCTACTTGCTCACGTCAAGCTTTTCATCCACCAGAACTCCTCCATGTCTTCTCTGCATGGCTATTTTCCATGTGTTTTAATCTGTACATGTATCTGAGACTGCATCAACTGAGGTGCGGCACCTTGCCTTGAGCCTCATTAGGTTTGCGTGGGCTCCCTTCTCAAGCTTATTCAGGTCCACATATATGTGTACATATGGTACAAGAGAAGAAAGATTCTTATGTCTGAGGAACACAGAGACCATTCAGGGTAGGAAAGAAGAAGAAAAAGAAGTGCTTGTGGGGCACTGAGAAGAGTTTGTGGTTTGATAAGGGACGAAGAAATGGAGATTAAAAGTAGGAAGTTGCAAGAAACTGATCTAGATGTGAGACTGAAGAAATTAATGAACTAAATAAACTTTAAATACAATGAAGAACACATTAAACAGTTCTTGATTTTAATAATAACTTTTAACTTTATCAGTGTTACATTTTGCCTTCAAATCACTCTATCACATTTGAGTTCTATACTACCACTTACCTCTTTTTTTGGAAAAACTCCAATCCTACCATGAGAAACATGGTTGTTTCCCTGAAATTTCTATAGTCTTGATGCCATCTCTGCATATAAGAAAGGGTATATAGAATTTCATCCACAAACATGAAATACAAATATTTTACACACTTAGTGCCGAATACCCACAGTAAGTGATAAGGACTCCTATTAAGTTTGTACGTTGGAAAAGTCAGTCTGAATCCCCCCTTTCTCAATGAAAATAGGATTCTTAAATTCCTACAATATTTCTATGATGAGTTTCAGGTGGGATTTTTATTAAAAACATAAACAAAACACAGGAATACATTACCACTTGAACTGAAAGGAACACAAAGGTTTTTTTTAGAGAACCATAGTCAGAATTATGAGAATCACTACTTTCCCACCCCCTCAAAAAATGGAGAGGCTAACAGTCTGTTTTTCTTCTTTTCATTACACACAGTTCTTTACTCAGAAAATGAAAGAAAGCTTATATACAAACTCAATATTAAGTTTCATTTAAGAAAGACATAGAAAATGCCTGAATACCCTGAATGCCCTAAGTGGCTTGTATAGCTTGTTGAGTACTTGAGACTGTGGCAATGTTTATATTGGTGCAAAACATTTATCTCGCTGCATCACCACTTATACAAAGTGACTACTGATACACTTTACAGGTGACTGCCCTATGAGAAAAGATTGTCTTTTTTGCAGTTGGTTAACCAGCTTTTAATCATTCATTAATAGTAAAGTAAGGGACAATATACCATAATATATAGCCACCTACAGATTCAACACAAAATGCATGAGAAAGGTTCTATGAAATGTCAATCCTATACTGGATTAATCAGTGATACAGTCTTCAGAGTAATCACCAACTATCTGCCTCAGGAAGGTGGCATGTACCTGTAAGGGAAGAAGATTCCTCCCGCTCCCTCATTTAAAGCTAAGCCCAGGACTGTTAATTCTACTTGTGCAATGCCTTTCAGAAAACTTCAGAAATTGAGCCTTGCACAGCCTAAAAACACAATGCTATGAGAGTTCATTCACCCTAGCATTTGAGGGCACATTTTAATGTAGTAACATTTACTGTAGGTTCTAAACCTGGTAAACAGAAATGACAAGTAGACATTTTTTTGCTGTTGTTTTTGAGGGCAAGATTACTCCCATAGTCCTCCTGAACAAGGTGTTTTGGACCTACAAACATAATAATGAGGTTTAAGTGGTGCATTGGAATCTGCACAGGATATAAATAAGGCCTTTTCAGAGGCCTCAATGAACAGTATCACACAAAACTGGAACTCACGTTGTAATGACAGCTACAGACTTAGCTTTAAATATGAGATGAAGTGTTTTGCTAAATATAAGTCAAACTTGTATAACGTCTGCCATTTACTCCATTATTTTTTCCAAGTTTTTTTTTTTTTTAAGTATCACAGGAGGAAAAATTAAATGCATAAATTGAAAATGTATAGTCTTAGCAAATGAAAGAATCTAGAGAAAGGTGCTAGTAAGAGAATGGGAGTGGTTATAAAAAAAAGCTGGATGAAAAACACAGATGTGACCCTGAACTCTGTGACCCATTTTTCTAAATGGGTAAGGTTGGCCTTAGATCCTTTTCATTCCTTCAACTCACAGCAATTTCTGACTAGAGAAAGCCAATTGGCTCACATGGTGTTAAATTATGAAATACTGTTAGTGACGTCAAAGTATGTGAAGGAGCATGGACAGAATCAACCTTGACATTTATCTGTGGCACAAGTCAAATTTGAACTTGGAATTACAGATGTGGAAAAAATGGCTTTAGATCAACTGGTCAGAGCAGTTTTCCTAGAAATAAATAATGTTTCAGGAACTAGTTTTGTCTTCTCAGTGCAAGACGAAAAGAAATTTGCTAAGATAAATTCAGTTTATTGATAATTATTTGAAGTTATAGTTTAATTTACAGCATAAGTAATACTGACCTCATACTCCTCCATGTTTACTTCATCTGGCTTTATCATTTCAAGCTTAGCTTGAGCAACCTTCATTATGTTACGGCACCTTATAAAAAGCCACAAGAAATCATGAAAGAGAAATTTTCAAAGAATATCATCTATACAAAGATAGCAAACTCAAATAGTTTAGAGTACAGCCTTATACAAAACAGCATGGAAACACTGTGAAAAATCTGCTTTCTGCTACGCACTGCATAATCAGCAGAAGGCATACTTTTCAAGTACATGTGATGCACACCCATGCCATTTAAGAATTACTTTCCGTTTTATTAACTAAACTGTTGCATTACTCTTTTTATTTTCGTTCAACTTTGAAGTTCAGATGGCTTAAAGCTCCCCAGCTCTCACTTTGTGAAAGTAATATTAGAGGATTAGAACCAAATATTTAACAGCTGTCAGACTAACACTCTCTACCTTTCATTTTTTAATTTTGTTTTATAAGTACATGAAATTTCAAGTATAGAAGACATCGTCTTGCATTCAAATAAGTTATTCATCTAGTCTGACATCCCATTTTAAGAGATGCCAGGCTTTGTTTTCTACTTCTGATCTTTAGGCCATGGAAGAAACACAGATTTCATGGCCTTAAGTGCTCCAAACATAGGTACAGAGAACTGCACACAATTAGGAGCAACACTGAGGATTTTTCCTTACTTCCTACCAACAAAAACCCAACTTCTTGTTTACCCTTTTTATAGAGATTTTTACAGAGATTAAAACTTTCATAAAATTATTCTTCTACGCATTTTATACTTTCAAGCTATTAACTAGAAGATAAAGACAAATGTACAAGCTGTTCTTCTTTTCTCTACATGCATATTTGAATATAAAAGTGTGTCTTTACACATCACAGAACTCACACAAGCACAGAAAGAGAGACATGCTGATCTTATTACCTTTCATCAAAGCTAAGATTGTGATCTCCAAACTGTTCCAGTAACGTTCTCTCAATTATCTTCTTTGGTGCCTGGTTTTGGATGAAGTAAACTATTGCATGACGCAAACGGTAATCACATTCAGGTGGTGGATCTTCCTGGGCTAATTTTAGCAGTCGCGTATATTCCAACTTAATTGCCTAAATAATTTTAAAAACATACATTATTCTTTCTGGCTTTTAACTCAGACTTTTCAGACACTAGGAATAATTCATGTCCATGGCCCACTGACTACAAAAGAATTTTAACAATTCCACACCCGACCCTTCTAATGAGTCTGAACTACAGTAAAAAAAAAATAGACAAATGGCAAAGCTGCTCCTGCCTCTCCCCAACCAGGGCTGCCAAAACCCCAAGTGGACCTGTACTTCAAAAGCAATCCCAGTCCTGCACTATATCACTCTGAGAGAAGGTTTATCTAGACCCTAAAGAGGGACTTTAAGCATGTACTGTCTTAAAGCAGTATAACAGACATTTCACTTTAAGGATTTTCCTAAAATCTCTTAAGATCAAAAAGTACCCCTAATTCATAGTTGAAATGCAAATACACAAATAAATTATAGGTAAAGTTTAATGAACATGTGAGATTTTGAAAACAGTAAGTCAGAATGGAAATCACTGTACAACAAAAATCAAGTTGCATGACCTCTGAAGAAAATACTTCAAATATGGTTAGTGTTAGCCTCCCATAGGGCAAGGACAGACTCCTCACTGAATATTTTACGCCAACTTTAGAGCTTATAGGAAGAGCTTCCTTTGCCAGCACATTTTAAGAAATCTCATCTGTTATGTTCATTAGAAATTATCCATTGAAACTATACAGCACAAACAAGAGCAACAACAAGAAAAATAAGTAGAAAAATGGTGACAAATCTTACTATATTCCACAATTTCTCTCTCGAAATGTGGAGGTGATCAAACTGCTGGCTACTGTTACCATCAGTTTGAAACAAATGACCTAACACAGTAGCTTCACACATCAGTAGTTTCAATACCACATACAGATAAAATAAAGCTACAAACCAGGCAGAAAATGCCCTATTCAATATTCATATTCAAATCCCTTTATGCCTCTACCTGGCAGTAGAATATTTCTTAACATTTAAATATTGGAAATTTGGGCTACTAAACTCTACCAAGAAACACTGTGTTTTGAGACTGAACATATGAATAGGATACTATTCATACAGGCTTAAACAAACTGTGTGGAGAACTTCAAAACTTAAAAGAACATTCTGCATTCATATTCATATTTTAAAATCCTAATGATCTGCATTATCATTAAAAAAGAGTTTTGGAGAACCAGTGATAATTATCACAAGTCACACATAAGTGTTTCTATTATCTTGCATCATAAGACACTCTGCCATTAGAAAACAGACACAGATAAAGTTATTAAAGCCTCTTTTCTGAGGTCGGCACAAAACAAAAAGCTACTGCTATTTTCCATTTAATTCTTCAGAGAATTACTCAAACAGCAAAAATGCAAGAAAAACCTAGATTTTCAAATACATATTTAGAAAAAAGTCAAATGTTATGCTATAGATTCATAAATTTTATACACTGAAAAGAAGAAAACTAAACCAGTATTATTCCTTTAAACAAAATACAGGAAAAAGTATTATAAGCTTTAGGATTTTCACTACGAATGTTATATAAAAATCTTAAGG
The DNA here is from genome assembly GCA_028571105.1 of Tragopan temminckii. Classification (NCBI taxonomy): domain Eukaryota; kingdom Metazoa; phylum Chordata; class Aves; order Galliformes; family Phasianidae; genus Tragopan; species Tragopan temminckii. The sequence continues at coordinate 82,385,846 of JAOWBP010000001.1, read as the reverse complement.
CAAACATACTGCAAGGAACTGTGTATAAAGTTTAGAGAAGTTTAGAGACTGATCAATAAACATCTTAGTTGCTCTGCAATAGGTTAAGTCTGAAGTTTGAGATGTAAAGTAGAAATCAAACTTTGGCAGTAACAATGACTCTTATCAAATGGGTTTTACCTGCATTACACTTCAATAAGGACATCACAGAAATAAATCTCAGTCTTTTGTAAATACTTGTTATAAAAAATAAACACATGAACAAACCAGAGCATAGAAGTATAAAAATATCACAGAACCTTTCTGATAGTAATTGTAAGGAATAGGAGGGGTTTTCACCTCATACATTTCAAAATATTAAACTTGGTATTAAGTAGAATCACTTCATCTGCAAACATCCAGACTAATGTATTACTAAAAATGTAGCATGTTTCAGCAGTGCTACGTTGCTTTGAACAGGATTCAGCAGAAAATGAGTAAGCAGATTTCTACTCTCCAACAACTTAGTTTTAAAAACACTTTCTCAAAGACAAATTTTGCCCCCAACCTCCACACTTCCACTGAGGTTTTCATCAAGAAGCTTTCATCATCAAAACACACTTCACATTAAAAATAAGAAAATAAATCAGTGTAATTAACCTTTCCTAAAAATGTCTGCTTTGATAAGATGAGCATGGGTTTTTTGTTTTGCTTTTCAATTAAAACAGCTTGTCATTAAGTGAGAAATTTGAAAACACAGCACTGAATCCCAAACAAAACTCATTTCATTAAAGAAAGGCTACGGCAGTTGTCTCTTTGATGCCTGATGGTGGGCATGTTTAACAGAGACAAATGCAACATGGTCATAACACTTCACAAAACAACTATCCAAAAAAATAATAATAATAAAAAATAAAATTAAAAACAAACAAACATGAGATTTAATTTTTTCCATAGCGAAGGATTATAGAGATGGTTTGAGGTTTTTTTTTTCAAATTCGTTTTGGCCTTTTTTGGGAGAGAGTTTCAAATGTTTTCTTTCAGTATAACTGTACCATAAAAATTCAGTAGAAAACAGAATGTTACTCAAGGACAGGCAAGAAACTTTTTCCTCTCCTCCAGGAGATAAAAATAAAGCTTCATATTTCAGAGGATTTTACTACATGTCAAAGTAATTTCCTTTTTATACTCTGAAAACTCAAAAAATTACAAGCTAAAATGTTCAGAAGTTTTTGTATTTAATAAAACTAATGCATCTTTTAATCTATTTAGTGTGTAGACAAACAAACACAATGAGCGTAACATCCAATTCCTAGTAATAAAACTCTGCATAAATAAACTGTATTGACATCGATGCCATTAAACAGAAGAAAATGATTTTGATTTTCTAAAAAATCTTTTAAGGACAAAACAAGAACACTTCTCTGAAATAAACAAGTGACTAAACACTGGTGTGCCTTGGTGAAAACACTGAAGTCCCAAACAGTCTAGTGAAGACACTTTTTGTTACGAACAGGGAAAAAAAATAAATATTCTCATTAATTACCCATCAGGTTTCTTGCTACTTGTGGCTATTATTAAGAAGTAAAATACAAAAAGATATATAAGTTATTGAATTCAAGGCAGCATATTGCTAAATCAAGATAGAAATAGCTATAGATATTCCTCCCTAGCAGAGATTATAATTTAGTAATATTTAAATGGAAGACTGATGCCAAAGAAGAAGAATACTTATATATGCTGGAACAGTCTTAATATGCATCAAAGGGTGGAGGAAGAAGGCATATCTAACAAAAAAAGTCAGAAAAAAATTGAAAATGTTAGTTGTACCTTAAAGAACCCTGCTTCTGGCCCACACCTGTCATAAACATTCCTGGCTTTACCTATAGCCATGATAATACCTTGCATGTTCGGGGTCAGCATGACCTGCCATAAGGGATTTAAGGTAGAAGTTTGGAATGATTAATATTTTAAGTTTTAAATTCAATATGCTTTTAGTCTCATGCAAGATAAAAAAGCAACTTAATGCATGCATACACTGAAATGGCATATTTCAATACAAAAACCATTGTGCGTGTTCTGCAAATCAATCACGGCATGTGTATATATTTTTACTGCAAAACATATGACTTAAAGGAAGCTTAACAAAAACTGAATAAGTGTGTCAAATACAATTTGAAAAGTACATGGTCAAAACTTCCAAGGAAAGGAGCATGCACTGGTTCAGCATTAGTATCCATCAGGAATTTCATACTGAATGAGTGCTACCACACGGCCACCAAAGGATAAACTGTTTCAGATAATCATCCAGTCACATTTCATATATACTAGACACAAACATAATGAACCACACTTTGTGTACTGCATACGTATTTCAACACCAAATAAATGGACTCATAGCTACAATCACAATTGGTTCCAGAAGCATTTCCAGACAAATTTTTAAAATAAAAACCAAAACATTTAGTAAACACAAAACCAAACATAACACACACATCTCACAGCTACTCACATCAGTTAGGCACAAACAATATGATACCCGTAGGATACTCAGACAGGCCTTTTTCATATCTGTGAGCAAGGAAAAACGCTCCCTCCTTCCCTGCCCACAGTCTAGCTAACACAACTGGCACAGCAACAAAAGCTGGCCTTCAAGACAAGATGCTGAAGAGCCCTGGCCCTCCAGAAGAGTTTCCCCACACATAAGAACAGCATTAAAAAAAAAAAATGCTTACAAAAGAAACAGTAAAATTATGCAGAAAGTTAGCACCCTCCAGAAAAAGAGTGGCATGTGGACAAGAGTGCCTCAAAAATGAAAAAAGGCACATCTTTAAAGGTGGAGACTGCACATTTGTGAGAAGACTAAGTCAGTGCGATGATAGCATTTAAATCATTTTATCCCCCCACCCCCAACTCTTAGTTGCAATTGCTTATAATTATGGGACAGAACTTCCTGAAATATCCTTTTATGCAGCAAAGCAAAAGCTTCTCATAGCCCACCAATAACACATGCCCAGATAGCCAAGAATATGGGCCACATCAACTCTAACCCCAAACCAAAATAAACACGGAATACCCAGTGTTAAGGCAGAACTGACCCTGACAGTGCTGTTTTCTGTTGTTAAAGTAGGCCAGAAGAAAGTACTGTCTCCTGCAATAATGCGACTCTATCATCTGTTCCTCAAATAGTGACAGGGACGCTTACCACTCTGGGGCTGAATTGCAAAAAAACCAACAACAATTTACTTTTTTAAGCTTAGGAAAAAGGTCACTTCCAGCAGTCATATCAATTTCAGGTTATTTACGTGGATAATTAAATCCTCAAAGTCTAAAAAGCTTAACATTGGCAAATAAAAGATTGGACTTGAACATTACCTTTATTAGACTGACAAGAAAGCACAAACATTAACACCACCACTCTCTATCCTGATATTTTTAAAATAATGCAGTAGTCCACAGGCTACCACTAGCATTTCAAGGACTATCTGGCCTAGCACAAACATTCAGCTTCCACAGCTAAAAAGACAAATATACCTCCAGTGTACACAGTACCATGCAAAGCGTGCCCAATTAGAGTAGCTAGTGCTTTCCTTTCATACTTCATTACAAATTAAGACATCGCTCCGGTTACAAATCGTTAAGCATATAGTTATGTACAAATTTGTTAGGTGTCATGATGTGCAAACATGCCAAAAATTCTCATCAGGCAGCACAAGAAAGCACCAAGTAGGAGCGGTGCACACAATTGCAATCAAATGTACCTCATCGTCATAACCCCCCTCCTCTGACTCAATCACAAAAGTCCCTACATCAGGAATCGCCACCTCTACAACTCGCTGGTTAGGAGCTGGTTGAGCTGAGGCATTATGAGAGCTCTGCAGAAGAAAATCATGATCAGTATGCGTGTTGGGAGGGGGAATCACACAGCAGAGAAAATCACAGAGACACAAACTAACAGGCCGATCAAATAAAATGAAACGGACTTTTGAAGTGCATTTCTGACAAAAATGATAAATATCATTTATATTTCCTAATTACTTACAGTTTACTTTAAGTAGCACATTTTACAATTAAGATAGAATTATTAAAAAAAAATCATTTTTTCCTTTATTCGCTAATTACATCTTCATAGGCTAGTATGCCACTATTGCAGCTCTGTAGCAACAGATTCAAAGCATTTTTTTTAAAGGATGAGTCTGTGAACCACCATTTCTTTTCATATTGTCATATCCTCCACCAAAAAGTTACTAAATATAACCGAGGTATCTGAAGAATTCATGCTAAGAAATGGCAAGAAGTCAAAGGCTAACATTTTCTGATGCACTGGAAAAAAATACAAGAAGCCTCTAGCAATTAAGGTATTAGAAAGAATATATAAAGGTGTGTTACACTCAACAGGCCTGTTTTTTAGAGAAATAACTGCACGGAGATTCAAAGGAAGATCACGTTAGTCACTGAAATTCTTATGTTAACACAAGCTTGTAAACAATGGAGATGACTTCAGCTACTGCATTCTATCACTTTATGATCGCCAGTTTACAACACTTGCAGCACTTCAACTTCGACTCTAATCTAAGCAATCACAGAGTGCAGAAAGAATTCTGTGCTGCTGTTCTACAGCAATCACAATGGCTTTATTTTCTAAGAAAAATTCCAGAAACACACACAGTATCCATTTACACCCAGCACTGTAGAAATACAAAGGAAGACTGCAGAGAAACAAATAAATAAAAAGAACAAAGGGCAGAAAATGGACACAAATGATCATGTGGCGAGTAACCAATAATTATGTTTGTTATATGTTTTGATGTTGTTTTTCCTTTTTCTAAAATGGACAAACAAAAAGTGGAGGTAAGGGATATGTGACTGCACATCAGAATGAAGATGAAAGTAGAATAATTAAAGAGTATGATGATACACTCCAAAGGAAGCATAGTTCCATCTAAGCTAAATTCAGGTAAACAAAGGGTAGGTCTTATCCATTCATAGAGGAGCCTCAGATTACTTAGGAAGCAGCTTTATATTTTAACAGCATAAGGACTGTGTAAATAAGAGAGTTTGTGGGATTTTGGTTTGTTTTTGTTGTTTTATTGTAGGTGGGTTTTTTGTTTTGTTTTGGTTTGGTTTTTTTTTTGCTTTTTGCTTTTTTGCTTTTAAAGAACCATTCCCTTTGTTGCAGAACAAGGCAGTAGGAATCAGAATAACTGGGTTAAGTAGGCCTGTATCTGCCTCACTCAGCGGTTTCCCAGCCACTATTTTGCAAAGATCTAAGACTGATGATTGTATGCAACATCTAGCCTAAACAGAAAAACTTGATCCATGGAATCAGGTTTCTAAGATTCTTCCAAATCCCACCAGAAACCCAGAGACCCTAGAAAGAGGATAGCATCAGGCAAGACGTTCTATCACAACCTGGATATCAGCATGGCTACCCCTTCAGAGATCATTTGTACTACCACAGAGGTAAGTATGAGAGGTATTAACGTAAGAGCTAACTCATATTAAGCAGGCAGAGACCACTTAGCTGGTCTCTGCTCTGAGACCTCAACAAAGCCAAGTATGCAGTAGCCTAAATTATTAGTGCTAGAATACATCTTAATATATGATTAATTTCCCTGCTGGTTTTGATTTTGATTTAGCAGAGAAAGCATGCTCCTTTGCTCTCCTCATATCACAGGAAAAAGGGACAGAATACATTTCAGGTAGAAAAGTTAATAAGCTGTCACATAATTTTCAACAGCTTTAAAAAGATTTTCCTGTTGGCCCCAAAGCTATCTGGGCCCAGACTGCTTTTGTTTAAAGAGAATTCATACCAGAATTTAGGAAATATATTTGAAATTTTGAGCATATCTAAATTGTTTGTATCACTACGTATCACTATTTGTTACTAGCTGTGTCCAAAGAAGCCATACTGTACATTTTGCATGTCTCATTCCGTGGCATATGGTTCCAAGTCAGACAAATATATTATTTTAAAAGATATATTTTTTTCTGGCAAATATAGAGAAGCAAGACATACTTGCTGAAAGAAAGGACATAAATGTTTGCTTCTCTAGCAGTTCATGAAGCAGTTAGTTTCCAATTTCCAATCAGTATTTATTCAGACATGAAATGAAAACAGTATCACCCAACAGTAATTCTTATTAGCATTATAACATATGCATCTGCTTAATCACAAAATTAATTTTCATAAACTTGTGAATTTGCATTAAAACTACAGAATACTGCTGAACTAAGAGCTTTATCATATTACAAATTTTCTTGACCATTTTTGAGCTTTCTTCCATAAACATAATATTCAGAAAAAAACTCTATTTGAAAGCTATTTTAAATTCCATAGCTCTTTCAAGATAACTCATTCTCAAATTACTCTGGTAAAAATCAGTGTTTAAAACAGCATTTCTCTAGTCCTCTATATGGAATGTCAATGTTAACTCCTCAAAATAAATTGAATCACCTAACATTTTGAAAAGTTATTTGATGTTAGGCACAAATATGATTGTCATCTGAGCAATATACAGTACTCTCAGCAAGTACTTCAATCACAGAGAGTACATCCACTTACAGTATTTTACATCTATGTTCATTAACATATTACACACTTTCTGGATGGACTTGTAGTGTTCAAGAGGCCCTGAAGATATGAATACATTTTTGCTCATTTTTGTTTTTCTTCCCCTCCTCCTCACCTTTGAGCAGCTATTATCCTTTGCACTTGCAAAATAAAAGAAAAAGTTACTTCAAGCTTAAAAATATCCTCACCGTATCCATTACAGCTTCTGGACTTCTATCTTCTTGTTCAGCTAAAGCTTTATTGATCGCTTGTACAGAATCTTCTTTTAAGTGCTTTGAAAGATCAGTTCTTGATGGCTGTTCTAAATACTCTGGTTCTCCTGCTTGAACTTAGTGACAGAAATAAGATAATTCCATATGTTAACAGAAGCATGAACTCTAAATTCAGCAGTTTTATTTGGATCATCATCTCATAGATAAGGTAACCCACACAGAAGATGCAGGGTAGGTCACATCATTCACAAATCCAACATTTCGTCAGTCTGTGTCTCGTGACATTTTGAACATTTTCATATAAATTGACTCAATTTTACATTAGGAACAAATACACCTGTACTGACCAGAGATCCATTAAGGCTTGAGTAAGGGGTGTTCAATCACATTAGGGACAAGTGAGAAAATAAATGAGGATCTATGTAGATTTTAGTAGTACACTAAATGATCTGCAGACACTTGACTTTCAGACATATTTTCACTTTGCAAAATAATCACAAAATAAAAAAAAAAACATAAAACTGGGAGAGAAAAGGCGAAATAAGATGAAGAAATAGAAGACAAAAAAAAGAAAAGAAGAATCAGATTAAAATTCAGTTATCTTGGTCAAGTAAATAATTAAAATCCAAGATTACACAAATTAATACTTCTTCCCTTTTTAAGCAGCTAAACAATTTATATGCAAACCAATGATTTTTCATTCTATTCCTTTTGCAAACAAGTAGAAACAGCTAACCTGGAGCAGGTGATGGTGCTGGAGCTCTGGGAATCTGAGATAGCAATTTTTCCTGCTGTGCTTTCTGAGCAAGTTCCGCATCCCATTCTTCAAGTTCTTTTTCAAAACGTTTATTGTCTTCCTTAACATAATCCCTTAGATCAGAAGGCAGCGTGTCCATTCCTACAAGTATCTGCCCCGTTTCTTTGTTAAACTCCTCTGTAGTAAAATACAAATTATATTTCAGACAAAAAGTAGGGAGAAAAAAACATACGTTAAATTTTCTCAGTTTCTTAAAGCATGTAATACTACATCAAATCTCCCAAAACTATCTTACTTTTAACTTTTCTTAACATCTATTGGACACTCTTCTGCTAACAGAGCACATTGCTACTGCTCTTTCAATCTTCAGACAAATTCTTAGGCATCATCAGATCATTACTACTTTGAACAATAAGTCTTCTGGACCTCCAGAGGTCCCTTTCAATCCCTATGATTCTTGACAGTTTATCAGGCACTGGAGGATTAATCAGCTTTAACTGTTCCCCCAGCAAACCCGCCTCCAAATTACATAAACCTGATGGCTGCAAGTCTACTATTAACCTGGCAGCATAGAAACATCAAGTTTATTATCAGTTTTCATTTAAAAACTGAACAAATGCACATTTTAGCTTTTAACTCCATGAATAAACAGGAACAAAGTTTTCAGTCATCTCTTATTAAGAGTGAGGAAGTACTGTAACAGGCTGCCCAGAGAAATTTTGAATGCCCCATCCCTGGAGATGTTTAAGGCTAGGTTGGATGGGTCCCTGGGCAACCTGATCTAGTACTTGATCTAGTGGCTGGCAACTCTACCTGTGTCAGGGGGGCTGGAACTTGATGATCCTTGAGGTCCCCTCCAACCCAAGCCATTCTATGATTCATTCTATAGTTCTATGAATCTGGCCATTTTCAGTTAGACCCCTAACAAATGTTAACAGGGCCTATAAATATCATACTAAGTGCCTTTTCACTTCCTCCCAGTATTTTCACAAGAGCCTTATAATCACATATAACTACATAACCCGAAAAATAAATAAATAAAATCAAAATCCATACATTTGTTTAGTTTAATATACGGTTGGTAGGTCTATATAGAGATATATTTCAATACCCTGCAAAAAGTGTCATGTTTTCACTCTGCAATAAAGTTCATGTGAGTTCCAAAGCTTATGAAGAAAGGAAGATTTTAATGTCAAGGGTCACTTCTGCATTTCCTTATTTCTATTCTACTCTTCAGGAGATAATACCTCCAAAACACTGAGCACATGATGATCCAAAATCTTCAGAAATTAGCAAACTTAGTTAATTTTGCTCTCTTAATAATACAGAAACACCGCAATTATCTCTATTAATCTGGAAGTTGAAAATAAATTATTTAATCTGTAGAAGCAATTTCACTGACAATTGTGACTATAAATTGAATTTTCAGTAATTTTTAAAGCCATTTGAAAGATCTGGAAATCTACCAGGAAAATGCTCTTCTTATAAATGCATTCAGTAATTCTATATCATGCTGAAAACATAAACATAATGTTACCTTCTATCAAGTACTGTTCCTTATCATTGATATACATCAAACAGTATGCACTGGCATTCCTGTAACCACCAAAAGAGTCCCGTTCCAACTCTTCCCAGGTTGACTTTGTCACAGAAATGTCATTGTACTTCATCCATCTGTTCTGATGGTGGTCATAAATATATGCCCAATAATGTCCTGCATTGGCTTGACCTTCATGAACCAACACAGCATGCAATCTATAAGGAACCTAAGAAAACAAACAAATTATCATCAAACCCTCCTTGTCAGCATTTTGTTCTGACTATCCACCAATAATAATTGCTACATTAAAAGTAACAAAAATAAAGAGGATCAAAATATGACAGAGAAAAACCAGAAAGTTAAAATCAGCAAACCATTATGCAAAATAACTTTGAATTATTTAAGTTACCACAATGAGCTAAAAGAGATCTTAAGTACATTAGTAAGCCTGCAGAAGGAATGTCTGCTCTGCTATCTTTACTGCAAGATAACCTCTTCTGTTAATTTCTTAAATATTTGTACTGTTTTTGTATCTCCAGAAAAAGACTAAATATGTCAGCCTTGGGCACATACAGTTTGTTCCAGTTCTGACCCAGTAACTTTATACTCAATTTCGTAAAGTACATGTGAATTCAAGGTAATAAACTTCGTGCTTTCTATGTGCTATAAAGTGATTTTATTTAAAGGAGTAACTGGGAATTTTAGTACTTCCATTTCCAAAGAGTGAAATTCTTCCAGTGAAAATTACAACTGTTCTTCTAGTATGTCAAATGTATCATTACGGCATTGCAAAAAGAAGGCTGGAACACACAAAGAGTTCCTCTCTTTATCTTCCTGCAGAGAAGGAAGATAATTTTTTGGACCAGTGTAAAAAGTATCACAGGTTACACCTGCTCACTGACAAGTAAGAGGAATGAAATACTCAGCTCCTACTTAAGTCATTGGAAATTTGAAGAACAGAGACTAGAATGAGTGCTTCCTTACTTAGAAACATTTTAAAAGTATCTTAGTGATTGGCCTGTTTTAACCTCCTGAAACAGTACATGCAACATAATAGAAAAAACTAATCATCTCTGCTACGTTCAGCATGTCTGAATGATAACAGCTTAGCTAGGATGAAAAATCTGACAACTTTTACTGCAGTAAGTCAGTACTGTGGATAAAACAGCTACTTAAAAAGCTCTAGCAAATATTTTTTTTTAATTTCATTTAAGCAGCAAAGTAATCAGTAACCCATAAATACACATCCAACTATGACTTAAACTCCCTGAAGTTATTTTTAACCTCATTATTCTCTTTCAGACTATATGGAAATGCTGAAGATTTTGCAACCGCCTTTGAGCTGGCTGACTGCACTGCAGCTAAAGTCAAACAGACTGTCATCCCAGAGACCAAACCGCACTGTAAATCTCTCAAACCCAAGAAGAAATTCAAGCAAGTCCTTAAATCTGAATGTGCTGGAGGGGGGGTTAACATCTAATCAAAACCGCATGAAAGTTTTCTTAAAACGATTGCAAGTCCGTGCACGTGCATATAAATATACACAGATCTTGATTAAAAATGGTAAAACAAGTCTCCTGAGACTTCAATGATAAAATATCCTCATTATAAAACAGAACAGTACAATCCCGGGTGAATTTAAATCCTTTTACTTTCCTCCAGCTCTGGAGAGCTGACTGGCAGTCATCCATGCTCAGTTTCCAAGCATATGCCCCCCAAAAGTCTATGACTGAGGGACAGGCAAGTTTGATACCCATAGGCATCTCTTACAATACGCCATATACCGATGACAATTAAAGGCTGAGGGCAACAGACCAAATAAACAGTCTGCATTAAGCTTCATAGCTTACACTTACTACTTACGAAACAGAAATGGAACTTCAATACCCTCTTCACATGCAGTTACAGAACAGATATATCAGGGCAACAAAACAAAACAAAAAGAACATACCCCAAACCAAAATAGCAGCCTGATGGAAAAAATTACGAAAATCAGAATGGCATCCTTGCAATGCTAACAATACGACTGACATGAAGAACACTTCACAGTGTGCATCACTAGCCAGCTTATTATTTTAAGAAGAGTAGGAGGATTAGAAACAATAAATTCTTAGACGAACAACATTTTCAAATGGTACTTGTGACATCTTTGATTGTATGACTTTGCCTGATCCAGGTGACAGTGAACTTGTATGTTACATATTTGAATGGCAAAACCAGCGTAAGGGGACAAAACTACCAGTCTCAGCATCCTCAGTGAATAGTCACTATAGCAAACCTCTTCACCATCACAAGCCAACTTGGGTGCATTTTTCCCTTTTTGGTTTTTATGTTATCAACTTAGAAAATAGAGGGGAACGTTCCTTCTTTAAGGCATGCACAGTAACCTATCATACAGGTTATTAGCAATAAAGTCATCTGTGGTATCAGGGTAACAACCACTGATGTCAACTCTGCTCTTTAAATACAACAGAGTTCTTTGAACCATAAGAGGGAAAACAAGCTATGAAGCTTTCTTTAGTACAAATTGAGACTAGATGTTGCTTCTCCAGCACCAGCTGGCACCTTATTATGAAAGGAAGAAAGCAAAAGGGGAATGAAATAAGCAGTTGATAAAGTCTATCCATTCAGGAGGACGAAGCAAAATAAGGAATTTATGTCACAAAGGGAATATTTAGCTATTGAACCTGTCTGAAATCACACACCGGAAGTGAAGGTTGCTCTTCTGCAGCTCAACTTTTTCATTTGTATGGGTACTTTGGCACAACAGCAAAGAAGAGAGTGCATATAGAAGTCTCCTTTCCTTTGACTCAGTATATATCTGAGCAACAGGATAGCTTAATATTCTTCCATTCCCTTGGAGAAGATTTGAAGTATTGATTTTTTCCTCTAAATAATACAATTACAGGAAGTAAGAGCTTTTATTTTTGAGTCAATAAGGTCTGGAAACACAAAACTAGACCTTTTAAGGAAAGTATTTCTATTTGCAGAATTAATAATAGAGCATATATGAACTTTTTAAGAAGCTCCTTATTTTCTCCTCATGTTTTCCTTCTATTCTAAGGAAACTACAGATGTCCATAGTCCCTTTTAAAAAAACGTCCCCTAACAATCACTTAGAAACATACATCGCTGCTTTCAGGTATGGCACAGAAACATCCTCTGCAGAACTACATCTTCCTCTATTTCTGGAATTTTCTTTCAAAATAAAATAAAATAAAATCTACAATAATGTACTAGGAAAAAGTGTTTTACTAAATAATCTAATTTTTCCAGTGCAATGACTGCTGCCTTGTTATAGGATGAATACATCCAAACGTTTTCCTCCTATGAAAACATGAGCCAACAAAGGCTATCTATTTGGGCATGAAAACAACAAATTTCTTCATTTTAGTGTTAGATTATATAGACTGTAGCCTTCCTGTCACAAGTATTACTAAAAAATAAAAAGCCTGAGAGTAACAAGATTAAAGAAAGCCATCTTACAGAGTCTGCCTGAAAATCTTAGCAGCAGAGTTCAGCTGCCACATACAAGCTGTGTACAAAATGAAAACTTACCTCAAGGAAAAATAAGATGAACAGATCTAACTTGGAAGGACAGTAGCTCTTGCTACTAACAGAAAATAACAGAGGAAGTAAGCTTTACCCTTAAACATGTTTAAGAGAATGAACATGAACATGTGCACACGAGAAATACTACAGGAGCCACAGTTCCAGAGTAAAGCATTCTAAAATTGCTATTTTGATTACAGAGCAGAAGAATTGCCCTAAAATTCTCCTCAGATTAACAAAAAAGACAAAGGAAAACCAAAACACTAAATAATAAAAAGAGTCACGTTGGCATTAACTTAATTATTATTGTAACTACATTATTAACTAAAACTAGGAGCTGTAAATTCCCAGATCTCAGTATGGAAGTTGCAATTTGCAATGGCAGTAAACAATGTCTATAAAGCATAAGAAAATAATAGTTTTGTCACAATAAAGAAATTACACTACCTAGCAATCAGGTTGAATTAGGGTAAGAAAATTCTACTGTTGTATGAAAACTAAAGTTCTGCATTCCAGTCAAAAGACCTGATGGAATCTATTTTGGTTTTTCACTACAAAGTTGCTAAAACTTACATACGTCACATTATATGCACCTCATGTCATGTGTAAAATACCATAATGTTCTCTTTCATCTGACTGTGCATAATTAGGAAGCTTGCAAAACCCATTATGATTTTCCGTGAAATTTCTCAAGCCACTGTATATAATAGTTGTATACTTGCTCACTTCTCAAGCATCTAAGAATTTTAGTAGAAGTGACAAAAACACCTACTTATCTGATGCAGAAAATATACTTACTTGGATCATTGTTTTGTCAAAGTACATCAATTCAATTGTTCGATGTATTCTAGATATACTTTCTTGTAAATCTAAAAGAAAAATAAGAATAAAAATTCTGTTCTATTAGGCTGCATAACTGCGTCAGGCTACATCTTTATTTTTTCTCATTAAAGGCTCAAATAAAGCTACATCTCACATTTTCTGCATCTGCTTAACTACCTATAGGCCAAATCTCAAAGTAGAAAGTAGACAGAATGATTTGTGATCCACTGCTGCTCATTTCCTAGAGCTCAACTAACTCCATCTCCACTGGAAAAACTACTTCATTAGTTTTCCCCATGGCATCAAAACGGACCATAAGGTCTACCCATTCCAAAAAGATTTTGCTCAGAAATGAGCTAAATTCTTCCTCACTGAAAGGGCCTTAAACACCTCAGCAGAACATCAAGTTACAACACAGGCCCAGCCCAATATCACACTGACAGCTAGAATGCATTTGTACATGGTCCTTCAGTGTAGATTCCACTTCCGTTTTGCACTCTCCATTACCACGCACACAGAAACCTTTGATAGAACATCAATGCATACTACACTCAATGCCCAGCATCTTCAGTTTATACACCGCCAGTCTACTGAGATGTGTAACTAACTTCCCTTCCTATGTCCTAGAAGCAATTTGAGAAGTATGAAACAAACAACTCATCACACACATAGACATTAAGACTAGTTATCTCCCTTCCAAATTCCATAAATCCTTTCCAATTGCAACTACATTCTCCAGGTTGTGGCAATACCTCTAGTGTCGTTTTCTACTTCTGTCCTCCAGCGATGCAGGCAGCCTTCTAAGACAGAAAGCTCTTCTTCAGTGATGTGCCTTGGTGCTGGATGCATTGGCAGATCAGGAGGAATTCGTGATTGTGTGAATGGTTTATGTATTACAGATCTTTGTACAGGTGATGTGCTTGGAACATCTGAAGAAGAAGGCCCCTGCTGCTCTACTGTGCTGCATTCATTCAGAACATAAAAATACCAAAACTAATCAACAAGTACACAAACTAAAAGTCGCACTATAAAAATAAGTTTTTCACTCAAATAGAAACATTTTAAAGGTAATTACCAACAGAGCAATCCAAAAAAGGCACGGAAAATATCAATGAAAGATTACTTTATAATGGCTGGAAACTTTGTGGTGTACATGTTAGCACAGTGACAACTGTGGTTGCTATTATCCAAGATAAAGGAATCGGATCAGTCAAGCCACAATTTGCTTTACTTGAAATACTATTCGACGCTTTCAAATAATGTCACAAAAGTAATCACTGTAGTCTGAAACATTTACTGCTAAACTGCAGACAGAAAAGTTACAGCAACTTGGTTTTTGGCCTGTTGACTGTAAAATCCAATAAATTTAGTTCTGTGTTTAACAGCTTTTTCATGCTTTATACTTAGCAGGCTTCCTCTTCCTGATCACCCAGCTAGAGCACATGTTAACTGAAGAGCAACAGCAAAGAAACCTCTAACATTTACGGCACACTGGGAATTTAGTATCAAACCATCTGAACATGTTTCAAACAAGTCTTGTAGCTCAAAGTGGCCAACTTATGAAAACTGTATGAAAGCAGCAGAACTATAGAAATCTGTTACAGATTTTCCTGCTCCCATTAAAAAATATGGTGTTTATGTAATCCTAAGCAGAACATGAATCTGAAGATCTTCCTAGCAATCCAACACTTATTTATGTTGGGTACTGCATCATGATAAAGCCTGAGGAATCTGAAGTCTTCAGTAGCCGAGAAAGTTGACAGATCATTAAGAGCTTACAATGTCACCCCATGTAATGTGTTCACATTTCTACAGGCTGACAAAAAAAGTCAAAGTATTTGCATTTTTACATAATAAATTTTCTACATAGGAATTCAAACAACGTATAGCACTCTTGACATGGTATGACATGCAATCATTAGTATCTCAAACACTTTTCTTATCAATCGACAGTAGTTATATGGGCATCAGTAAGATTTAAAAATATTTTAAAAGCTTTTTAGACTAATTTTAATCACTTCTCTGAAGTACTAACATAAACATCTTGACTGAACTAGAACCTAGAACCCTACTTTCAGAATGCAAAATAAAGAACTCTGTTAGAAATTGTTAGTGTCCACCTATCCTAATTGATACTCTACTTTATTAAGTAAAGTAAGGTTTCTAGCTTCACCAATGAGAAGAGTAACATTTTATGGATGTTTATCTCCCCAGTACTTGGGCTATCATGAATTTAAAAACTCAATTCAAAATCTCAGTCAGAAATGTAAGGAGTCAATCAGAAAAGTTTAAGTCTCAGGCAAAACTAACAGAAAGTCTACACCAGAAACCTGGAAGCTCTGCAGCACGTACATACTGCCCAAATTCAAATTCTTAATACATTCCACCTGGGAAACAGTAACCTCATCAGATATTGTGATCGTTTGGAACTGTAGATGTCCTTTCAGGTAAGCAAAGGACAATGACCTGCTGTTAAAAAACTATACAAGTACTGATGTTTAGGTCCACCAAGCACTACAGTTCTTGTGTTTTGTTTAAAAGTGGTAGTTCTCCACTAAAGAACTTATTATCCAGGGCATTAGACAACCCTGGATTTTTAACATTTGTTTTTTTTGTAACCCTCAGGTAGATACCTAGTTGAAAAAGATTTCTTCCCCTCTCTCTCACCTGCTGGGTTTGCACTGAGCACATCGCTTGCATCTCAAAGTGGAAGGAGGGTGCCCTTACCTGGGTGAGGTCTGGGCAGGCAGCGTCCCACTGGAGGGGGCACTAGCACCCAGGTCATCCACTGGAGACGTGCACACCGGCTTGCTGGAGGCAAACTCCAAGGCGTACTGCAGGACATCTACCAAGGGGAATCGTTTAGGACCAGAACCATAGCTTAAATATCTGTTAACCATAAAATGTATTAATGCCATCACTCAAATATACAAAAAAAAAAAAGAAAAAGAAAAAAAAAGAAAAAAAAAAATAAAGAAAAAAGGAAAGAAAAAAAGAAAAGTACAACTGAAACCGAAACACACACACACACACACACACAAAAGAGTAAAATCAAAGAAAAAGGATTTTTTTTTTTCTGGTTGACTTCAATTAAATAAAGCACACCTTTCCTAGCAAGTTTCATGCATCACAACTACCGCAATTAAATAGTTTCCAAAGGAAACACTAAAAGAGAAGAGATAAGGCAGTGAAATTTAGAGCAAATGACTACAGTCAAAAGTGTAGAGCTGAAAGGAATTATTCTGTTCTACAAGCCTATAACATTATTTACATTTACACTGTGAACAGTTATCTATAGTACCGTTCTAATCTCTGCTGTAAAACCGTGAGATACTCTTTGAGTCTCTTGATTTCATCCCGTTTAATTCTTGTTAATTCTCTGTTTTTGTGCATATATCTGTAAAACATGAAGATTACAAAGGTACATCAGCTCATATCATTCCAGCACTGAAACAGAAGTCTGCAGCCAGCCTCGCAGATGCTAAAAAATTACTCTCACTCTCCAAAACTTCTTTTACCTACAACACATTAAACAGTAAAACAGAGCTGAGAAGTAAATAGTAAGCCAATTAAGCCTCCCACCATATCTTTCAGTAGAGACTTTATCCCCAGTATCAAAAGCTCTGTTCATATAATGTATGTGTCTTATACATGTATTACAAATATATCAGAAAAGTTCTAAATTAAGTGCTTTTAGTAGCAGCCATGTAGCAATACCCTTGTTTCACTGTTTAGGCTCACAAATAACATTTAGTAGCTAACTGAAAGCCATGATGATAGTTCACCTCTACATACAGACACCATGCACTGATGCTGCAGATCCTTACATTCTGAGTATCTTCATACCATGCAGTCTATCTGGAACACCATGAAATAGCTGACTTCTCACCCTCTTTCCCGAACTGACCAATAAACACTGCAAGACAGTGATATTTTTCAGAGTATTTTGCCCATATATACAACTATCTAGCAATAAGTTAAAGACTGAAGCACAAGAAGGTTTTGGCATGATGTAGCATTATGTCTTAAATTGTCATCTAAGTGTATTTTCTGAAACCGTCACTAAAACCTATGAAATTACAACTTTTTCAGCTAGTACAGAAATGTACTAGATACATTAGCAATTTTACCAAATTCTTGAAATTAAATTTATATTATTACCAACAAAGTCTTAGTATGAATATACTGTACCTGTCCAGATACAAAATTGGAGGAAATTCTAATTTGTTGTGTATCTTCTCTGGTCTCCCCAAAGCCTGATTAAACTCAAATCTTGACAGCTCAAAAGTTAAGACAGGAGGAAGCTCGGTGAACCAGTGCTGAACAAAACAAAAAGACAAAACCTCACAGTGAATGCTTTCAGTAACAGAACTTCAGTAATAACGGTACTGTACTTGCATTCTGACATAGCTATTAGAGAGTCCATCAGCATAAGTTTTCCAAAGTTCCCATATTTTCAACTTCATTGAAAATAGAGATCACACGTTACCTACGCACATCAGAGCATTTCAACTCATTTACTGTTTACTGCATTAAATTAGAGCAGACTGGAAGGCTTCTTATTTTTTTTTACATTCATCTCCCTTGTACTAAAAGCAATCTGCACTTGAATGTCCCTACCTTTCCAAGTGTCCTATTCTTCTTCAACTCTCAAAGGCCATTGAAAGACTTGTTTATATTTTGTGAAGTATTCTTCCCTCAAGTTCTTTCAGATTTGAGTTTCTGACCCTTTCATTCAACTGGTAACACTCAAACTTTCTAATTACCTACTTCCTCATAAGCAAAATCAGTAAGTGCTCTGTGCCAAATCAGTTAAGTGCTATTACTGCTGTAAAACCGATACTTTTTCTTGAAATCTCATTTGTACAAATAACATCTTCTAAAGTTTCTTTTCATTTCCCTAATCACTGCTAACCTGTCCATTAACCAATCCATGTTATTATCATCTCATCCCAGCTTCCTCTAGGTATTCAACACGGGTCTATCCTTAGCTTTTTTTTATATTTTGTTTCTTAGTAAACAAAAATACAAGACAAACTCAGCTCCATTAGAGTTCTTTTTTTTCACCCCTCCATTCTCCAAAATAAAAAGCTTGGTCTACCCATTTATAGATGTGTAATATGTTTTGCATACAAGCTTTTGATTGCTGTGGGCATGACTGTCACACAATTTTGATGTAAGTGGCAATGCATTTGACTTGGGACTCATTTCAAGCTTTCTGTCTAGTGAAATGTCTCAAATATTCTTTTCACATAACTCCTCCATAACAGGCTTTTCTTTCTTTGCTCATGGTTAAAATTCTAGTGTAGGTTCTCACCATTCCACATCTCAGAGCAATGTTTCCTCTTTGCCCAGCCTTAGCAGTCACACAAACAGCTATTAAGGAAGTTGCTGAATTTTCCTAGTTCATTATCATCAGCATCACTCTCTTCCTGCATGCAAAAGGAACTGCCTTGCCTTTTCTTGCCTATGTTAGCCTTTACTAACTATTCCTTAGTTTTAAAGGAGACAATTTCTAACTTAAGTCTTTCAACTCCTTCACACAGCAGTGTATTTCAATACTAAAATTAGCAAAACCAAAGCACAATCCTTTCCTAAAGCCCTTCTATTGCAAGGTCCCCAAACCATTTAATGACTAAACTGCTAACTTGCCGAACTCATCAACATCAACAATGCTGTTGATAAATTTTATCTAGTTTTCTCCATACTTCAAACCCCATGCACACACACTGACCTCCATCTTCTCCTGAATTTGGATTTAATTCCTTGAGACAGACAATGCTCTCTTTTCCATGTCTGAATATTAACTCACATGTGGATATCTTAGTGTATGGCTAAGCCTTTTACACACTACTTTTATAAAAATAGTGAACTAGCTAAATATTCCATTAAAAGCAGTAGTGGGAAAAAGGATGAATGAATCTTAACACACGACAACCACATCAACATCATTACCTTTAAGCTTGGTATCTACCACCTCTTAAGAATGCTACTTGAAGTCTTCCTCAACAGAGATTCACTTTGATAAAATTACAATTAATTCAGCTTCCTTCAGAAATTCTAAATCTTCTACTTTTGAGGCACTAATGTTTAAGCAAATTAACAGCTGCAGCCACTACAAATACATTATTTAATTCCAGGGAAATATAACCTGTTTAGGTGACCCTATAGTAGTAATAATGTTTTCTAGATCAGGACTTAATGTTACCTTTCTCATTTTGCCACTGTTGTCAATACGATTACTTCACTTCATTTTCACACGCTAACCTAAACTAATTAAAACACAGCTTCACAGAGCTCAAAGATTAATGCTCTAGAACAGTATGTGATTATCCTTCCATCCCCTGTAGAAACATTTTTTAACTATTAAAGGTTGAAAAAAACCAACCCAAAACAAAACAAAGTCTGACATTTCTAGTCAAGCATTAACAACTGAACTGACATTTTATGCATGAATGCACGCAGACTTTAAGTTCAAGACAGCCTACAGTCCATAAGATGGACAATATTGTTCTCATTGTACCTACATGCAAGATTTTATCTTGCTTAAAGAAATTAAACTTTGAACTGTGCCAATATATTTATGTATTTTTTTTTCTTTTTGTTATATTTCCGAAAACCTACTCATTTTTAGAAGTCATTTATATAAAGTGCTGGAATTAAAAAATAAAAAAATTAAAAAATTTGAAGCACCCTGGGAGAGAAGAATACAGTAAGATGCAACAATACATTTGACAATGTGATAATTGAAAACATACACATTTGCTAACATCTAATTTGGTTGATTAGTATTTGATAAGCATTAACTGACCAGAAAAAGTGACTGCAAAAGAGGTGCTACAAGACTTCTGTTGTTAACACAAATTTTAAGTGAAACTTCAAATTGGAGTATGATATCAAGGTGTATCATCGGGGTTGGTAATTAAATCCTGCATACTGAGATTATTAAAGGCTGCAATATTTCATTATTGCAAAAGACTGGCATTAAGGAAGAAACTATATCTGAATTTTTTATTTAAGCAGAAGAAACCTCTCAAGATTTTAAAGTAATTGTGATGAAACGTGAGTGACTGTGTGAAGTACAAGTAGTTCAGCCTTTGCAGGAAATAAAAATTATTTTATTTCCACATCAATAACCAATACGTTATTACAAGGAGTCCTGCCAGAGAAAAATGCTGGACATACACAAGCATGCCAACAAAAAGAAGGGACAAATCAGAATACACCTCTTTGTCCTACAACTACCATCAATCCAACTACCTCTTTTCTTTAACTGGTTACTTCTGCTCAAGACATTTCATTCATCACCTTGACTCAACATCACAAACTGCCTATCCCACTTCCTAGAGGGGTGCCATCTTATTCCCTCCACCCATGCATGCTCTGACATTTGGGAGGAACAGCACCGGCACGTTTGGAAGGACATACCAGGAGGAACAGCAGCTCTTAAGAACAAGTGCTGTCTGTCCACTGCAGTTAACAAAAGAGCGGAGAATTGTGCATTGCAATAGGTGGAGAAAGATGCTGGAAAAAAACAGTAAAACGGGAGAGGGGAAAAAGTATAGCGTGCTGAGAAATTACAAAAAGGAGCACAGAGGAATAACAACTCTTCAAAGCAGTGGTCAAACAGGCAGCATGCACATGTTTATAGCATGGCATAAGACAGTAAGTCAGTAAAAGCAGTGATCAGCTACCACAAGAAATTATAAACATGACATCTTTGGAGATCAAATATCAGCAACAGGTGGGAACCAGCCTGTGCCAATCACTTTAAGTAGTGCTATCATACCAAAAAATAATACTCTTGATATTCAAAAGAAAGTACAAGCCCCCAAAATTAAAAATCCAATTATGCCAAACATCAGAATGTGCAGAATTAATAGTGGTCACAAAACAACAACAACAAAGAATCCAAGTCAGAAACATAGGGCACTACAACAACATTCTGAGAGATGTGCTCAGGGGCATTCAACTCACCTCCTGACCAGACTTTGCAGAGTTTTCTGAATGGAGAGATTCAATTTCCCCTTCAATCATTGCAGCTTCTAGGCACTCATGCAGATCTTTAAAGCCATTAACCTGTAGTGGATACTGGCCAAACATTTCCGTGTTTTCAAATTTTTTACCTTCATAGAAGAAATCAAACAGATAAGGTGTCAAGAATTAACATTTACTTTTAAAATAGTAACAACAGCCAACAAAAACACACACCAAAACATCTAAGAAAACTAATACAAAGCAAAACAAAAACGATAACAACCACCAAACAAACAATTATAGGTCACCCGGCCTAATCTACTGAACAATATTCTTATTTTCTTACAGAGCAATTGACTCATATGTATGAAAAGAAGGTAATACCTTAGATAATTTATTTTATTTCTATATGTAATCACAATAAGCATAACTCAAAATGTTTCATGTGTGTAAAACTGTAGTGCCAAGTCAAAGCCCTCTTGCAAATAGCAGCTGAATAATGGAACCCTGCACAGCATCAGCAAAGTCAGTGGAATTGCTGGTAAGATGCAGCTCTTCGTAGAAGTATTTTTTGCAAAAACAAACCACAAGAAGAGAATATTCATTATTTCCATCCTGAAAAGAAGATCATAACTTGGTTACAGTGTACAAGCTCAAACATGATGAGAAATATAACTGGCAGATGATTTCAATTTATAATTTCAATTTATTTCATCCTGAAGTCAGTAACAAGTTTTCTTGCATCGGCCAGTTTCTTGGTGTTGTCTCTTTTTTGTTGTTATTTTTTTTGTTTGTTAATATCTCCTCAATAGAGCTGTGATTGTGAAGGACAAAAGAATCTAAAAGCAAAGGAGTGAGAATGCTAGCTAGTAGCAAGGAATTCAGACAACAGTTTTTGAGTCTGACAACAAAGCATTAAAGTGTTCTAGGCCAAGGAACAATCTGGAAGACACCTTAAAGATTATAGGTTCTTCATTCAAATGCATCTCAACAATTATTCGCTCTCTGGACAGGGACAGAATCAGGAACATTAAAAATGCTTTCACAGTTTCCGGCCACTGGGAAATATAAAAGGCTGCATTTCCACAAATTATATGCCGGTTAGATAAAGGAAAGCTTGTTGTGCAGTTCTCTGACTGCTCAGCACACTCTCTGACACTGCCCTTGAGCAAGTTTCCAACAGTTCCTTGAACAATATCTTAAAGAAGATGAGTTATCCACACCAGAAATTGTGCAGACAAATAGAACTGAAAATTTAAATTCTGTTAAATGAAGAAGATTGAGAGAGACTTGCTCAATAAAATGGAGTCACTTGTCTTCTGTATACCTTCTGTATACCATTAGCAAATGACAAAAATGCCCTGCTGATCAGTTCTTGCAATCATTTTTGGTCTGCAGCTCACCTTAACTTCTACTACACTTCAGGACACACTCAGCTTTTGAAAGGTAATGAAATAGTCATTCATGATGGCTAAAGTTCACTACATTCACTGTTAGTCTCATCTTCTCAGGACAAACCTTTTGACACATTCTGCAGATGTATTCTCCAAGTGTGTTTTTGCAGACAGCTAAAAACGTTACAGCTGCATCATTCATCTGTGCATTTAGACTACCACATACCTTCAAGTACACCAACTGCTAGAAATCGTCCATAAAATAACTCCACCATTGGGTTCTTTGGTTTCTCTCCATCCCTGAAAACAGAAAGCACGTTAGTACAAGATCACAGAAAGCCATAAATTCTTACAAAAATGTGTAAGATATCTTAAATTTATTATAGAAATGCTGACTATTTTACTTATTTACAGTTCACTGTTTTTTACTCTCCTCTAATGGTAACAACAACCATTCACATATTTGCAATGGTGAGTATAGTCTGAAAATTAAGTTTCAGAAGCACTTAATTCCAGCAAAACTTATGTAAATCAAATTCAAATTAAATTAAATTTGAGAGTGGTTAAATTGTACATAGCCTTGTAAAAAACTACTTTTTCAGACACTATAAAAAAAATATATGTTCAAAAAGCAGTTTACAGGTAGATGTTCACTTACACAAACTACAAGCATTCATCTTTCGAGAAGAAAAATAAGAGCAAGGTTTTGAAGAATTTAACCTATGGTATTGAAAATTACACTGCATTCAAATGGAAAAAAAAAGCTTAACATTACTGACAACACATATCTCTACTATTTATATATTTTGGATTTTTAACATGGAAGAAGAAGGTGAAAAAGAAAATTCAGAAAATTGAAGGTATCAGTATACAAGGAAAATTACATTTTAACCAGTACAGCTACAGGCTTGGATCTTTTTCAGCTGTACAGTTAAAAGCAGATTTCTGTTTGGTTTGTCTTTTCCTCAACTAAATGTTCAATACACAGAGCTAGAAAAAAAAAATCTTACCTCTCTTCTTCAGCTTTGATTTGGAAGGCATCTTCTAACCAATCTAGTAATTTGTGTGTAAATTCACTAACATCTTGCTGTTGGAAAATATTAAATGATCATTAAACATTCACATATACTACAGAATACAGTGGTGTGTCACTTTGCAATATCAGCATAGCAGTACTCCCCCCCTACAAGATTTCCGAAGTCACACAATGCGTAAGACTATGCCATGGTCTGTTTTTGTGTTTGTTTGTTGTTGTTTTTTTTACATGCAGCTCTTAGAGCACATTAACATTCTAGTGTTCCTCAGCCTCTACATAGTCTTGTGATCCTTATTACTTGGACTCAGCTTTCACACCACTGCAGTTCAAAGGCATCTTATGAATCCTATTGTTCAAACCCTCTGGTATTCAACAAACAGTGACTAATACTACTTTCACCAGGCACTAACTTCAGCATGTTGTTGTAATTAAATACCCTAACCGTATAACCTCATGCAGGAAGAACAACGTTTCTGAAGAAATAAAGTGTTTCTGAAAACAGCAAAATCCTACTGTTATATGACCGTATGAGAGCGTATATAATTTTGAATTAAAAAAACATAAATTACCTGTTGAGAATCATTTGATTTAAAAGCATCTTTAAGAATTTCAACCGCCCTAGATGGGTCGACATATTTTCTTTTTGAACCAACCAGAAGTGCAAACAGGTACCTCAATTCACGCATGAAAGGCAAATTCCTATGTTCCTGTATTTGAAGAATTAAAAATATTTAATAAAGCAGTAACAAAGATACAGTTTACAAAAGTGTTAGTGAATGAACTAAGCATATATTTTGCCAATTGTCAAACTAACATTTAAGTTTACTTGCATTACTATCAAGGCTGTGTTGCCTTTTACTTGTCAGATTTATCACAGAACAACAGCATACTTGAGGTTGGCAGGGATCTCTGTGTCCGTCTGCTCCAATCCCTGACTCAAGCAGGGTCACACAGAGCAAGGTGCCCAGGTAGCTTTTGAAAATTAGCAAGGAGAAAATTTCACAACTATTTGGGAAACCTGTGCCAGAGCTCTGACACCTACACAATAAAGACATGCTTCCTGACGTTGCAGGAACATCTTGTCCCAGTTTGTGCACAAGACCTCTTGTTATTACAAAATAATGTCCTATTTACAAAATAATGTAGTTATCTGGAAAGAAAATTACACTTCAGAAACTGAAAGCTTTTTGAAATCACATCGAGATGTGACCGTTTAGCTTAAAATAAGGCTGAATGAACAAGTGGACAGATCTGTTAATCCCAAAACCTACTTACTACTAAATCTTATACACTCAGGGCAGCAAGCCCAAATTCTCTATGCTTATTTCTATTAGGCCCATATAACGAAGAATAAATAAACTGAAACACAATCAATCACAACATAGATTAATCCACTGGTTTAATGTGGAGATTAACTATCACTCTTAGTCCTCAGCAGGCAGCAGACGCACTTGTGAAACTAAAACCCATGTAATATCCACTTGTACTTAGAACGAAGTATCATTCAAAGAGCACAGCTGTCAGATGCCCATCAAACTGGAATTACTTGATGACAAACATGCTTATCAAAGACCAGACTTGTTTAGTCACTCCCATGTCAATCCAGTATGTATGAAGCTTCTAGTAGATAAAGGCTTTATTTCAGCTTTAAATACCATGGCAGTGAGGAATTAGAACGTGTTCTTCATAATACCTAAAAACTACTTCTAGTCATGTAAATTCTCAACAAATTTTCTTTGCTCTTTTAGTCTACTCTCCAAAACACCAATTATAACCAATGCTCACAGGAAAGATCAAAGGCTTCACCAAATGCCATCCTAATTCTACAATGAATTTTCATAATTTAAGAATAAAATTTAGTCTTCCATTTACATTTTTAAAACAATTTACAACTATAAAACAGGGAAACTAACTGTGATTCATTCTTACAATTTTCATAGAGTGATCTACTAAAGATGAACAGAATTTCAAATTTTACCTACATTTTATCAAGAATCTTCTGTAGTACCAATTATCTATTCATATGCATAACATAGACAGTTGACCAAAATGCTCTAGATATCACCTCTGTACTATTAAATTGCAAGTACACAGACAAAGAACACAATAGCATCAACCAAATTTACACTAATGATTTGGCTGACTGTCAGGCATGTAGTTTTCGGTTGAAGAAAAGGATACTGATTTCAGAAAGAATAGATGGAATAAATATGTCTGTGAAGTCTAAAAAGGTTTTCTAAAACTAGTAAATTTTTTTCTTTGCAAGTGCTCTTTTAATGCATTTGTCATGATCCTCAACCAGAATATGCAGGTACCAGCACAAAAAAACGTGATTTTCACTAAACAAAGCCTAAAATCTTCAAGTGGATTTAGCTGGCTTACAAGAGTTGTATATTATACAAGGAGTTGTGATGAAGTAAACACAGCACAGCATAAGGTCTCAATTTTAAAGCGCTCTATGTGCAACAAGAAAAAAGTTGAATTCAATTTTAAAACAGAAGTTATATGGAAAATTCTTATCTAAGATGTTCTCTAATTTATCACATATCTTGCCTGCATAAACACCTTAATGCAGTGATGTTGGGACAATTTATGATTAAGGAATACTTCTAAAACAATCTACATATTTGATACATAGCAAGCATTCATTATTGTCAAACACTATGCCAGCACACTGGCATACCAATAATATTGAAACAGCAAACAATGCTCTAACCTATAGCACATTAACTCTTTTCCTACAGTAACTGAACATTTCTTGAAGATCTACACTACATCAAATACATTTGTGGCCTCCCTGATTACAGCAAAAAAATACCTCAGGCTTTCATATGAACAGATAACTGGGAAAGAATATAGGATGCAATAGCTACAGAGAGTCGTATTTTGTTCCACAGGAAAAAGTTGAATGATACACTAATGAAGAAGAATGAATTTCAGAAAGGAAGAAAAGCTGATTTGAGATTTTAAGTGTATATTGAAATTTAAAAGTCAAGAAAAGCAAAGTTCAATCAGCTGAAGTAAGTGCATGTGGGTTTTGTTGTTTTTGTGGTGGTGGTAGTAGTTATAATTTGTTATGTCACAATTTTTACCAATGATTTCCGGATAGAAAATTCTGCATTTGAATTTGAACTCAATATATTGATAATAGATGACAGAAACACTTCACTGTGCAGTGAAGAGCAACCACATGCTTTAATTCTATACCATGACACTGTTACAATCCTAGCATTAAACTCTACTTTCCATCAACAAGAACCAAAGCTGAGCTTATTAAAACTTGTTCTATGAGCAAGGAATATCAGTCAC
>JAOWBP010000001.1:82313792-82351403 GCA_028571105.1 Tragopan temminckii | reverse complement strand
GTAACACCTCTTGTTCTATTACGTTGGTCCATGATGTCAGAGGCAGATGTTGGTGGTATGGCAGGAGAGGCTGAACCTTCCCACCAGTATTCTGTTACCTTTTGCTGGATGCAACACATGGGAGCCGAGGGTCAGTCTGACAGAATGGTGTCTGACATGGAAGCATGTATGAAGCAAAGGTTTGTCAGTGAATTCCTCCACGCAGAAAAAATTGCTCCTGCTGACATTCATCAACACTTGCTGAATGTTTATGGAAACTAAACAACAGATGTGAACACAGTGAGGCAGTGGTTGGTGTGTTTCAGCAGAGGCAACAGTGACATGAAAGACAAGCCACGTTCCAGACAGCCACGTACAGCTGCCACACCACAAAATGAAAAGCATCTTGATCAGCTCATCCACACAAATCACCTAATGATGGTGACTATGTTGAAAAATAATGTTTTGTAGCAGAGAATTTGCTCTATCAAATACTGTTATTGTGCTCTTTGTATCCCATGTTGTAGTTCCCATGAAAATAAATAGCAGGCATTGTTTTCAGGGCAACCTACATATTTTCTGTCATGCCAATGTGAATTTGGTAGTTGCAGCTTCAAGAATATAAGATATTGGAAACATTCACTTTTCTGAGTAACGTGTAACCTAGTTACATGGAGTCCAATGATTTCAGAACATAAGCAGCGTTGGTTTCACTTAAAACATCCTGCCTATCCCCTTCTTTCCCTCTTAATGTCTAGGATTATAAAAATAAGGACCTTGGCAGAATTTAGGTTGGCAGAATAATGGATTAATTCTTAACATTCAAGTACTGTGATGTTATATTAATACTGTAAGAATATAAATTAGCATATTAAATCCATAAAAGCTTAGTATGCAACAGAGATCATTAACAGCTGCCAACAGAGTCCCAAAATAGTAAAGGTATTGCCATCAAACATACTTAGGGAGTAGGAAAACAGTAATACTGCATCTAGATAAAAGAAACCTTACCAAGTTGTTACATATATCTTAGGACATGCGCTCTCCAAGGGATTCTTGTAATATCTGTAAGCACAGGACACTAAAACCAGCTATTTCTGGGAAATGTACACATTGTTTTCCTTGATTAGAAATTTTGTATTTGTTTCCATCACAGAGGACAAAGAAGTTAAAATTTCTGAGCAAAAGCTGATGATTTTTTAATACTGATTACCTTTCTAAAGTTTACATGAAAACATACAACTTTCTAATTCAATGAACACAGCCATCTTTTTATTCATTACAAAGATTAAGGTCAAAAGGAAGAACCTTCAAATTATTCTGTGAAGCTCATATTGAAGAGACTCAGACTACTAATTCTAAACAATCTGCAGGATGCCAAAAACATCTTCATTTCACAGAATATCACTGATGATGTTTACGTAGAATGAACACACTTGACCAATGCAATAATGGCTGCAGAAAACCAAAACTCTTCCTAAGGTGATAAGCAAGAAAATATCTTGGTTACTAAAAAAGCTTAGCCAACAAAATAGGACATATGCAGAGGCAGAAAGCTGGAACAGCACTGGCTTTTGTAAAATGCGGTCATCATTGAGGTTTCTCTTCCAACAGCCTCAGGAAGAGCTGTGCAATTTCAATTCTTGTGGCATGCTATTTTGTAGGCTCCCTTTTACCAAAAACAACTGGATTTAAAATGGACAAGAACATCACCACTAGTGTATGTGTAAGTAGCAATACCAACATGTCTGCAGCAAATACTAGCAAGGAATTTGCCCAAAGTAGTGTTAAGGCTTAAGATTTAAGAGGAGAAAAACAAACTTGAATTTTGGCAAAGAAAATTAAGGACTTAATTTGACTGTAAGCCAAAAATCAAAAGATGTCTTATCAGTACAGCTTAAAAAGCAAGTCTTAGGCAGAGGGAAAGAAGCCTGCATTCATAAAGCAATTCTATAATGAATTGCTTCAGGTACTGGCATTTAGCTAAAATATGATTTTGTGTAAGACAAAAGTTTACATACGCATTAACACACTAAAATACTCATTCACTACGATAACATTTAGTCATCTTGGGCCTTTTTGTGCATTTCTGATTTTACGTTTATTCAGATTTTAAAGCCACGAAGAAGAGGTCATATGTACCTTCATTCTGTATAGCAAGAACAGAGCAATCTTCAAGAATGAATACAGTATTATTTTTCTAAAAGCAAAGAGCAGAAAGAGTTCCGCCTACATCACTAAATACATCGTTCTTAATAGTTTGCCTTGGCCACCATGACAAATTCGACTTCCATTCTTGCTTAGCTTTATAAACAATTTTTGGTGTTTTACTGTACACAGAGCTAGTATTAGTGGGGTCAACTGGACATTATTAGGGTTAACTTTCTCACTCATGCTGATAACCTACGTTAAAGAAAATGCAGAACAATATGGAGTATATGCTAACAACTCCACATATTAGCATATGCTTAAACTTAGTAGTTACTGATATTTGAAGTGTAAAGGGTTCAGAAATAAAATGCTATTGCACTTATGCTTATTAGCGATTTAGCACTCCCACAGACTCAAGAGTGAACGTTAGTGCCATACTGCAAAAACACAAGCAACTTCACTGGCTATAAATTCACTTATTTCCAAACCTCAAGTCTTTTGGACTCCACACCACTAATTCAGCAACACTGTTTCTCTCTTATCTTCAAGGCCTTCCTCACCTTTTCTATTCAATGATATACTTTGCTTTATAGTTCATATTCTTAAATCTACTCTTTTGACAACAGAATTCCATGAAAAGGATTGTTTGTTTCCACTGAACCATTCTGTTTATGCACTGCGCTCCTACCCACCCACCACATCCCTTTAACTTACACTGGAGCTGCTTGTTACTCCATTTGTTCATGTCTTATTCATGGTAAGTGATAAACCCTGGTTACTGGAATAGTGACTAATGGCAGGTATTAAACGTGGTCATCTGACCTGTATTTAAGCTGATACACACATCACATACCAGTAAAACATTCAGCAAACACAATACAACGTGAATCAGAGTATATATGAAGAATAATGCTTACACTAAAATGAAATTGACTATTTATTTGCATATACATTATAAGTAAAATAGATATAATTTTAGAAAATAATGTTAAAAATGAAAGAGAATTTTAAGTATATTTTCCTCCTAGGCACTTAGTAGCCCCGTGTACTGTCTCCTACCATTTAAAGAAAAAGATCTTACAAAATGAAAAAATTACCCAGAGCATAATCTTGATGTTGCTTTTTTTCCGTGCATTGATTAATTTGGCACAATCAAAGGCTTTCTTGGAAATCCACACATTCTTCAGAAAATTGCATGTAAGGAAGAAGAGGGAAATCTTGCAGGTGAATTTATGCAGAACAACTCCACTTGCACAGTAGAGTCGGGAGAAAACTCAGAATTTTCAAGCCACAGAGACACTCAATCATAGATCTTAAAAGCTTTGGAAAGTACCACAAAAAGCGTATTTATTCATAAATGTTCAACAGTTCAGCATTCCAAACTGCTGAAAACCAGCTTTAAGCTGTCATGTTTTGTTTTCTAGAAGTCTTTGCTGTAACATGGAAGAAGAGGGAAAACAGTTTTTGTACTATTTGATCTAGAAAGTCAGACTAACCTAAGAACTTTTGCACACTTGGGTTAAATCAACATTTTAAATCAACGGCTCACCATAGTATTACTGTTCTGCAATTAGAGAATGTTTACTCATTTAAAGCAACAAATTCAGAACATGACTGTAATTCGAAAGACAGATAAGCATGATTTGAGATGCTTCCAGAATAACTCATCTTATACTTGTGTCTTGGCACATAATAAGAAATGCCATTCAACCATTCCCCTGTTACATGTTCAAAGCAAAAAAAAAGAAAACAAACTCTGTTAGGACATAAAGTAACAGCCAACTTTTCCTAATATGGTTACAGTTTTGAAGTTCTTGCTAAAAGTAAACAATACACCTAAGCAATTTCAAGCCTTTATATCCTACTGAACCTAGAAACTGCACAAAGGTTCACAGCACTTCTATTCCATACGCTTCATTAAATAATCCTGTTATTAATCAAAGTTAAAGCCATCATCCATTAAGGCTTTCCAATACTTCACAAAACAGATTTCACATTATATACTAAATATAAAGGAAGTCTGAAAAATCACAGCAGTAACAAGAGAAAACTGGGGCCACAGATAAAAACAAAAAGTAAGAAAAGGAATATCCCATATGAAAGGGTCACAGGATTCTGAACTTGGAAGAAACAGGTAGATTTTTACTCAGCAGTGTTAACAGTAGTAGTAGTGGAAGGAAAGAGAACCTAGACTCCCAATATCCTTATTCCTCTGTCTGTGAAACTACAGAACAGTTTAAACCATATTCTCCACCCACTTCCACCTCAGCTGTTTCACAGACAAAACAGGAAAAAAATATTATGTCAATGACAACTGCAACTCAGAGATTGCAGACAAAGCTCTTCAGGACTCCGTCTTCCATTACATGCCCAGGAAAGCAAGAGTTTTCTACAATGAGCACATAAGCAACTCTTTCACATAATAATATGCTTTTTGGTGTCATCCATCACAATCTCCTTAATTCAATGTGACCAATAGGAAAAACAAAACAATTCAAAAATTAGATTCACATTGGAAACTGGTTCAAACATAGTAAGAACAGTAGCTGAGCCACCAACCACAAAGAAAACATTTACTTGATTCACAATCAAGACTGAGAAGACTTCCTTTTTCTCAGAACTAAATGCTTAGGACGCAAAGAGAGCCGAGCCCCAAATACACTGACATTAGGAAAGAAGAGAGACTTCTCCTAACAGAAAACAAGAGTGGAACACCTAAAGTACTGTTAAGAAGTCTGAAAATAACAGTTAAAGGGCAGCCAGGGAGAATTATGCTTTTAATGACTGTAGCTTAGTACTTGCTATGGAGTTTAAGGGGGGGAAAAATATATTAGTGTCATATTTTTGAAAGACTAACTAGACTCTGAAAGGCTTCCATAGAAAAGGGCATGGAGACACCAAATCCCACTTGTCGTGTTGAAATAACTTATTTGCTAACATGGGGAACTACGATCCAAATAAGCACTCAGGAAGTTGGGAGTCCCAAATAAACACTGCACCTAGTACTTTAAATATGGGACAAGGGGTGGCAAAAATAGAACAGTATCTACAGTACAATTTTCATATGATTCCATACACACCCTTTCTTCCTTCCATCAGGACTTTGTATTAGGGCACTGACTGCATGGCATTCACTCAACAGTCAGCCACTTGATACATCTCCTGCGACACCTTTTTCAAGGGGTAAACACATCTAGCATATGACGGAAATCCTGCTTCAAACTCAGAAATATTAAGTTACTCTTATTCAGTGTCTTAAAATACACAATCTTGGCAACTATATGCACAAGAAGCAAGCCTGCAAACAACAGTCTCAGTAGAGCATGTGTCCTGTGAGTCCTACGACTTGTACATCTTAAGTCCTGCACGCAATTCATTCATGCTTAGCATGACAATTAAAAAAGAAAAAAGAAAAAAAGACAGTTGGACAGGCTCAATAAACATTAATCTACCTAAACAGTACCAAGTATGTACTGGTAACTTCTTCAAAAATTTATGTTTATTGAAAGCCAAAAGGATGGAGGAGATTGTTTAGGAACTTGATTAGTTTACTGGCAGATAAGAAAGAATTGAACATGCTTTAATACAATTTTGCTTTGACATATTTTCCTGAATGCAATTCTCTAAACTCAAGTTATTATTATGTTTTCAACAGCAGGACAGACACTCAAGAAATTAACATTGATTCTAGTGATACTGAACGTAGCTGTTGAAAATAAAGTTTCGCTTTTGGCGAGACTTCCCTTTTCCCTACAAAAGAAAATGACTTCCATGTACACGTTTCTTTAACGCATAAATAAAAGTATTTCTAGAAATGTTTAAAACTTGTTAGCGTTTGCTGTCACTCACTGCAAGTGTATTTTAAGGTATTTCATGCTATTAACGCAAATACAACAAGACACTGATTACTGCATTTGACTAAGTTATCTAATTGGTGGCTATAAAAACAACATACATTGCATAAGGAAACTGTCAACATGTCAAAAGCGTATTCCTTTTTAAACAAGTAGTCTGAAATAGAAGGATCCTTTTTCTTTGCAATTTAGTTTTAGATTATATTACACAATATGTCATTGTGAATGACAGTAGTTAACATTTAGATACTGTTGACCTTTGTGATGTGTCAAGTTTCAAAAGACTCCTAAAGAAAGCTTGAAAATACTTCTACACAGTCAATGCAACCCAAGGAGTCAATTTGTCCCTGTGGATAAATAAATATGGTATTAGCTATTGCTCTAAATTAACATGCATTAAATTTCCTGGGGTAGCTGTTTGAAACACAAGTCCTTCTTGCTGACAGACAATATTAATAACCTAAACTTTCAACCAAGTGAAGTTATAAATCTTTCAATGGTTAACTTGAATTACATTCTATGGACCTAATTAGGGCCAAACCACTATAATTCCCAATTCATATAACGTGGAAGATGACCATAGGAACTAGCTAGTCCTCTTTATAACCAATTTTCAAAGTTCCACATCAGGTATAAATAACATGAGATCATACGTCTAGAGCTTTTACATTCCCTATCCCCTAGTCCTAATCTCAATGTTTGATGAATTAAAATTCAAATTTCCTTTAAAATATTTCTTTAAAAACCTGCGGTCTCCTATTAAGAAAGAAAATATGTTATGAAAATAGAAATTCACAAAAAAAAAAATCAGTAGTCTTGAGATTCTGAACTGTTATGGAATGTAAAATCTGATTACACAACAGAGAAGGTAAAATGCCAAATCGTATTAGCTCTGCAAAGACCTTTGCTGAAATAAAATGTTCCTCTATAGTAGCACCAAGATATTTCTACTACTGAAAAAAAAGACCCATGAATGAGAGGGAATAGAGAAAGGAACAGAGAGGAGTAAAGTTTCAAAAGATCCCAGGAAAACAGAAAATTCGAACATGATAATTTATTAGACACTTAGAGGTTTAAGAACAGGAAAAAACTCCCTTAGGTGGTGAGGGAGATGGAAGGGAGAACAAATACAGAAACAGCATCAGCAGGACTAGGGAAGGGACAGTCTCCCAGTACTTAGCTCTGATGAGGCTACCTCTCAAATCTCTTCAGTTTTGGGACCCTCAGTATGAGAGAAACATTGAGGTGCTGGAGTATGTCCAAAGAAAGGCAATGAAGTTGGTAAAGAGTCTAGAGAAAAAGTCTGATGAGGAGCAGGTGAGAGAACTAGGGTTGTTTAGCCTAGAGAAAGAGAGGCTGAGGGGAGATACTACTACTCTCTGTAACTATTTCAAAAGAGGCTGCAACAAGGTAGAGGCTGGTCTCTTCGCAAATGCAACAAGCAATGGGATAAAATGAAATTACCTCAAGTTGCACCAGGGGAGGTTACGCTGGATATTAGGGAAAAAAGCCTTCAGTGAAAGGGTTGTGAAGCTCTGGAATAGGCTGCTGAAACAAAGGTGGATTCCTCTATGCAGAAAGAATTGCAGCAATTGACATTCATCAATGCTTGCTGAACGTTTATGCAGACCAAAGAGTGGATGTGAGCACAGTGAGGCAGTGGGTGACACATTTCAGCTGGGCGACAATGACTTGAAAGACAAGCCACATTACAGACAGCCATGCAGATTTTTACGAGCATAGCATGCTAGCTCCTGCTCATCACTGACAAAAATGCACAGCTAGTAATGGTGACTATGTTAAAAAAAATAAAAGTGTTTTGTAGCTGAGAATTTCTTCTATCAAATTATGTTTTTGTTCTCTTTCTATCTGCTGTAGTTCCCATGGAAATAAGAGGTATTGCTTTCAGAGCAACCTACATAGTTGAGTCACCATCCTTGGAAGTATTTAAAAGATGTATAAATGTAGTGCTTAGAGACAAGGTTTAGAGGAAGCACAAGGTTAACAGCCGGACTTGATCTTAAATCTTTTCAAACATAGATGATTCTATGAACTGACAGAAGGATCATATGGGACTGAGTAACTAGACAATAAGATATCAAAATTCAACACATGTAAATGTACAGTGAGGTACATGGTGGAAAACAATTCTAAAAGTTATAGAAAATGATGGGCTCCAAGCTAACTGTTATTCAATTATCCATTTCAGTGTCTCACCACTCTCACAGTAAAGAATTTCTATAATCTAAATCCACTCTCTTTAAGTCTAAAACCACTACCCCTTGTCCTGTAACTACACATCCTGGTAAAGAGTCCTTCCTCACCTCTCTTGTAGGTCCCTTTTACACACTGGAAGGTCACTACAAGGTCTCCCGGAAGCCTTTTCCTCTTTAAGCTAAAGAACTCCAATACTGGCAGCCTATCCCGAAAGAGGGGGAGAATCACCTCCTTTGACCTGCTGTCCACGATTCCTTTGATGCAATCCAGGATGCAATTGGCTTTCCGGCTGCAGGCTTATGTCAAATATTTCATTCACCAGTAATCCCAACTCCTTCTCTAGAGGACCATTCTCAATCCAGTCATCACAGAAACTATAGTAACGTTAGGGATTGCCTCCACTCAAGCACAGGAATTTGCACTCAGCCTTCTTGAACTTTGTGAGGTCCTCCCAACATGCACTGCTATGAAAAGCCTAGCTCCAATTTTTCACTGGTCAGCAAAGGCCAACCATGCCAACATGCCAAGGTAGACAATTTTGCCTTTCTCCAGTTACTGGAAATTTCTCATACTCTCAATGACAGCAGCCTTGCTAAGACTTTGCCCTCTTCTCTTAGCTCCACTGGACAGAGCTCAGTGGGTCCAGTAGACTTACATGGGCCCAGCTAGCTTCCTGTAACCTCTGACTCAGTTCTCATCCACTGTTCACAGTTTATCACCCACAGCTAGGCACAGGGAGCTGAGAGATCTTGTTGGTGAAGTGAAGCAGAGCAGACCCAGAGTATCTCAACCTTATACGAGCCTGCTATCACTAAGTCAACTTACATATTCAGGAATAGACCGAAGTTCTCCTGGCTCAGCTTTTTATGACTAGTATAAGAAAAAAGAAAAAGCTCTTTTTATCATAGATATCTTTTGATAGCATAAACTCTGAGTTTTCACTTTCCTAGTGACACCTGTTCATCCTTGGGCAAGGTTTCCAAACTCTTCAGTAGCCCATCTTTATTTCCATATCTTCATTGCCTGTAAGTATGTCTTTGTCCATGTTCTCAACCAATGATGGTGACTCAACTACATAGGTTGCTCTGTGAAGATGGCACCCTGTTTAGTCTGTTATGATCCTCTCCTTGACCAATAAACTCATCTTAACAAGTTTATTTTGTCCAATATAAACACTTTGCATATTTGAACTGCTTTTTTCCCAAGGAAGGCAACGCCATGTCCTGTCATCCCTGCTTGCCCACCCTGAAGAGCCTGTAACCACTGTGCTACTGAATAAAATCATATCCCCCACAGAGCTGCTGGAGAACTTTTTTGGTTCCTCAGCAAAACAGCTACTAGAGCTAGAAAACACCTGAAGAAGGACAAGAAGGCTGATAGAGCTTACAACAGGTTTTATATAGACAATTACTTAGTAGTCAGCTTGAAAAAAAAGACACAACTTGTTCAAAGAGAAACAAGACAGAAGTCTTCAGAAATGTAACAGCAGTCAACTTTTGTCTTGTCTACCGGCCAACATGAAGGTCACCAGAAAAAGCTAGTGAGAGCCAGGTCCGTAAACAAAAGAGGCAGCTCTTCAGGTAGTACAAAGCACAACTACAGAATACCACCACAAGGGACACTGTGAACGAAAAAAGACTGCAATGCTGAAGGGAGACAAGTGCATAAAAGAGAAAACCAGGGGTATTATCAACTAGAACTGCAAAGGATCAAGAAACTATCTCCCAAGACTGAAGTAGCTGAAGGTTCTGATTTGATTTTTGAACAGAATAGTAAATTATTCTGTTTGTATTTCTCTGTGAGCATGCATTTGTGTCAGGCAGAACACTGATCTAAATAGATTTGGCCAGAAGTGCAACACCCATTGTTACAGAAACAATTCACTCACTGGAAATGCTTCAGCAGGTTAGTAATCTGTTAAAAATGGGTATTAAACATTTCATTTGATTCCCCTGAAAATCACAGTAAGAAAAAATATGCTGAATTTGCTTCTTGTAAATAAATAAAAAACAAAAAACATATTGAATTCCAGATTCAGCCGCAGATATTTGTGGTTTTGGATGATTTTGAAATTATCTACAAAAACATATATGGATTCAAAAACGCATCATATGATACTAGAACATTATACTCCACAAGAAAAGCTGCAGTATCTGTACTCACCTATTCTATCTTTTTAAAAAATGAAGTTTTTTCTAATTAACTGATAACAAGATAGATGATAACTACACAGGTAGTTGAGCTAAACAATTATTCCAAGTCAGCAACTAGCTATACATACACAAAGAAACAGACTAAAGAGCACATGTACTATTAAGTAATAAATCTCAAAACAGATGCAGAGGCATCCATACCACGCCTTTCCCTTTCCCATTTCTCAAGTTTCATTCTCTACCAGTTATTTCTTCTTCTGCCGTACTCTGCTATACCTCCACATAGCTATACTAGTAAGCACTCCATGACTGAGCGCATCTCATTTCCCTGACCTACTCAGCCACCACCTTCCCATCCCTTGCATATGTTGCTTTTAATATAAAAAGTCTGTTCCTCATCCCTAATCCAATTTGCATGCTTTTTGGCATTCACAGTTGTCACTGATGTCAGCATGAGCTGCAGGCACTCAACATCTTCAAAGACTCAACTCCTTGTCTTCAACAACTTTTTAATAAAAAAATCATTAAAAACTCACAATTTGAAGCTTTACTTGGCTATGCTGTAGTAGTTTATAAACTTCAGCATGTTAAGATGCGCAGTAAATAAAGCAGTATGCAAGAATGTCTCATACAATGCCCTAAACTTCCTAGGAAAATAGATCCCTTTAGTTATTCCCTTAAGATAACTCACATCATGTTAAATACAATGAGGAGCTAATCAAAGATGGTGCTTACCTGAATGACAGCACTAAACCAGCACGTATTTCCCACATTCTTCAATCCCACCGGACAGTTGTCTTGTCGCTTCCGATCATAAGGGTTTGGAGAGTCACTCCATACCTCTGGATGCGTCCTCTTTAAACTTGCTTTATTTTCTGCAATACTGGCTTCTAGAACTCTTTGGGAACAGAAGGAAGGAAAAAAAAAGAAAAGTGAGCCAAAGCAAAAAAAGAGATGCAGTAAAACACTTTCATTTACTAAAGCAGACATCTTAATTGTATCATTTGATAACTGATTGTACTGAACTTGGTTTTAAAGTGGATTTATGCACAATCTTATTACATCAAAAACAACAGTATTTTACAGTTAGATATATTACAGTAATTCTGTTATCTTCTGGAAAAGTAATTGCAGTGAGTGAGTGAGCCTACTGCAAGAACTATCAATACAATAAGCCATACCAGTAAGTCATTAATTATTTAAGAATCTGATTCAACATGATGGTCAAGAAGAACATTCAGGCAGTACTAGTACTGTTGCACTTTCATCTATAAATGCTTTCATTGGTATGCAGAGCACAAAGTCATCAATATTTATTTTACAGACAGGAAACAAAAGCTACCTACATAAATTTCAAAAATGGACAACCTATTTCCATTTTTGCATCTTATGCCATAGCATTAATTGCTTTCCATAGCAAATAATTACTTTATAAGCCACATTTGCAGAATGCCCTTATTTCACATGACAAGATCCGATAGGCGTTATGCTCCCAAAGTCAGGCTTCACTTAGTAAAGCATTTTCATATCAGCACATATCCTTAGGCTGGTACCTTAAAGGTAATTTGTGGTAACTACGTATTCTAAATTGAAAGACAGAAATAGACACACACGGGTCTTAAAACAATGTCTCAAAATCTTAAGCAAAGTTTCCTGGCGGGAGACATTGACACTGCTACTATCCCTAACCATCAAGTCCTACTATTACACAAAAGACTGAGCTGCTAAGGAACTACTCAGTCTGGCAAGCAGAGCATTTCAGGAGCTGTATGACAAACACGTACATAGTCCGTGCAGCCTGAAGGGTTGGCCTCTTTGGTTCTGGGCTCACTAAACCTCAAAGAAAGGGCAGGCTTAGGCTAGGTTCTGAATGAAGTACCCAAAGGACAACAACTTAAACGTCTTATTAAAAAGCAGATATTAAAAATAATAAACAATAATAAAAAACACAAAAGAGCAGGAAAAAGCTCACACTACACAGCCGTCAGTTTTCTAACTAACATTTTTTGTTGCTGTTTAAAGCAACGTTCTTGTGGAATTAGCAAAAGATATCTTGTAAGATATACTAGAATAATGAAGACTTTTCTGACACCTCCTGCTTAAAACCCAAAAAGTCAGAAGGATCGTGAGGCCCCGCTTTCACGGTCTGTATTCGTACTGAAAATCAAGATCAAGCGAGCTTTTGCCCTTCTGCTCCACGGGAGGTTTCTGGCCTCCCTGAGCTCGCCTTAGGACACCTGCGTTACGCTTTGACAGGTGTACCGCCCCAGTCAAACTCCCCAGTCAAAAAAGACAAAACTTGACTCCTTAGGATTTAAAAAACAAACAAAAAAAAAAAACAACAAACAAACAAACAAAAAAAAGTCCTTCATTCAAAAAGTGTCAGACAGTCAGCATCTCTCTGCTTTGAGAGTAAAAGTTATTTGATGAGGACATTAAAATCAAATCAAAAGACTTATGTATTTAAAATAATTTTCAGTAAGAATATCACAATTCTTGTTTAAACTAAACTGAAGGGATCTTAAAAACTAGCTACAAGACTGACAGACAAACAAATTCAGAATAATTTTGCAATAGGATCAAAACACTTTCCATACCACCTCCACTGCACGTAAAACAGTCAAACATTTTTTCCCTCCAACTTCAATGATATTTCTAGATTAAAGTTCTGAACATACATATTCTCAAACTGCTTACAGAGCACAAAGACTAGGCAATTCAATTGATAAATGATCCTAACAGTAACTTCTTTCTTGTATGTTTCAATATTTTTTATTATTGTAGCAATTGAGGGATTTCCTCAGTTCTAGATCCCCCTCAAATCTGATTTCACATTTTAATAACGTAGTTGATTCTCAGAACTTCCCATTTTTGCTCATGTTTACCTAAAACATTATTTGTCTTCAAAGAAAATAAGCAACTGCTGTACATTCTATAATGTCAAATTTGTTTTGGGCCACAATGATAACTATGATACAAACTGAAATAGAAGTGAGCACATTCAAATGGATCCAGGTGATCAGCTCAAAAGCTACATAAATAAATGCACTTCCCAGTATAGCAAGTATGCCTCTTCTGTTTTACTATAACAT
Source organism: Tragopan temminckii (assembly GCA_028571105.1). Taxonomy (NCBI): domain Eukaryota; kingdom Metazoa; phylum Chordata; class Aves; order Galliformes; family Phasianidae; genus Tragopan; species Tragopan temminckii. The sequence continues at coordinate 82,337,957 of JAOWBP010000001.1, read as the reverse complement.
TCACTAAAATCGAAACAGTGAAGTCCTGATTTGAGATTCTACCTTGACAAAATATCTTGTTCACGCTTTGCTCTTCAACAAGATGAGTAACTTTACAGAAAGCTAGCACAAGGATTTAGCAATTCATCAAACAGCTGAAATACCCTCCCTACAAGCATAAAAGATCACAGCAGCTGTCACCAGCAGCAGAGCCATCAACTATGTGCAGCAAATGGTATGTCTCTAACTTCATGGGGCCAAAGGCTTCCCCACCTCCAAGTATTGGAATCATGTTCAGAGGGTAACTTTCAGAGGGGGGTTAGTTAATGCCAGGCTTTGCATGAGACCTGAAAGCAGTGTTTTATTTCTCTTAGTAACAAACTAGGTATAGCTAAGCTGCTTTCCAGAGTCGTTTGCATGGGGCTAGCTAGATAATGCAAAAAAACAAGGGCAAAATTTGTCCAGAGGATGAAAGTTCAGCCAAACTACTGTGAGGAAACTCACTAAGCACGCTGAAGAGAAGTTCACTAGCAGGCTACTCAGCAAAAAGATTGTAACTCTCTTAAAAGCTTAACCTCAACCCTACATTCTTCACCAGTTCCACCTTCTACCCATACAGAGAATGCACAATGCAGAGTCCCCATCAGTTTTCATGACCATGTTAAAAAAAAAATAAATAAAATGCTCGGGGATTGCATGCAACCTTATGCCCTCATAGTACAGGCTTTCATTTTTACAAGGCCACTACTCTAGGCACAATGCACATTTTAGCTAATTTCTCCTTTCAATCACCTTACTGACTTTCCCAGTAAAGCCCTATCTGGCCAGCCTTCAATCCACGAAAAATCATACAAATGGGAAAGGCTTTTTCATATGTGTAAATACACTGAAAATTCAAAGTTCCCTTGGAGATTGAAAGGAGGAACAGTAAATATCTCTAAACATGTCATGTACAAGATGTTCAACTTTTGGATGCTCGGACATTTCAGCTTCACTCCTCTTAATACCTACATAGTAATCAGATCTGTCCTCATTAAGCAACACAAGGCAATTACATAGAGGAATTACAACATTAATTACACAATTCAAGAAATTCCATTAGGGCTCCCTCAGAAACTTTAACAAAATCAGCATAAGTCAGATTCCCAAACAAGAGTGAATACCTTTGAAAGAAATTCCTCCAAAACTAAATCATTTATATATGCACACATCCTACATTATTAAAAATATTATTGAGCTCCTCTTTGATTTCTGTTTCTTATTTAACTAAATGGAAAAAAAAAACCAACAAATAGCTGCAGTTTGACCATGTTTACAACCATGCCGTTCTACTTTTTGTTTTTAAAAGTCCTGCACAGATATTGTGTTTTCTATTGGAATGCCAACATTCTTCTGTGGGGTGTTAACTAGAAAATCTTTTTTTTATTATTATTATTTTTTTTGAACAGTCTGAACTTCTGCCCTTAATGAAACTGATTGAATGGTTCAGAGCAAAAATTTGTTTCTTGTTTTTGTACAATTTTGAAATAATTTGCCTTCAACTCAGGGTGTACCCTGGCACGTAACTGAATTGATCTAGTACCTTAATGTTGCCAAAATCCCACATTCTCACTCCTCTATGTCTCCATTCAGAAATGAAGTCTCCTCCCTTTTCTCATGACATGACATGCTTTGAATCTGTTCCTGAATATTCCTGTGTAGCTTTAGAGCTGGATTGGTACAACAAATGCTCCAAAGAATACTACAGCAAGCATAGAGGATGTATTACAAGCAGTATTCCACAACCCCCCTGGTAGAAACAAGCTCTTAAACTGGCACACACTGTTGTGTGCGATTTTGCCACCAAATATACCTTTCTAACAGTTTCATCAAAATAAAAGACCAACATTTTTTCTCTCTACATAACTGAAAAATGTCTACATGCTTTTGTACATTATGCATGGAAAAAAGAAGTCATGCTACTTCACAATCTTCTACAACCAGAAAAAGCACACTATAGTTTAAGTTGAATAATTAGTTATGGGGTAAGCAGGTAAGACTAAAAAGGACTTTTTAGTCTGAGAAATGAATAACAATGGCTACAGGAAAAAAAACTAGATCTTCTAGGCACACAAGAAGCAAACACAGCAGAAGCAGTCAAAAGCTTGGGCAGAGGTAAAAAAAAAAAAAAAAAAGAGAAAGAATTCCATGTACAGAAATAGGTCCACATTTCTGAGTGTCTGTCTAAATCATAACTCTCTAATTACGACAATTCTGTCCTTCAAAAAGGAACATGTAAGAGCTGCATTTCTGGCTCAAAACTGGAAAGATCGTTTTCCATTATCTTGAACACATGCATATCCTGAGGTCTTAGAAAAAAACTACCCTTTAAAAGTTATTCCAATTATTAATGAAAATATAAATCTCTCTCATCCCACTTTTCTTTCCAAAAATATCTAACACTAAACTCAAATAACTACATGCTTTTTATCACAAATATCAGGGCACACTTCGTTGGAATGCTTATTCTCAAAATTAGTGCATTATTTTTTCTAAAGGAAAATGAAAATGACTCTGAATAACTCTATCCATTTAAGTCCAATTCTGAGAATATGGCTAACCATTTTGTCTCCCTAATACAGTCTACTGAGGAAAAGAATTATCGTGGTAAATTTGCCCCATGTAATTTTTTTTTTTTTTTTTTTTTAAACAAGCAAGCAGTACTTAATCTTCCAACCCTAGGATCAAATCATTGCCATTTTTCCGGAGAACAAGGCCAGATGAAAAAAACAAAACCCTTCACACACAACCTTACACTCAGTCTTAGTCCAAGTATCAAATATTTCATAATTATATCTATATTTATATATAAATACACACTATACAAAGACATTGTAATATTTACTCAAGGTTAACTTGCAGGCTCTCATCATTCCAAAGCTGCAAAAGTTAAGTTCATAAAACTTTAAAACAAGACGTTAACTTCATATAAATCTAATAAACCCTACTTGTTAAAGAAGTTAGTATCATACTTTATCGGCTAAAAATATAGCAGCTGTTCTTAGTGTACTCAAGCCATAGCACTACAACCCCCACTCCCCCAACCTCAGCCATACCAGAGGTAAGAAAATGTTACTATAAAATGAGCAGTGTAACAAACAGGGTAGAGTATTTATTAGCTTTTTAAAAATGTTTTTATTTTGTCTGTTTTTCATTGCTTGTTACCTGATATAAAAGAGAAACTTTTTAAGTCCTACTTAAATATGACCACATACCCTCAATCTCCATTCACTTCCTCAATATTTAAACAAATACATCAACATGATAAACATACTATTAACTCCTAGCCCACACATAATAGACTATTTTCCAGTTTAGAACATACAATATATTAAAGCAACATCCTGAAGCCAGGCATATAAGTAGCACAAGTGAAAGCAAACAAGTTATTCTTTGTTAAATTAAAAAGAAATAAAAAAGCAATACAGGCCAATCTCCAACTCTTTAATTTAATTTCTGCTTTACATAAGTTGTTTGTTTACCTGCTAATGGCTTGTTCCTCATCTGTTATTCCAGTCTCCCTGAATGCCCTGTTTGATTCCTCCAAACTCAAGGCAATTGCCCTCTGAAGATCATCTTTATCATCTCCAGTGAGATCAATCACATCTGAAAAGCAAAACTATCTTTCTCAAAATTAAACGTGAAACAGAATGAAAGGCAAGTCTTACTGTAGAGGAGACAGAACCCCCAAGAACTGCTGAGCTATATTTGAGTCCACCCCTCCTATGGTCTGCTCTCTTCCAACAACTAACCATGCCAACCACCTCAAAACCAAAGAAAACCTCAGCAGTTTGCTCTTACTAGGACATGACAGTCAACAGTCATTCTTCCTCCTAATGACTTTAAATTTATCTCACTGTTCTGTGAAACTTGAATACCTGTTGTTTCTGAAAGCCCTTCCAAAGAAATGCACTGAAGTGTATTACTTCAGCTACCATGATCAGTTTCTTCCAGGTCACAAATGGTGAAAACCACCTTCTCTTTAAAAACGATACTTGAACTGTTTCCTTCTCAAAGAGGAATGTGTGCCTAGCTTCCCCAAAATACAGGAAGAAGCCCCAAATTCTACAAGTGTTTCCATACACGGGGACTTATACACAGTTTCACTGCATGTGGGAGAGTTCTTTTCTTAACATAATTCCTGCCCATTCCGTCCATGTATCTATTTTCTAAATTTATTTAAATCTAATTTCTCTCTGTCAGAAGCATCCTTCTCAACAGGGAAAAATAAGAGAGTAAACAGAGAAAGCAAAGTAAGGATCTATACTTGGACAAGTGCAGAATGCCAGATGAGTTACTAACTGGGGAATAAACTGAAAACAACCCTATTCTTACCTCCTCTCCAGTTCAGATTAACTAAAGAATCAGATCCTTACACCTTCTGCACAACATTTCCTGGATGTGGTAAAAGCTTGTTTTCCCCTCTGGAATAAAAATGAGTGTTACTGCCCAGATTACAGCTCTAAACCAGGCATTCCCCAACTGGGCACCGAGGCACTTTTCAGCACAGTCAGAGCCAAGAGGATTGCCTGTCAGCTGTACCAGGCTTTCAGAAAAAAAAAACAAGGTCACTAGTTACCCTGATTTCAAGGGCCAAAAACTGCTTCTTGCAAGTCAGCCAGACAGAAAGAGAGGGGAAGTGCAAAAGTGACTTTCAGGTGCAATGGCAGACGGAGGTACACAGCAATTTGGCACCCTACTGTTTTCCTTCCCTACTCAAAGACCACAGTTTACCTAAATAGCCACAAAAGAGACTGCTCTCTAGCCTTGGGTTTCAGCGTTAAGAGTTGAAAGACTACATGAGGAAGAGAAACCTATTCAAAGTCGATGGCTAGTCATGAAGAGATGAATTGATTCCCAAAGACCTTCTCTGTTTAGACTCTTTTTTTCCTGGATGGATCAGCCTGCTGAATAGACAGCTTGCACTGTTTTCCCAGGCTTAATTTTCTCTGACATTTCTCACACTGAACTGATGACACAAAAATTGTAATTATGCATTAATAGAAAATGGGATGGCTTGACCTCACAGAAAGCTGAAACTGAGGAGAAGTTGGAAAATTAACTTTTCTGTTAACAGCAGCATCTTTAAAATTAGTTTCAACTTAGGCCTTTCTTCCCCCAAACTATGATGACTGAATATCAGTTTCACTTAGGGAGCTTTCAAAGGAAGTCCTCTTACCTGCAAATTAAACCATGAAATCCGTCATAATCTGAAAGTATGAAAAAACACTAAGACCACACTTTATAATTTCGTTCTTATGGTTTATACAGTCAGCTCAAGCATTCCAGCATGTTAAAAGGATACTTTAACTGAGATGTCTGAATTTCTCCTTCTTAAATACTACAGGAATCATCAAGAGAAGTCAGATCCACAGGAGTTCTGGTATGTGAGCTGTCATGGTGAGAACAAAGCAACCCAGACTAAAATAGTACCTCAACCTGGGTCATGCACAAGCATTCCTTTCTTCTACAACCTATGAGCACAAGCAAGTACAGGAAGGTCAAGAGCAACGACTGTGTCCTGTGATTACACATGCTACCTATTATGCTCTAAAATGCATTGCTTACATTCTAGTTTCTACACATTCACAGGTAGTTCCAAATGAACACCTCATCTCCACTGGGGAATACCTGTTTTTCTGAGAGTTACAGTAGTGGTCACAACTGAACATGAAATAAGTCATACATGCTGGTGGTGAAGCAGGGCTTATGAAGAAGAATCCATTAACTAATCTCTTCTAAAGTAAGAGTGATGAAATTTTTATGCAACAATAAAGAAGATGGACAGTATTTTCCATAACACATAACACTCATAACACAGCTGAATATCTTGCAGTGAGCAAAAGCTCCCACTGTTATAAAGATCAACACAGGAAAACCTAGCAAGGTCAAAACCAACTCCAGCTTCCATTACTTTTACAATTTCTCTGCAACTCCCCAGCTCCTCACTCTTCATTAATTTATACCACAATCTTATGTGTTAAAAACATTTTTGCATTCATATTAAAGTGATTATATCTTTTAAATATTAAGGCCCCAAATCCCTGACTTCCACCTTCTTTTAGAAAGTCAGTCAACAGAACAGTTTTCTTTGGCATGCAGGGATTGGAGGAGTATTCCCTCCAGAAACGTTAGTCTTGTGTATAGAGTGTTCATGATTTGCATTAAAAAAAATAGACAATACGGCAAAGATACTGTCAGATACTACTGTGATCAGTGCAATTGTTGTATGTCACACAGAATTTCCCTACTGTTAACTTAAGACAGAAAAATAAGCTCAGTGCTAGATGATCCTTGGTAGCCCGCTGCATGTAAGCTCTTAGCTTGTAGCAAATGTAAAATAAATGGAGATTTAGGCTAACACATTTCAGCTTGTGTGCTGTTCTTGGGGCACATTCAAGATTTTTTTCAACATCTCAGCTGACACAATAACTCATTAAGCTACAACAGCTCAGGTATGACTTGAATCCTAAAGTGTAAATAAGAGATCTCAACAGAAGCCATAATAGAAGGGGAACAATCTGAGACTAAACTCCTCTTTAAAAAAAATAATTTTTAAAAAATCAGTTTACGTAATAGCACAGTTTGCATCCTTATCAGCAAGTTATAGATTATACGCATGTACTTGTAACACTTGAAATTCACACAGGCTTGTTGTTGCTGTTGATTTGTTTTAGTAACTTTATGTTTTGTGAACTCTTACAGAGAGATTTTATTTCGTGAAAACATGTCCAGTTTTCAGCAGTTAAACCTATATAATCATTTGGTCTGAAGGACAGAATTTATAAAGGTATAAAGGAAAACAACAAGAAAGCCAAATTCAGTCATCGGGCTTTCAACTTGATTTTGTTTACTCCTTCCCATTAGGCCACAGAACACCTCAGTTCTCAGCAGCTTACACTCATAAAGATACTTCTTACTGTAAATGCAAACATGTTCTTAATTAAGCCACGACTACAAAGCAAACAAAGAAAGTTTGCTTCTCAAAAAAAAGAACCTTTATGAAAGGAAAAAATGCACATCAGAACAGCTCAGCTTAGCATATTTATGGTGTTTATTCAAACCAAATTAGCATGTAGAATTAATAAGCTGTTCTATTTAGTGAGGTATTTTTGTTCCACAAAAGTGTTACATAATGATGTATACTTCTGGTCCATAAAGCCAGTTTGTGATTATATAAAGCAATACTGAGCTGTATGTTGAGATTTGTGACAAAAATACAAGCATATATAGTAAATGCACGTGTACATATACACATATATCAATCTTTTTGATAAAACCTTATCATTCTGCTTACTTAGGACGTTTTTTTCATAATTTAAATAAATGCTTCTTACTTGGTAATTGCCTAGATCATTAAAATAATTACTGTCTTATCGGCTTATTACTTGCACGAGGAGGAGGCTGAGAATAAAAACTTCGAATTTAAGTAGGCTGGGAAACTCAGCATGAAGGACAGGTTTGGAGTAGCAATTAAACACGAGGACAAGCAACAAACAACGACAGTAATGCAACTGCAAGCACAGGGAGAGAAAAATGAAAGGGCAGGCCTGATGGGTTCAACAGGCAGGTGCCAAGTAAAAAACCCTGCAAGACTGCAATTTCAACTCACTGACATTATAAGAAGAAAAAGTAAGAAACAGAGATTACTTTATTTTCATTTACAGAGCTAAGCAAGATATATTCTACAGTCTATTATGCAACGTTAAGCATCATGATGGACATGGGTTCCTAAGAGAAGATTAAAGAAATGTAATTGTTTGTACATGCCAATTTCTGTTAAAACTGGATGGGGCAAGAACACACAGCACCCTGGCACATGCTTAGCCAAGCCAAACAGCTCTGACAAAAACTGCCTATCTATGAAATAACTAGCAAACATGAACCACTGCTGCCTCACAACAATTTTTTCATCTCAGATGCTCCTTCCATCCTTACTATCAGGATGACAGCACAGTGACTGATGATTCTCACACTAGCAGAAATGGGAAGGAGTGACATAGCTACAGTGCAAACGAACAAGTGAATCAGTAAGATGAAAAGAGCCTGAAAAGGCTCCTGACATTTTGAAGCAGGCTATCCTGCCACACCATGCTGGAGACATTACCAGGAACCTGAACAGGAGATGACACAAATAATCCCTGAAATAGATGGAAGCGTCAGGAAGACACAGTGATATCCAAGTTGCCTATGGTGACAGAATAAAATAGTGTAAAATTCTGCTCACAGAAACAGTAAAACACATAGCTACAGAGTAAGGATTGACTAGGACTCACGTCAGGAAGAACTTAGGAGCTACAGCTGATTCACTTTCACCTTGCAATTCACATCATCACAGTATTGAAAATACAAAGTGTTGCACTGAGATATAACAGAATACTTATATAGACATTTAGAGAAATTATTCCATTTTTTATAAGAACTCAGCCACAATCTTTGTTTTTGTTCTGAGTGCTGCATTTTAAGAACAATTAGAGAGGATTTATAAGAGAAGCAAAAAAAATGGCACTAGGCAAAGAATGTGGGCAATGGTTTGGAAAACATGGGCTCTTCGTCTTAATTTAAGGAAACTCAAGACACCAAGATTTATCATCTTGAGCTACGACACATTTGAGCTAAGACAAAAGTGATAAACTGTACTCTGATCTCCAAAGGAGATATCACAACGAGCAAAAGTGCTAAATCTGAAGAAAAAGAGGAATTCAAGTAAGATAGTAGGAGTCAAAAAGGTCTGTGAAACACTAAAACATGCTGCTCTGAACTTTTCAGAGTCTCTAGAACACAAGAGCTATTAAGAAACAGGTTATATAAACATCAGCTGAGTGAATGACTTTCTGAAACCACTACAAGGAACATAAAGATAAAAAAAACAGGTCCCTAGAATCAGTGAATTCTACAATTCCCTAGAATTGGTGTGTGTGGCATTTCACAACTGTACAATGTCCTTATAAAAATGCTTCAAGTTTTTTGCCTTGGCTATAGGATGGGCAATTCATTTTTTTCAACAAAGAATTCCTGAGTTTTCAAAAGAAGAGTGGAAGAGAATTTGTCCTGACCTTGCTTCACTCAAAGACAATACTTATGCTTTCTTTTTATTCTCCTGCTTCCTTTAACTCTGGGTTCTGCAAGTTTCTCAAACAACGAGAAGGAAAATTGATACATGCTTGGCAATGCAATAGTTCTGTGATCGTAGATTAAAAGTTGTTCCCGTGTATGTTGCAATTTAAGCACTTTCTGCTCTCTAACAGATTGCAGAGTAATACCGCCTTTGCAAGGGGATCAGATGAAGCACGCATCATTTGACATGAAAAAGCTGCACTTGCAGGTGCTTGCACATACTGTTTTGAACAGGCAAAAAAGGCAAGTACCCTGAATAACAATGACTGCGCGAGTTAGTCTTGGATTTTAAAGAGACTAAATATTTATGCAAACCGTTTTCCGCACATTTCACAACTGCTGAAATGCTACTTAAGCTAATAACTAAAAACGGTTTTCTTTATACCCCCTACCATATTGAATGCAACTTAAGTGCTCAGCTGAGTGACCAGCATCAGTTTTTGAAAGAGCCAATGCAGCACAATCCAGGCTGATTGTTAAAATATGATTTCCTGTTATATACACTTCTATTTTACCCCTTAACTAAGTAACCATTACAAAGAAACATCAGTCAAGCCCACTGAATACTTCAGATATGCTTTTTATGCAACGCATATGTTCAAAAATTTCCATTAGTGGCTGAAGGGTTTTTTGTGGTTAAAAAAAAAAAAAAAAAGAGCTCTGATATCTATCTGTTACTGCCTCATCCTCAGTTTGACTGATCTAACGTGGTGGGACTGCAAACCTAGGTGACTCATAACTTCCTAAGTGCCAAATACATACACGTAGTTAAGCAGTAAGGAATGATAAGAGTGAGTTATAATTATCTTCATGCAATTATACTTATGTGAGATAGTAAAAGGGAGTCAAATTTAAAAGGCAAGATACTGTCAGCAAGTCCACATAGTTTCTGAGATGTGGTAATAACATTCTTTTAAGAAGGGAGCGTCAATGGCTGAAGCTATCATTACTGAATATTTTCCCATTCATATCCAGCCTTCTGCTCTCTTCTCTAATCCACAGTCTTTCACCACACTCCCTAACTTGGCACCACCAACCAATGTAGAGCCCTGAAACTTGTCCACCTTAAACATGCTACATTTTTGAAATTCATAATCAAAAATAACTGCAGGCAAGAAAAACACAAGGAGAAAAATGCAAGTTTCTACATGAAGCTTTCACTAGAACTCTGTTCTGCAGATGGAGAGGAGCTATATAATCAGATTGGTTTAGACTTCGGCTCTGTTTTAGATGTTTAGTTCTTCCCTCCAGGCCCCTCCAAAGTGAAGAAGAGTTGGCCAAGATGCCTTGACTACTGGCCTGCAGTGATATTTAATAGTAAAGAATTCAGGTCTCCTTTCAGCCCTCTAGAAAACAGAATATCCTGAAATCCAGTTTGGAATCCACAACTAAAGGCTTATTCTTATCGATTTGACCATCAATCATGGTTGAACTTGACTCTGCAAGTTCAATTCTTCCTTGTCTTATATACTGTGCCACTTCATACCCTTAGTAAGATTGAATAACACGTTAAGTGATGCCAAAGCTAAATATTTTGATTAGCGGGATTAACATTAAACCTAATCAAATGCAGACTGCAAAAGATTCCAGTTTACTATTCCACTGCCACAGTAGATCTTCATTACTGGAGACACATCAACAGTGGTATGTCCATAGAAAATAGTCTCTGCTTACTCAACTGATCAGACACAACAAATTAAGCAGATATGGGATTTAATGTATGTTTTCTTTTTAAAAGTGAGGGGATTTTATACAGAGATGCTAGTAATAGCAACAATTGAAACACAGTTTTCACAACTGAGATGTTGAGAATAAACTCAACTCCGGTTTGCAAGAATAACATTTTAAAAAAGTAGTTTCTTCCAAGGTGTCAAGGACAAAAAGATAATTGTACCCTGAGCAATGAGTTCCAAATAAACTTTAAAAAAAAAAACAAAAAAAAAAACAATACTACAACCAGAGCCAACACATTAATAGTGAAATAAAGGAAGAAAGTCCTGCTGTTCCTGAAGCCAAATATTCTGCTAATTTCATAAAAGTTACATAGATGTACTACCTATACAATCAAAGGATTAATATATATTTTAACTAAAAATACTGTATGGCAAGGTTTAGAATTTTGGGAAGGAAATATAGCATCAAGAAACTTAGCTTTTACAATCCTTCTGCAAAACTTCAAGTTTGCTTTTGTTATTTCCTATACTTACTTGCAGAACAAACTTAATATGCAGGACCACAACAACACAAAGCTTCTCCTATCAGTAGTTTTCTCATCACCACTGTATAAAATGTACAGTTACTTTAATGTTTCTGCCTTAATTTTTCTCCAAAAAATTAGCTATGACCTACCTAAGGAAAGAAATTGAATCTACAAAGCTCAGAAAAACAGTTCTGTGAGACCTCACATATCAATGATGTTAAACTGCTTAAAAAGAAACATTTTTAATATTAATTTCACATACTGAATACCTAGTCTTTCACTGCAAAATGCAAATCTAAATGCAAATCTAAACTGACGCTAGTCTCTTTGGCAAAGTTACCCCTGTCAGGGCAAAGTTACTCTTAAGCATATTAGGAAACACAATCACAGACTCTTCTAAACAAAAAATTTTTTTAAAACTGTCAGACTACCTGGTTTTTGCCTTTAGTTATGTACTACATATCCCACAAATACCCTATAATAAGGGGAAAAAAAATATATATATATATTGAAAACCCAGGTATCCACCCTCTGATTAATGTATCAACTTAAAAAAATAAAAAAAAAAAGAGAAAAAGAAAAAAAAAGAAAAGAAAAAGAAGAAGGTAACCAAGATGTTGAAATAAGGAATGAAAATATAAGTAACAGTCTCAGAGTTGTTAAGAAAGACTTATCAGTCAACTCACAGGCAAGTTTTTAGTTTCCTTGCCTTTAAACTAAACTTATAAAAAGAAAAAATACTTACTCGTATCTGCCTGGCTGCCCACACTGATGTATCTGTCATTTCCAGGAAGTGCTGTCTGATAGTAGCTTGCCTCCTCTTGCTGGGGTACCTTGGCATTCTTTGCAGTGAGGAAAGCCACAGCCAACTCCAAATTACCATTGCTGTCCTTTAACCACATATATTCCAAAAAAAAAAAAAAAAAAAAAAAAAAAAAAATTGAGAATTTCACCACTTTTTTTTTTTTTAAGATCAATGAAATATCATATTTTTAGGTGAAATATTTGTTAAAAAGCAAAGTTTCCAAGCTTGCATGTTCTACATATTTCACTTTTCCTAACCAAAATAAATATAAAGCATTCTATAAAAACAAGGATATTGTAGCATAGGTCAACCCACCAACTGGCACAATGACCACACCCACAGACTTCAATAGCAGTTAACCATACTTTTTCAAAAACATACTATTTCATTTTTAAGTCCAGAAATACTAGCTTTTGAAAGGCAGTTGTGTACATTATTTAAGCTGAATCAGAAGCAACAACTGTATCCATATTTTAAATAGACTAAATGTTCATTAACCATTTATAAATGGCTAAAAAGCTCTGCTTAAAAGAGACAGTAGAAGTTTCTTTCTATCTACTCGGGGAAAGAGAACACAGAAATCTGCTGTTCTTGCATCATCTTGTGATGTGAAGGAATGCATGATGGTTGCAAAAGCAGGGAAAAAATGCCAAATTAGCAAAAGGTGACAAGTTCAGGAAGAGTTCTTTGTTCTGCACACTAAGCGGGATCTGTCCATGCAAGAAAAAATTATCTACACCTCGATAAGAAAACAAAAGTTTAACTCATCAGGTGTCAAGCAGCTGTAGTAGCATCAAAGTACTGAAAACACTTGAGCCAAAGGTTACCTTCTGGGTAAGTCATACCATTCCTGTCTTTTCACATTTGATCACCAGATTAATTTTTTTTTTTTTTTTTTTTTTTTTTTTAAAAATCTCAGTACCAAAACAGATTAGGCCTGCTTCTGAAGTGAATTAGCCATCACTAATTTATTTTTTTTTTCCCCTAAAATACATCTAAAAATAATTCAAATGGGATGAAAGAAAGGAAGGAAGGAAAGACGGAAGTAAGAAAGCATGCCATTTTTTTGGCTTTCACCATCAGCTAATGACAAAGTAAGCGTTTAGCTACATGTAGGAAACTTCTCTAACCATCTTACCTTCAGTGCCTGTTGTAGTACCTGGATGTCATTGATACCAGTGATCTCCCTCAGCTGATTCAAAAATGTCTGCTGATGCTAAAAACATAAGCAGATAAAAGAATTAGGTAAGAGTCAAACAACAGCAGAACCACTGTTACTGATGGGCATGCTTTCTATAAACATCAGAAACATCTCCGTATGAGCTCTATGCACCACAAAGGGGGAGAGCCTTCACTTTGTTTTAGTTTGTGCACCTTGGGCAATTAATTCTCACACTAAATGGTCTTTTTTGTTTGTTTTTACAAAAAAAACAAAAAAAACAAACAAAAAAAAAAAAACAAAAAACAAAGATAAGCAAGCTTATATAACATGGGTAAAAGGAGCCCACACAAAGCCCGAGTTAGCTCTTCTAAACAAATTAAAGTTTACCGTGGTCTTCAAGGGCAGTAGGGGAAATAGTTTATTTTACTCCCACCAAAACTGATTTCTTCGACTCCTAATTACTCTCAACTCTGAGTTCCTTAACATTTTCAATTTCCAGCCATTCACACCTCAAGACTTGGAAAGTCATCTTTGCTGAACATTTAAATGTTTTAGAAGAAATGCTATAAAAAATATTTACTTTTCAGAGAAAGGCTAAAGCAAAACACTGGGAATCAGTCTTAACCACCTTCCCAGACTAGCTGAATCCAAGTCTCACAAACTGAAAGTCAGTCAGCATCCATGGTAGAACTTCAAATAATTCTTGTAGTTAGAACAGAGGGAAAAGAAGTTGTAACTTAGACATTCACGTCAAATGAATTTTGATATAAATATAAATAAAAATTTGTCCTCAGCCCTGTTTACAGCCAACAGCTGACACTCTCTGCTCATGTTCGGATATCACATCACGGACGCAAAAATAGGCACTCGGCTGGGATAGGCCTTGCACTTCTCTTAAATATTAAAACCATCTTAACCATTAAAACCATGAAAACACAGAAGATTGACCACTGTTCCAAACTGTATAATTCCATTCTTCCTTTGGAAGATGAGAAAAAGAGAAGAGCTTGGTGGTACGTGCCAGTGGTTTTTCTTTTTTGTTGCTTGCCCACCACATGCTGAATTCAAAACAGTAATCTCATCTATAAAGAAGATTTTGTAAAATATGGGGTTTGCTTTGCTCGACAAAAGGCATATTTTCTATTAGTGACAAATAAATGGTCTCATGCCACTCTCCAAATTCAATTTTAAAAAAAAAAAAAACAAAACTATAATTGTCTTGCAACCACTTCTAAGACACTTTTCTTTACTCCGAGTTCTTTGGAATCAAATATTCAAATAGCCTTATTCTCTCCTTATCGCAGCTTTGTATAGAGGAGGAAATTAAGTACTGCATGAATGCTGAACTCCCCAGTGTGAAATTAACCTGGCAGGCACCACTTCATGCCCTAATAAGTTGAAATAGAAGGCATATAGTTCAGGATGTTTATGAATTACATACACAATCCTCCCTTCATTTATGATCCTAAGGGACGCTGCTAACAATCCAATTTGCTTTTCTTCTTTTCTTTTTAAAAGCCCTGCTATTGGCACAAGGGAAGCCAAGCGATGAGGCAAACAAACTCCCACTCTCTCCCCGTCCCCCGCCTCCTCATTTGTTTACTCCATGCATTTCACAGCACTGTACAAAGGCAAGACTTGTTTCCCTTATAAAGTCTGGTAAAAAGCAAAAACAAAAAGCAGGAGAAATTTTAAAAACAATATTTGGGAAAAGTACTAAACTGACAGGAGCAATTCAAGGGCAGCAAACAGCAGAAGATCTGCTTTCGTAGTAGTTACCAAGATGGTTAACAGTTGTAATATAAAATACGACACAAAGTTACAAATCCTGCTTTCCACAATACATACAACACTTGGAAAAGCTGAGAAAGAAGACTGAAGGATAATTCAGTTGTTCACAGAGAGTGGGAAAAGGCAGAAGAGACAGTTTACTAATAAACAATCTCTTAGCAGCTCAAAATACTGGCTGTTAATTTATGAGCACAGCTGTGCCATTTAAACCTAGACATCTGCAGTTTATATCCAGATTCCAGGACTCTGGTGCAAAGCTGCATTTCGAGACCCCATGCCCAAGGACATCGGCAATTCAAAAATCAGAAGCAGGCCCGGAGATGCTCCTTCATCATCAAGATATTACTTAAATATCTAAAAATATACAGATTATATGTAAGACCAAAAGATTAGGCACTCCACTCCAGAATGCTGGCGGGTAGTCAAGTGAACTCTAAATGATGGAAGTTAAGAGGAAAATTAACAATTATCCTGGATGCTTTACAGGGAGCTAAACTGCCCTGGGCCACCCATGGAACAGTACTCATACAGGTCATTCTGCTCTTTTTCATTACAAATGACAGTGCAGACAACCAGTACCTAGGAATAACAATCACACCTTTTCCTCGTTCATCAGAGGACAAGTTTACATTTTCTTTTTGCTTCTCTATTCACATAAGAAATGTAATCATATCTGTATTCAAAGATTCAGTATTACACTCTAATTTAGTGCATCTGTAGTAGTATCTGCATCAAGTCAATAGAGCCAGACACAGCTACTGGTGCTGAGATCCACTTCAAGCCTTTTAGCTCCTACTTGCCTACGTCCACTCCTGTTTGCCATCCCTTGGAGTTCCAAATGTACAGGACAGGTTCCACAGTTGATCTATAGCTCAAATCCTGAAGTTTAGTTAATAAGAACCCTACATATGCCCATTGTGTACATGTACCACTGTACATATTACATTGTACATACATACATATACCATACATATATATACACGCACACACCAATAGCATTTGACAAAGCTCTAAGAAGGCTCCAGGGCTTGCTCTACGCCACCAGATTCCACTGGCATTAAGCGCTGCAGAATAACCCAAATCCTGGATGAGGTGAAGGAGATGATGGCCAACAAAGGCCCACTGATGTCCCAATCCCCAGCTGCTCACAGCCCTGCAGCCCTCTGCCCCATCACGTCATGCAGCAGCCAGCTCCCCAGGGTTTTCATGCATGAGCTTTTCCCAGCCTTCCCCCTTCCTCTGCATCTCTGAGATACGCGGTATGTATCTCAGGGCTCTCAGCTCTTGGAAGATTTAAACTAACAGGAAATTCTTCCATTTTCCTGGACAAATGCCAAATTTGTACATTAGGAATGCATGCCCTTATTTCCAGTTCTTTCCTTTTTCAGTCACCCTCTCTTCTTCTCAGGAAACACCCAATTAAGATTATCTGGTTTATAACCCCACACAATAGCACATTCAGTAGCTGTGCCAGTGCTACTGAAGCAGAAAAGGATCTGCACTATTATCTGCTTAGGAAGATACTATGCTGAAATTAGTTCCGCAACAGTACTGTAAACTCTGACAATTTCCCAATGCTTACTTGGGTAAGATAAATCTCAAAAACCAACTAATTCTGAATTACACTGCAAATGAATCTCAAAAATAGCCAAATTTTGAGCTGTTTATTTTCTCATCTCTGCAACTTCTAAAGAAATACATAGAAGCTTTGGCTTTATTTGTGGCAACACTGAAATATTCATGTTTGCAACATGAGCACTTTAAAACTTAAGACAATAAAGCATGCCATGCCAGTTTCCAACAGAGAAGTGAAATGTTTTGAAATAAATGAGATGGTCCAACCATTACTAGCAGAAAATGGGGCCTACCACCTCACTGCACAGGTCATTTGAAGAACAGAACATAACGAAAATGAACTACCTGCACCCTTTCCTTCCCAAGGGACGTACACTCATACTAGGGACAGACGCACAAAAAAATAAAACGAAATAAAAATCTCAGACAAATGCCGAGAACAGCACCTTGACTCATTTCCTCCACACAAAACCTGCTCACTTATCTTTCCGAAGCAACACTGATCTGATAGAGCTATTTGAAGGAAGAACGCCTGAAAGACACTGCACATTAACCATCCTCCAAATAAGCTATTGGCCAAGTTCTATGCAGGCAAATAAAAAGTAGTCCCTCCCATAAAGATACTCCATTTCAACACTGGCATGAAACACAACCAGCTCAGGAAGGCACTGTTGCATGTGCCCCATTCCCACCATCTCCTGCTCTGCAAACACAGAACATATATAAATATATAAATTCTGAAGTGTGTGTGTGTATACACGTGTATACACACATACACACAAGAATGCAATATTTTGCTAATGCAGAGACCACGTTAAGTCTCTGCACTGGCATTGACCTGTTCATCCTTACCTGTTCACCTTCCTAAAGCACAGAGTAATTAGGTTCCCCTGCCTGCTATCTACTAACTGGGTTTCCTTCTTTTTAGTCATGAAAAGAGAAATATCTGACACGACACCACATCCATCAAGAAAACGGGTAAAAATATCATTTTATTTTTATACACACACAAAATGCACCCCAGCTTTGGGCTTGGAAGAAAAAAAATCACCTGCAGAGAGAAAAGTGTGCCCAGAGACTGGAAGTTTTCAGCCTGTGACTGCTTTGCCAAGGCTGCCAATTACAGCAGCAGTTGCTGTAAAGCAGGCAGTGAGCTGCCTGGGTCTGGGCTGAAAGCAAACGTACTTCAAGGAAGCAGAAGGACACAGCAGCAACTTTGCAACCAACTGCAGCCTGGATCAAACAGAAGTTTAACGGGGAAAATGCTTGAGTGCATTACTTCTGTACATTCAGTCCTCCATGAAAAGTTCAAGGCAGGATCCCATTTAGTCATAGTGTTATATAGCCCATATTCACCATAAGACTACACTCAAGAATACTCACTGCATTTCTATAATTTCCACGAACTATCACAATACTGCACTACTTCAACTGAAAACGCGGAGTGACTTTGCAGTGAATTTCAGGATTTGACTTGAAGGACTCTACACAACATGGAGCACACACCCACATAAATATTCACTATTCTGAGCCTCAGAGTCCCCACTTATTGCAGGGGAGGTTGGACTAGATGGCCTACAGATATCCCTTACAAGTCAAAGGATTCTAAGATTCTACAATTCCATTTACTCTCTTCTAAATATAACATTCACATTTATTTATTTAAAACTTTTAAATAAGATTTTAAAGGGACACTTGAGAAGTTTGGTTTGCACATTTTTGCTGACATTAAATGTAAAGCAAACTCAGCTCAGACAGTTATACACATTTACAAAACAGCAAAGTTAAATGCGAGTCAAATTATCACCTAAATGGCAACCATCCTCGCAACAAGCAGAAAACCCTGTCAGCTGTGACCTGGTGACTTCTCAGGCTATTCCATCTCTATGCAGGCCAAGTGGTTTCATATCCTCACATTCACATGGACAGAAAGGAAAGGAAGGAAACCCCAAAATTTGGTTTCTCGTACAACAGCTGAGAGAGAAAAGAAGGGAGAAGTATCTCCTTCTTATATGGTCTTTTCAGGAAAATGGTTAGGTGGCTAAGAACTGGAATAATAATGGAGAAGAACTACTAAGTATATACATACTGTAACACAGCACACAAAAAGCAACAGAAACACATTGCTTTAAACATGGTCAGAGGATTTTCTATCATTTCCTATCACACTACAGAAGCACTGAAACTCAGCTCAATATTCCAGCTCCATTGCCCTACGGTTTTATTACTTGGATTCTTTCCAACCCAACCCATTCAGTGATTCTACGATCATAATTTCGGCTCAGTGCAACAGAATTTCCCAGCAAAACAGCATCAAGCTAGGGTTTTACTGCTTGTCCTTCTGCTGTTATCATACTAATATCAACTCTAAAAATCTCTCTATTCCCCTCCAAATCTGTTGGGTTACTAGAGCTATTGGTGGTGGATCTTTCAAAGCACAAACACATATTATCAGCAAACTATGTAAAATTTAGAGGGAACCCAACTACAGACAACTGCTGTGCAAACACCCATCCTGATAGAATGCTCAAGTTTCAGTTCATGCCCTCATCACACATCCACATGCTTGCACCCAGCATCAAGTGCATACTGTCAACAGTATACACAACCCGCAGCAAATTAAAATCAATGGGCTCAATGACCAGTGACATTATATACATGGAAAGAAAAAAGAGGCTAGAAGATGACAGGTATACAGCTAACTCTTCAGGTATATATCATTATAAATTCCAATTATTATTATTACAATGACTCCTAGTCATTTCCTGTAGTAAAAGTGTTTTTTCCATTCTTTTTTCCTCTTCCATTCATATATATATACATCATGGCTAAATGTTAACTTTAATAGTATCAGCCCATGCAACATCACTGAGACATAGACTATCTCCTCACAGGAAAAACTACAGTCTAGAATATAATAATTTCACTGCATGAATCATTACAAATGTCGTTTTGAATGTCTAAAAAAAAAAAAAAAAAAACATGAAAATTTGTCATTCTGATGTCTAAAACAATGCTGCACATTTTTACCTTCCTGTTCTGAGATGTTTTTCTTTGCATCCCAACCACAGTTTAGCATCTCATGCCAAACACTGGTTATTTTAGTTCACGTTTGAGAGACTTTACAGCCCTATCATCACCCATTTATTATCCATCTGTCACCAAAAAGCAAAGACCTACCTCTCAACTCACAGCAGCAGGTCAGGGTTTTGTTTAAATGATTTGTAAATGATTTTTTTTCCCAGACAAACATCACAATTTCACACCCTGCTCTGCACAATACAAAAGAGATCACACTTAAAGAACACCAGGTGAGTCCTTTGTTCTTACTCTGCCATTACAGTAATAACAACATCAACTGTTCTAGCAAAAACTAGACTAAGTATGGAAGCCTCGAGTTTGCTCAAGCCAGCAGGATCCCAGTCTGCAATACCTGCAAATAATAAGGTCTAGAGGTACTGTCAGACCGCAAGCTGTTTCTGAAGAGGCAGCTGTACTTTCCAGGCTGTGGCACTTGCCAGTACCAGTCCATGCATGTGTGGCCAGGTGCCACCCTCTCCTTCCTGTCAGCCAGAGCTGCCCATTGCCTGAACCTCCAGCAGCCTGCCACAGGCTCTTGCTACACTAGCAGAAAATTGTTCTTTGTTTTTAATTCATTTCCTGCTGACTTTGTGAGAGCCAGAGCTGGTGTAAGGGAAAGCACAAGACAAGGCTGCAACTATTTAGGCTGGATCAAACTGCTGTTGAACAGCAGTCTTGTGAAACTGAATTGTTTCTCTGCCTTCTTTTTAATCCCATTTTTAACTGAGAGAAACCGAGGGGAAAAAATCTCGTAATCTTTGCCCTACTTCAGCACTACTGCAGAAACCTTACTTCAACAGAAGATGAATGTAAAATTAATACAGCAGCACAGCACTTGCAGTGATCTAATGCTCCTGATATAGCCATACAGTGCGCTGCACACCAGGCAAATACTAAGCCCATTCCAGGACATACTGCAGCTGCATGCTGTCCAGTATTCCAGACCAGAATGCTCACTCTGACTGCAGCTGTTAATGACCAACATCAAAGAGCACACTGCACATAAGCTCCATGAGATCAGTAAGGATTTCACAGACTCAACTGTCTTTCTAAATAGAACAGCATGAGAATCCTAAATAAAAGTTAAATTGCACTTTCTAAGATCAGTCTTTATAACAGTTCATGGTACCTAATAGCAGGGAGACACTTAGGGAAAGCAATTTCACTCCACAACCTGATTTGAGAAGGAAGAAAAAAAAAAAAAAAAAGACAGAAAGCCCTTCATTAAAAGATTTTCCATTCAGTATGATATTAAAAAAAATAAAAAAGTTGCTAACCTGATTGCCTAAAGAAGAGGGCCCCGCATCCCCAGCACTCCTGCCCTCCTGGAGCTCTGGCAGAAGGGTGGCAGCAGCAGCAGCAGCAGCAGCTGGCCCTGCCCCACTGGCAGCACACAGAGGAGGCTGGGTGCTGACTCAAGATGCTCCCGGAACATGGCTGCACAGGCTGCAGCCTTGGCTGGCCTCTTCCCACATTCATGACTTCTCACCTGGGCTGCGTTATCAGAGTCCATCAGAAAGGAGAGTTGCCATAACTCGTAGCAATCACTAAAATGATTTAATAGATTATCCTGTCCCTACAAAGCATTTTCAAAGATACCCTGAAAAAAATGTACCTTGTTAGCTTAGGGAGGTGGGGAGGATGAGGAAATTCTGTAGTAGAGCAAGACTCCCGATAGCATCAAGTCACCCACAACCTGTGGCAGCACCTAAGCTGCCACTGGCACAAGCTGCCCAGAGAAGCTGTGGTGCCCCATCCCTGCAGGCACTCAAGGCCACGTTGGATGGGGCCCGGGGCAGCCTGAGCTGGTGGGGGCAGCCCTGCCCACAGCAGGGGTTGGGGCTGGGTGGGCTTTAAGGTCCCTTCCAACTCAAACAATTCAATGATTCTTTGCAAATTAAAGCTGCATTCCCTTCCTACCAACAACACGATGTCAACATGCTCCCCATCAAACAACAGAAATACTGAACTCCAACAGCAAAATTTTCAATCATTTTCCACTCAGAAGCAAAAGAGCTTCAGCACATTTGCTGGAAGTAGCAGGCGGCTGCAAAATCCTTGCCTGGTCTACAAGTAACACAGAAGTGTTTGTACAGTGCATACACACTCTCAGCTAGCATTAAAAAGTAGGTGGCACAGTTACCAGCCTTCTTCTTTACAACACCTCTAGAAAAAGCTCCAAGGCAACATGCCAAGGCAACAGGATATGGAACTGGTGACAAACAGGGACCTCTGTCCATCTTTAACATCATGAAGCCCAGAGGTTATCCAGCAGGTCAAAAGAAAGGTACCTAATGCAGCAGCCCAGTCAGCTTCAGGTGAGGGGTGATTATGGCTCAACCAGGGCTGTCACAAGACATGTTCTGTGCCTTTCAATATGACTCCTGTAAGACACATGCAAGACTAGAGTGAACTTTTAAGGCCTCCCACTATGATGGGAGATATGTTTCAATTTCCAAACAAATAAAGGAAAATTGCGGTAAAGAAAAGGCTTAATTCCAGTATCCCACAAAAAATAAAAAAGAAAATGTAAACTTAGGTGCCTGAATCAAACAAGTTTGCAGATGATAATCACCAAATGAGAAGACACTCAAGTAAGAAGAGAAAACGCTAGTGGCAAAGACTCTAAACGAAAAAAGCACACCCCTTTAACAAATCACAAATCATGTAAGTGACAAAAGCGGAATTTGAAAAAAAGAAGCTGAAAAATATGAAAGCATCTGTCCAAGTGAGAAAGCATACCAAGAGGGGAAACGCCACTCTGCAAGCACTCCAAAAGCTATCAGCATTATCATATTTACAAATGGTTTCTCAGTCATAACATGAGATTTCTAGAACACTGGGAAACACACAGTGTTCAGTTATCTAGCCAGGCTGTTTGCTCCTATGCACTTTGGAAAGCATTTATTTGGAAAAAAAAGAAGAAAAGTTCATTGCCAGAAGCTGCATTCCCAGAAGACATTTTATTTTGAAGCCGCCTTCACATGAATAAAATGAAATTGAACACAAAAGGAAAAAGGGGTCTGTTCTCACCATCTCCTCCTGTTCTGCAAAGAATGACAAATGCCACATACCAACTCTTTGCCTGCTGTTCACTTTAAAGCACACGGAGAGCACACACCTGAATGCACATGAATACCATGTTCAGCTTCCACATAACACTTTCATCACAGTTAAATATGACTTCTCAAAATGAACTCCTAAAAGCAGTTTCACTGAAACTCAGACAAAGTTTTAGAATTGAGACAGGTACCTCACTTCTCTTGAGGTTGCACAGCTGTAAGAAGAACATCTATCACAGAAACCACGTGCAAACCTCAAGTCTAGTACTCACTATTCATCAAAAGGAATAAATGGCATTAAGCATAGCTACGCAATTCACTGTTCAAAACTTTCAGGCTTCAGACCCTAATGATGAATAAATATCCTGTTTAAATCAAAGGGAACCATGTGGATTATGGGGTACAACACAAGCGAAATTATGACAACTTAATTGGTAGGAAGGAGCCACAGAGACATGTAATGCTACTATATGGCATGCATTAATTTCCATAAATTTCGCCTAGACAGAGTCAAGAGATATAGGACAATTGAACAGCGATGTAACAAGCCTTTAAAACACTACTGCTTTCTGAAAATCTTCTAATAAATACATCAAATATGTTTTTCTGTCTACATGAGCTTATATGCACACGTTTTTGCTACATGACTAAGAAGGTTTTAGTCAAAAATGTCATAAGTACCATCTACATTTACTTGAAAACTGAACAAGATAAAACTGATTTTCTTAGTAAGAAACAGTTTAAGATGTTGTACAGTGTACACTTTTTTCAGCAAGAATCTACCAATTAAAATTATTCAGAATTCTCCAATAAACAAAAGCACCAAGTCAAAGTTGCATGCTTCAGAATTTAAAAACTTGCATATGGCTATTTCTGCTACATTAAGAAAAAATATTACACAATATTATTATATATATTATAATTATATATATTATAATTATATCATCCAATATAATATTATAAAATAATATTATATAACTATAATAATAATACACAAATTGACGTCAGGTGTTGTTTCCAGTGTTAACCTACTTGCACCTCAGCCTTCAAATTATTCCATATCACACATACGTCTTTACTTATGAGAGCTCTGTTACAACCGTAAAAACTCAGTGTTGCAATCTCTCACAACGGTCCCAGCATAAGACAACACCTGCTTTCAAGAAAACACTCATGCTGATGGCTTTCAGCATGCTCTTGAATTTCAACGAGTCATGTATATTGCTCTGAAAGTAACGCTTCCTATTTATTTTCATGGGAACTACAACATGAGATGCAAAGAGCACAGTAACACTATTTGACAGAACAAAATCTCAGCCACATAAAAACATTTTTCAATATAGTCACCACCATT
>JAOWBP010000001.1:82283982-82295853 GCA_028571105.1 Tragopan temminckii | reverse complement strand
TGGATGATATGGCTCGACTGATAGGCACATCCCTAAGACTTTCACAGGTAACCAGGAGAATTACTAGGAACCAACCGAGAATCTTACCTTTCCAAATCACCACTCTCTTGCTCTCTAGTGAAGCCTGAACCCATAGCTTGTCATTGAGCCTGCTTCATTGCACAACACAGACTGCAGGGTAATAATCTGACCCCGAAGAAAATTAGTACACCAGCTGCTTACAATTGCAAATCTTTGAAAACGTGTCTTCCCTTTTCTAGCCCTGCCAGACAGACATCCTTATGACAAAGTAGGAAAAGACAAACTAAGGAAGTAGATTTTATCAACTCCTCTATTATTACTTCTTAGGAAGTTGCAACACCTTCTGGTTCTGACACAGCTATTACTGCAGCAGCCTCATCACAACAGATACTGCTCTCATGCGCTTTCTGGAACTTTAAAAATGCAGACAGTTAGGATTGGGCTCATCACACCAATAGTTGAGGGAGCTTCGTGTTTGCAACCTATAGAGCTGTAAACTCCTCCCTACTAAAAAGGCAGTTGCATTCTCAACCACAGTGCTGTAATTTCAGCCCAGTTGTCCAGAGAGTCTGTGTGAAGAAGACGTTGTGGCAGACAAGCAGACAGCAGATACTTGCTGCCATGGCTGGAGCAGCCTCATTCCCTCTGTGTCTGCAGCAAATTGTTGCTGCCCAGTGCCACCGGACCAGTTCTATTCATCAGGAAACAGAAATGAGGTGAACTGGGAGAGAACCACAAATATCGGAACTATTGCTAGTACAAAACTTACTTGCCTGGGTCTAAGTTTAAAGTGAGAAATTAACAAACTCCAGCTATAAATCAGCTTAGGTAACATCTGAGCCATCTCACTTCAGATCTCTTATCTTTTCACGAGGAAAGTTGCAGCAGAACTGCTGTCATGTTGCTGCATACAGCATTCACACACACAGAAATTCTACTTTTTCCTGTAATTCCACTTGATTGTTTCAACAAATAACAAGAATAGGTTACTACAGAAAAAATGGTCCACTCCCAACATTAAAGACTTAAAGTAGGATAGATTAACTTGTAATTGAAGACAACTTTCCTGCTACTCCAGGATGGTGGCAATAGCCTGTTTGAAAAAATGGTATTTTCTGAATGTGTGCATATGTTATGTTGCCATTTAAGTGGTGCCACTCCTTGTATAAAACTCACTTTGCATAATTACAGACAGTTTTGCAAAATATTTATTTGCATTCTTTGGTGCCTACATACCACATAGTTATTCATTTGAGAATGTTTGTAACAGCCTTCTGTTACAGCTATTTAAATGGAGCTAAGTATCAATTTCTTCAACACTATGAGAAAAAAAAAGAAAAAAGAAGTATAAAGATTTTTGGAGATTCAGGCTACAGAAGTATACCCATGACAGAAATGAGTGATGATTTAAGGCACTATTCCTTTTTTAAACTCTTAAGCCCTCCACAATTTGCTACCACTTGTTTGCCAAGGGAAAGCATCGCCACAGAAAAGCAGCAGGCTGGGGCTGTGTGCACATCTCAGATGCAAAGTCCAGCAATTTCCTTTAAAGTGCTGATGAAAGACTGTTTGTGCAAAGACAGCAGACTTTGTGCTGAGACATGTGCAGGTGTTCCATCCTGCCAAGCCAGCTGTGGGAGGGGAAGCTGATAAAAAAAGGGACAGAACAGACAGCTGGAGGGGCTGTGCCTCAAACTATTTCAGCTCACTTTGCCAGACTGTCTCTGTCCATGTCCCTGGATGGAAAGAGTGGGTAAGCTGCTTTGGTAAAGGAATAAATAGCAGTGTTATTTGTAAGAGTGTACTTGTGCTACAGATGAAGTAAACCTGTGACAGCTCCGTGTCCAAACAGAAGAATTTAGGATAATTCTGATTCATTGAATTCAGCACACCAAGTTTGCAACATCTCGGGTTTGGTGGACTTCTGCTGAACTCAAGGTGGAACACTGCTGGAGCCTTTCCACAGCTACTTCAGACAGCTGAGAGCAAAAGACCTTTGAGTTTTGTGGTTGTGCATCAGAGCCACCAGCTGAGATGATTAAAGACAGTGTACATGTTTACACAGAGCAGAGAGGCGCTGGAACTGCAGGCAGCACCATGGCCTCAGCGCAGCACGGTGCCAATAAGCACACTAGCTAGTGTGCACACTTCCAGAGAGCCACCCACATCAGTGCAGCTGGACTGATGGCAACGCTCTGTGAAGATGAAGCATAGATACATCAGCCTGGTGGGCTGCAAGGGAAGCACGGTAAGTTTGTTCATTGAGATAAGACATTCATTATGAAGGAAGAAAAGCATAAAGAGCACAACTCATATCTGATATATATGCGGGAGATTAATGGGGTGAGAGAGGTAACAAACAGAAAATTATAATGTAATATACTGTACATCATTTTCAGGATTCACCAATACTTTTGTGTCCAGATTTGTATTTTGTTGGTTTATTTCTCCCTCCCTTTAAACATTTTATCTTCCATTTCCTTTTGCCCTTTGCATCATTTCTTCCCATTTTTTGAGTATTTTTAAAATTTCACCAAAGCTCGGGTTTTTTTGCACGTACTAACTTGTAAAATGCAGGAGGCAGTTGTTATTCATTTTCACAGATGTAAACATAAATCTGAAATTGAAGTAGAAGACTTTGACTGGCTGAGTTTTTTTCATGCATAGACAAATCTTATCATAAAGCTGTAAAGAAGAATTGTCGTGCTGTCCTTCTTAGATACATATTTTAATTAATATTGGATATATTTAGTTTTCAGTGTACCTCTCCTATGCACAAAAGCCAATAGGTAGAATAGGAATATTCAGTTGCTATATAATGGGAGGATAATTATTAAAAAAAAAACAAAGCAACATTCATCAAAGTATTGTTCATTTAGATGGAAGAGCTGAGAGGTGTAATTAAGGTTAACTTGAATGTGAACTTGTATGTCCATGATTAAGTATCCATGCAGACAGATTAGATTTTTAACTTGACTATGCAGACTTCACAACCTGGTTGTTTTGGTAGATCTCACAGACCTGGTTCTACTTGTCTGTTAGCTCACAGCTCCAGTGCTCACAGCAGGTTTACACAGTGTAGAAGGGAGGTGATATCTGCATTCTTTCATATGACTAAGTTGCTCTGTCATGAACCTAGTATATACAAATGAAGATGTAGGACAAGATTCTTCATTACACCCACGAGAAGGAGTAACTCATTTGAACAGAAAAATATTTCAGACATAGCTTGAAGGGGATTCTGAACTAGCACAGACACGTTCATTTGGTGACAAACAGTCCTCTAAGGTCTACACACTCCTACAAAGTCGCCTACGTAGGAGAATTCTAGCTAATTAATTTGGCAGACTGGATTTCTTCTTCAGCCTACAAAGTGATGGGAAACGCATGAATGTGGCACAAGGAATCTGCTTCTGCAGGAAACAGATCAAAAACCCTGGAGGAAAAAAAAAAAAAAAAAAAAAAGAAAGAAAATCAGCCACTAGATAGTTGTTATATTCAAAGAACAGTGCAGTCAATGCTCATTACATAGTAACTACTTGCAGTGCATAACTAGTCTTCTTTATATTTGTGGTAGTTTCCCACACAGAAGAAAGAGCTAATGAATGGGCTCGGCTTCCTTCAAATTAGTGATATCTGCCTCCACCAACATTTCTTCCACTTACATAGGTGTTCTTTCGAATAATAAAATTTCCCAGCTTTCTATCACTGTCCAGCTTCCAGTGAGACCTATGACATAACACGTTGTGGTGATGTATGGAGATGTGTCGAGACATCCTAACAGGCTGTCTGACATGATTTCTTTGTTCCAAAGGTAATACCACATTTAAAACACACAGAGGTCAACTGGAACTAAAAAGTTCTCAGACGTCAGCAGAAGAAGAGCAATCTATACTTCAGGTAATGGAGAATTCTGTGCCTTGCTAAAGAATAATTAGTCTAAGATTTTTAATACAACACTTACATTTGTGAGTTGACTTTTCTCTCTCTCTTTAAAATAATCAAAATTATTTAGTCATGGGAAATCATGATTAAATAGACCTGTCCTGGAATTGGATTCTCCATTTCAAAGGACATTTCAAGTTGTCAGTTTTTTCCAATTTCAACTTAAATTCTATTTTGCTGCAGTTGCTGCAAAGTTTCATTCAGAGTTCAATTTTCTTTGGATCAAGTACAGCAATTTACATTTTATTAATTTTTAAATGTCCCAAACATTCCTTCCTGGATGTGTGAAATAAAATTTGTTGTGCGGTGGTTGTTGGGTTTTGTGTGTATGTTGGTTTTTTTAATGCCTTATTAGCTTTTCTTCAAACAGATCAACTCTGCATATTTTTTTAAAGCATTTCAATTTGGATAGAAACAATGCTGCTTTAATAAAGAGAATACCTAAACAAGTTATACTGAAGATCTACTGCATTTGGCATACACCTTTCTGTGTTTAGAGTTCCTAATCAGCCTCGTGTGTACTCAGAATAGAAGAATGAAAATGCTGGCAGTCATTCTTGAAGACCTTAGTTCAAGACTTTATTTCTTCAAAAATATACTTGTTAATATTGCCCTGGTACCTGTTTATATCTGAATGAAAGATGCCAGGAAAAACGTGACATCCCAGCTGTGCATGAGTAAATGTTAAAATCCATGGCATTTTAGAAGGCCTCTGCAGAGTACCGAACCACTGAAAAAAATTAAGTAAAGAAGCCTCATCCCCTCCCTTGAAGACTTTTCTGTACGAGAGAGGTTTTGTAAAGCTCTTGCTATAAATCATTATGCATCATTACCATAAGCCAAGCCAAACGTACTGTAAGAGCAGTTGTTGGTTGCAGACATACCTCTGATTAGCACTTTAAATTCAGCTTCAAACCCTTTTGATATCAGCCTTCACTTTAGCACATTAGATGCCATCTCTTTGAGGAGGGATCATTGTGAAAATCCTGATGCAGCAAATTTTGCAGCCGATAAATTTAATTCATAAGATAAGTAAAGCAAGGAGCCCTAACATGACCACCCATTTTTATATATCTACTATTTTTTTAAAAGGACTAGAGATTTGTATTTTACCTTGAGGTGATCATTTTTTGCCTTGGTCCAAGGTCCAAAATTTCAGAACACATTGGAAATCTCTCTACTTACCAGGCAAAAGCATTTTTACGCTATACACTATACATCATTTATATACTATTTTGACAGGCTTAATTTTCTGCTTACGTAATTCCATTTCCCCTGGATACATATGGCCATCTCTTTGTTATGTAGAACTGTAATTGCACAGAAGGAGGACGAGGTCATCAGTTAAGCTGTGATACATCCCTT
Source organism: Tragopan temminckii (assembly GCA_028571105.1). NCBI lineage: Eukaryota > Metazoa > Chordata > Aves > Galliformes > Phasianidae > Tragopan > Tragopan temminckii. Next base: position 82,290,522 of record JAOWBP010000001.1, on the reverse strand, counting down.
AATCAAGTCATCTAGAATAGCCTCAAATAAATAAAATGCCTTCTAAGTAAAATCAGATTCTCTTCTACCTAAATGCTAGGCTGCCACATTAACTGAGAAATAACATAAACATTAATAAAAAAGAAACACTGATAACAGAAAGCAAAATAGCACAGCTGTTACCCTCAGAAGTAGTCTTCAGATTTTTGTAGAAACTGAAGTTTCAGATGCAAGGAAAAATACAAGGAAATTTTTATGTCTTACTTGAGGAGAGTGGATAATTTCACTGGATGAGAAGGATGAATGCTACAGAATCTGGTAACAAATTTCAAGATCCAGATATTTGTAATAGTCTTTGAGTACAAGTCAATATTAAATAAATGATACAGCCGTGCAGTGTGATAAAGGACAGCAAGTTACAGGACTCCTTAACAGACACTCTCCAGCACAAAGATGCAGATCAGTGCCCATCTGAAGGAATACCTAAAGTAAATCACTGTCAATACTCACATTACCTTTGAAGGCTATTGGTTACTTCTCCAAACTTTAGTTTTGGGTAGACCTAAAACTGCGAACTCGGAAAAAACAGTCCCAGGTATATGTGAAGGTGAACCCACAACTTCAAATATCAAAGCACCACCAGTGTAATAAAAACATCACACATGACCGAACGAGCTCCATGTGGTCCATCTGTGAGACAGCAGTGGGGAGATCAGAGGTCCTGGGGTACCTGGGCCTGCTCCTGAGGCAGTTCTTCAAGTATAAAAGCACATTCAGTGCTTTCTGAATATAGATGTTATCATTCACAGCTGAAACCACAAATGGAACAAAGAATTAGTCAGAACTTAGCATCACACAATTTGCCTGGCATGAGTGTGAGCAGGAAGATCTTACCCACACATGTCAGAAAAATCACATATAATATACTTGTGTACTATTGAATCATGGCCTGAACCTCTGATTGATCACCTGAGGCAAGCACTGAGTCAGCTGCAGGAGCACAGGTGAAGGCAATTCAGCGGTGTGACCAGAAGGGGAGGAGCCTGGCTACACGTCTGCTAGATCCCATTTAAGGGCTGACTGCCACTCTGGAAGGTTCTCTTCCTGGAGACTGCTCCTTTTGGAGTTTTCCTACGAGCCCAGGATATTGGTGAGCATTTTTATTTATTTTTGATTACCCCTTTCCACCGTGATAATCTTTCTAGCTATACAATCAGCCTAACCACTCTATATTTGTTGGTTGTATGACTTGAAAAACAAAAGATAGGTATGACAGTGTGCCTACAAAGTAAAAGACAAACCAATGCCCTAAAAAGAGGTGATCATCTCAGTGGCCTGCAAGTCAGGTATATGATGTAGGAGATGATTCTAACTCATTATCTGTTTTGAAGCAGTGCTAAAGGAGACAAAGTAAAGACACGTTGGCTAGAAACTGATACCTCACCCTGTGTTCGTGTCCTCCTCACCCTGTAAGGAGATCCCCAGACCTGGCAGCCAGCCTCTAGCACAGGAACACTGAGACCACCAATGCAAATCCCTCCTATATCACCAAGGGTGTCTAAGGTGGTTTTCTTATCTCTCCCACAAACCTCCTCAGAAGGGTGGAAGAAAATTAGATTCCTGATCAAAAGTCTAACTTTGGTCAAGAATCCCCTAGGAGATCCTCTTTCTGTTAGCTACGAAGGGATTACTCAGAACTTAAAATAACAATTTTGTTGACCAAAATTAGTTTCCTGTAGCTGAGGATTGTAAAGTTCTTATCCTAATGCCTCAAGGCATTTACCTTGGACAAGATGAACAATTTCTTTTTCATGTTTTAAAAGGTGTTTTTGATGAATCAGTGTTTGAGATTCAGCCAAACATCCTTATATAATTTCCCAGAAGGACCAATGACAAAAACTTCTGTTAATAGGAATGAAAGATATAAGCAACCCACAATCCACAGTAAGCTCTCTAGTCACTTCCAAAATCTCTGCCATAACCCCATATCTCTTGAAGTCAGCATCTTTCTCTGACGCTATTAATAAAACAGAATTATTTATGCTATTATATATCACTGGAATTGTAGAAGCCTTGTTCCCTGTGGAAGCAAGAAAAGTGTATCATCTCTATTTAGAAGATATTGTAAGTCAAATAAATAATAGCCAGCCAGTTTTTTAATACTGTTATGATCACTGTACTATGCTACGCAGAGGCTATAATAAGACAATTGTTGAAAGCAGCTTTGTTTATTGTTAACCAATGAACTTGGAAGAGTGAAGGATTCTTGTCACAAGGCAGGATATAAGGAAGAAAAAAAATAACAGTGTACTTCTGTTGCTGATTTTATTCTGTAATATTTTGTGTAGTCCAAGTAGCTGATGATGCTATTTTCTTGGCAACAGAACAAGTAACTATTGTAACTAGAAGAAGCTAGAAAAATTTCATATGAAATATGCAGTATATGTTAGGGCTTTCTGAAAGATTACTGCAAATTTCAATAAATAATACTGTAGAGAGAACAGATGTAAGTGAAACAGGGAAGAATGGGATTGGACAGGCAAATTATTTCTTCAGCTTTCTCACGCCAATGAGAAATGAGCCAATGACACTCAGTAGTCCCATCATGCTCTGAAGCTGGTGATGATGCTATGTTATCGCAGGACAACATCTGAGATCAGCTTCCTTTCCTCTGGGCTGAACAAACCAGGATCATCAGCTGCTCCTCATGTGTCTTGCCCTCTAGATCCTTCAACACCTTTGTTGTCCTTCTTGGGATGCTCTCTAGTAGTTTTAAATCTTACATTGTAGCACCCAGAACTGCACACAGTTCAGGTTTTGGTGAATCAGTATGTCTGGAAATGCTCTTAAACTACTGCAGATAGACGTAAACACTTGAAGCATCTAACAGGTCTCATAAGCTCCCCAAAATAAAACCTGCCTGGCTCTACAGCTCTTCCACAAACTAAGCTTCCAATACAAGGTGCTTGCTGTCAAATTAGTTGCCTCTTGAGAAATCAAATTAGATGCCTCAAAATCTATATTTAAACCCTTGCTGCTACATAATCAGGCTATTAACACCATACACTCGCACATTCTTGGAGATCTGGGACAATTCCACAATTACTATACTCAGACTGGTGTTAAATTTCGGAGTCATTTACTGTGTATTAATTACATCATGTGAGAGTATGACATGACTAGTCTCTTACTAACGTTACCTGTGGTACGTAACACATGCATAGGACTTAAGTGACAGATTACTTTTTTATGCCCTACTCCGGATCACAACTTACCTATAAGGATTTTATAGTGCCACCATTCATTGATTTCCAATCTAGTGAAGGAAATAACGGCTAGTTTATAGTTATTACTAATTTCAGCTTATGACATACTCAAGATAGAAAACATCATGTAAAATCTCACTATTGCTGTTCTTTCCTGTACATTTGAGCTTTTTCCATTTGTTATTTCTTCTGCTTTGCCTGTGCTGTACCTTTCTCCTAATTTTTCAGGTGACAATAAGAACATGTACTATACAGGATATAAATATAAAAAGGGGAGCTTGAATGTACCATGATCAAAACATCACTAGTGCCTCAGACATCTCTAAGCAGCAAATGCACGTCCACTGTCATATTTCTCAACTCTCTACCACTGCATTTAATTAGAAAGTTGGGAGTCACACGTTATGATTTGCTGAGAAGATATGAAATAGAAACACTAAAAAGGAAACTGGAATGATTTCTTATTCTCTGTTATTTTCATATCAGCATGTCTTCACCAGGAAAAGGTTTCAATATTCATGTCATATTTTAATAATCAAAGAAGCTCTTTACACTATCAATGATTTCTTATTAAGATGCAAATCTAGAATAATCTCTGATTTTCTAGCAGAGCCCGAAAGCATTTTATTAATTAGACAGGCTCTATCTAGCTTCTGACAGCTTCCTTCATCACAGGAAAACTGACTTTAAAATTATCTTCTAAGTTCACATCTATGATCAGTAAGGGGCCTGAATTGTATGTAAGCCATCAAAATCATATGGTGATCTTTAATCGTCACTAAAAATCAGTGTGCATAGAAGATGTGAATGCTTTGGTTTAGTTGTTTAACTCATATTTTGAAAATCTATTCTGATGCCTGAGTTCCATTAGATGCTAAAATGAAACATCCCATGCCAGACAAGCAGAACGGTAGGTACTTCACTGACTCAGGACTTACTTCTAACTTCTTTCATTCGACTTCATGCCTTCTCCATTCCAAGATCTGTAGCACCTCCCTTGATCTTTTTAAACATACACCTTAGAAAGCATTAATCAATGAAGCATTCACAGTGATTATGTGATTACCACAGCTCATCTGTTCTTGTTATGTGGTCCGTAAGTTATCTTCAGTGTGTTTTGATGCTGTCTCAGTTTGAGAAATGAAATCCTTGAGATAAGCACCATGGCTTGTTTTCATCTGTAGAGCATTTGCCTTCCTAACAATCAATAACAGATTAATGATAAATTAATAATATTTCCATTCCTTTAAGACCTCAAGTTATACTGAGCAGAACTCAGCTAAAGCCAACAGGTGCCAAAGCTTAAGCTGGAGGAGAACCCCCTATCCTGGTGGATGCTTTTGGATTTTCTTCATAAATCTTGGCAGGCTGACCAACCATGCTCTTTAGTTGTAGCCACAATGAAAACCCGAACAAGATCAGATAAGTACAGATATTTTTCCACTCACATTCAAAAGAGCAAATAGTCCAAAAAGGCTGGATTGGGCTGCCCCTGATTCAATAATGAGTTTGTTTCCATGATAAATTTTCAGTTTCCCAAATTTCACTAGTACTACTCAGTAACTTAATTAAAAATTAAAACCAGAGATTTGTTTGAAGGACATAATTTAGCTAAATAAACTACAGCGAAGAACTTACATAGTCTAGCCCTCTAAATTTACCTCTCACAGGGTATTCTAATGGCATTACAACATAAGTCCACATGGCGTTAGCATTGCCTCACATAACGCATTCAATCTTCTGACTTTTTTTAAAACAGGTGGTTAATTGCAGGTTAAATACCATCTGAGTAGAGCTTAACTTGAAACAATAGTCTCCACCTAAATTTTACTCACTTTTTTTTATTTCTAAAAATTAGATAGCTGAAAGATAACAGATTACAATCTGGCCAGAAGAGCACTCTGTTATGAACACTGACTATCCAGATGCCAGAAAACTCACTTCTCTTTGTCATTTCTTAGGGTCAGATTCTCAATCCAGTTCTTATCCTAGCAGGTCAAAAAGGCTGGATCACTTTCCACAGTGAATGAAAGTACTCCTAACCTCAACATTTCTGCCGTGAAGTGGGTGAGCTAAATCTGGCAACTTTACCTCTTTCAGGCAGATGTGTAGCTCTGCCCGGCCTGATGAATCTCTTACTACCAGCTGTGTTTATCTGACCAGAGGCAAATCACTGAGGAAACATCACTGCTTCTCCTGAAAAGGAAGCGAACAGCTGCGCCTCACGTAATCTGTTCCTAGACCCGCCTGCCTCCCCTTCATTCCTCTCTACGTCCCATCGCACTTGCTGAACTTTTACTCTGCTTCCTTGTACCCTTAGAAACTCCGTGACTCGGACTGAGTTTTGCCCACAATCGGTTCCCACCCCGCGGCCCCGGACTGCAGATAGCCTCCGGCAGCGGGGCGGGAGCGGCGGGACCCGCCCGGCAGCGCCACCGCCCCTGAGGCAGCCATACACCGCCGGCGGCCGCGGCCCGGCGTCGCCACCTGCTGGGCGCCGTTCTTCTCAACCCTTACCCGCGCAAAGCCCGTGTCCTTTTCCTCGCGGGGACGTGCTTGTACTGCCCTCCACCTGAGTTCAGATTCCTGTCCCTAACTTACCGTATTACGGAGAGCTTGCTGGTGTGCCTGCCCTTCAGTAGCTGCTTAACCCTTTTCTGCTCTGAGATGGCTGCAAATACCAGAGGCTGTGTTCATTCTGACACTGCTCTTCTTGGGGAAGTTAAACCTTAAGCAAGCCTGAGGTGAACATCCTGCAGAACACCGTTTCATGAACATTTGCTTTTTTCCAGCCAAGCTGGTAATCTCCTCAAAAGCTACACAGTGTTTTGCTGATCAGATTACATTTTTGTTTTATTTTTTATCTTTGCAACCATTATTTTTCTTCAGATTCCTTGTTCCAGTCTAGACATTCCATGATTCTGACCAGGAGTTATGGTCATTATTATTTTGTTACTGATATTAGCCTCTTTGTTCTCTTTAGCTATTAAGAAATTGACTTCTCTCCTTTCCCATTACTATGTATTAATCTAAGTGAAGATTGTTATTGCTGCACAAACATTGCACCTCTCTTTATACACTGCTGTACGGGAGACCTCTTTGTGGCCTTCCAGTACTTGAAGGGAGCTTATAAACAGGAGAGGGAACGACTGCCTACATGGGTGGATAGTGATAGGACAAGAGGGAATGGTCTTAAACTGAGACAGAGGAGGTTTAGCTTAGATATTAGGAGGAAGTTTTTCACACAGAGGGTGGTGACGCACTGGAACAGGTTGCCCAAGGAGGTTGTGGATGC
>JAOWBP010000001.1:82249476-82271805 GCA_028571105.1 Tragopan temminckii | reverse complement strand
TCTGCTTGTACCTGGCTTTGTGTTTCCTTTGTCTTTTCTCTTTCAAACCTAGTGATTGTGCAGTTGCAGGGTGAGCTGGATTAGTTAGGTGGCTCAACAGAGAACAAAACCACCAAGACAGTCAGATGGGCTATTCTGAGTCAAAGCACTAGGTAGGTCTTCTGCACGGGAGCTGGAGGCACACATCTGGGGAAGAAAGGCAGGAGCAGGACTTTCCTGCAGCAGCACTTTGCCTTTGCACCAAGCTGGCTGCAACATGATATCACACATTTTCAGGCCACTAAAAATGTCATGCAAACACCACTTTGGTTTTTATTTGTTTTGTTTCTGAAACTGAAGTTAGGTCACATCCTGGCTGCTGATCTGTAATGTTAGAATCATGTAATCTCCTGGAGTTCACTGGGTTCACAGCTGCTACAAAACAGGTGGCCTGAGAGAATTAGACCAATAAAAGAAGTGTAAGTAAACTTGGGTTTATTTATTTTTTGTTTTATTGTTATTCCCCCCTCCCAACACTATATTCACAAGGCTGTTGTCTATAACACTATAAACTGTACTACTCAAGAGAAGCAGTCATTGAAAATAATGAAGACAATACATTGTGAATCCACGAGTTTATAAAAAATGGCCTCTACAGATCGGTAGTGCCTATTGAATAGACTTACTTGGACAACAGCTACCATATGTATCCAAGTTGTAACAGATTCTTAAGTATGTGATACATGTATGTTAAAAGCCAGATCTTCTCTCACTAAGAATATGTGTTAAAAACACAAATTCCTGTCTGGTGATTTCCTGGTCTAACAGTCTTGGTATAAAGAAATAAATAAGAGAGGAATTACAGTTATTAAAATGCAACTAAAAAAAAGCCACCAACAAAAGACATTGATGGTTTAGCATTATGTATATTTTGTTATTATTTTCTGTCTTTTGAGTGTGATATGTCATGTTAGTTTATTTTATAGGCATTTATGCCTTTGATAGCATAATAATAAAGTATTTATTGCTAACTGTGATTTTCTCACTTTAGTTTACTTGCTTTAGAAACCTATGAATAAAAAACAAACACACTGGTGGTAGTCAGAACTACACCCAGACATAGCAAACTGGCACCCAGACTGTACTATGCTAGTTGAACATCTTGCTTTTCTTCTTGATGGACTTAGGAACAAGGCATCTTCCACTGTAGACAGCTAGACTGTTTACCTCAGTGTTAGCTACTCAATATTGGAAGACACATATGGATTAAATATGCAACAGCCCAGATCTTAGAAAGGGATGCCTGCATAGATATGAAATCACGGAATAAAAGAATGCATACTTTCACAGAAAAACACAATCCAATTGCAAGATTATGAGGCTACAAGCTGAGAATGACAGATGAGAAAACATGACTCTTTTATCTACATATTTTCATGTGAATAGTTAGTTGTGCTACCTAACTTTAAAATTCACAGTCTAATTTCAAGACAGACATCAAAGGAGTAAACTATGATGTGGTCTGTGTTCCCGTGCAAGGTAGTTGTACTCAGGACAGCTCTCATGGTCTTTGAGCCAGACTGTTTGCTTATTTGTCTGATGCGCAAGGAAGAAAAGAAGAGGGGGAAATCTGGGCTGTAAAATTCCATTCATTGGCAAGCACAGCTAGTTCAAGGGGAAAAGGAATCATGGTGTACTGCTGATCCAGGCCCACAGCAGAGTATGTCTGAATCAATTCTTCCCATGTGATTCAAGGCAAACTGTAATTAATATTTCTTCATTTGGTGTCCTTCATTTAGTTTTGAAGCTTCATACCTAGCCATGGAAACCATGCGTAATGTCTGTTTGATTCATGCTGAAAAATCATGGAAAAGAAAAAGGTGGTTATTTTAGCTAGGCTGCTGGTAGAAATAACCAAAGTTCCCAAGTGTTAAATTAAGGTAACAAGAGCCAGAATGAATTAATATGAAGCAGATTATCATGACATAACAAGCCATTCAGTATTGTCAAAGTACTCTTTAAAACTAGCTTGATAGCATACAGTCAGCAGTGCTGAATTTTCTAAGGAGATGCTTGCCAGGTTTTCATGATAGTTTTGTTATGGAATAAAAAACAGTATTTCAGATGGTATAAAGGAATGAGGAAAGTCACAGAAGCAGGAAGAAGCACCAGTTATTTAACAGGAATCTCAGAAACTATGCACAGGCACAAATACTGTAAGTTGCTCTGAGAAGATGGGAGTATTTTGAAAAATGTATCTTTTGTTAGAGAACCAGTACTGCTCTTATAAAATCTGTATCTTTTTTTCCTGTTACTTTCTGTGGTAATGAAATCTTTGTTTCTGTGGGGCACATGCATAGGTGGCAAAATAAGTTATTTCCTGATTATGGTAAGTGGAAAGATCCTGGTTTGCAAGTCTTCAGTTTGCTCTGGAAGCAAAAAACAACATCTCGACTCTTAAGGTCAAGAAAAGTTAAAGCAGGAACGACAAAAAGATCAACTATGTCACCCACCATTAGTCATCTACAGACAGTCAGCATGGTGCTGTCAATGCCAACCCCTTGGAATTTTGTAGTCAAATTCCAAATCTGTCTTTCTCACTGATAGCCATCCCAAGCTTCGGCTCATGATTGTAATAATCCAATTTACCAGGACTGAGGTTGGCAGCTTCCAGTCTCTGGCACCATGGTGAGCAGAGCAGAGCAGAGCTGTCCTGAAAGGCACACCAGCACCTTGCAGGACGTTCCCCAGAGTTTGTGAACCACCGTACCCCTTCATCACCTTCTGCTCCAAGTGCATTCCTTTGACCTTTTCCCACCCTGGCATAGATTTACAAAAACATGTACACTAATAAACACTTAAAAAGCAATCTTCATTCCCTATCTTTTTCTCATAAAACAACCCACTACCAAAGGTTTCTCTCTACACTGGCTCTTCTCCCTGGGGACAGGATGAAAGGAGAAACAAGTGACAGATGTTAGCTGTTTTGGTTAATGCACTATTAGGAAGCACTCAGACACTACGGTGATGAGGGCATTATAAAAGTCCGCGTGGGAGAGAACAGAACGAGCACAACGCATGTAACATCAGAGGCACGATTGCGTACAGCTTGCTTGTCGCACCTTGCTAAGGAGCCCTGTCTGCTGGCCAAGCCACTCCATTTCGTCTGTCCCGCTGTTGACAATAGGACAGAGAAACATACAGGGTGAGCGCTCTTTCAGAGAATGTGTACTCTGTCTTCCATTTCCCAAAGCACTCAAGGGATTAAACAATAAGAATCACAGCCAGCATTAGCATTTTAATGGGGAACAACGAGTGTGAAAATTCTCATAATTTGGCCTTTGAGCACCATCTGAGAAAAAAAAAACTGCAGGCAAAGAGGGACAGAGACAGAGAACGTACTCTGACCAGACTTATGAGAAATTCAGCATGTGTTTTAATGAGGGATGGGTTAAAGTAAGTCAGTGCAGTTGACCTTGTTGGAGACACATTTTCCTCATGCAAAATCCTGACATTTCAGACCTGCTTTCACACATTCCATGAATAGATGCTATTACTCATTATCACATTTATCATTACAAGTATAAAACAATGAGGTGTCAACGAGGGGAAAGATTAAAATAGGCTTTACTATTTTTTTTTTTTCCTCGGCAGAAAGTACCTGGCAAAGGTAATTATGTGGCAACTTCTTCTAAGAGAGCGAAAAGAAGCCAAGTTTCTGACATCCAAAAGTGTTCCTCTGAGGTGTTGTTCAACCCAGACCAAAACTTTCCATTATCCTGATCCTTTCCAGACCAGCATAAGATATTGAACTGAGCTTGGAGAGGTAATAGCCAATTCTTCCCTTTGTTGTGGGTTTTATTTTCGACTTCATTGCAGGTAACATCAAGTGCAGTGCAGCTCTTTGCTCCTATTTTGGAGGAAAGTCGATGCAGCTTTCATGTATGGCAATAAACTGCATTATAAAGAACAACTTGACAGTCAATTTCTGAATCCATTTGTGGCAAACTGTCATGGGATAGCTAGGGCGGATGGGAAGCGACGCAATTACTGAGGTGTGGAGAAGGGTGAACACCTGGCACGCAAAACTGGAGAGGCATATATTATCTTCTTACATACATCACTCACTAAGCCCACAGTGAGCCCGGCTCTGTCCACAATGATGCTCAGGATGGTTCACAGGCTTCCTCATTTGCTCTGCTGTGCCATGATGGTTCTGTTCTCTTTTTCTTTTTCTTTTTTTTTAGCAGGTAGGATTTGTGGTTTTTTTTTTTTCAAACCTGACCTGTTCGCTGGGCGGCTTCACAATACGGCCAGCACACAGGAAGAAGGCAGAACATAGTGGCATGAGACAAAAATGGGCAGGAACCATGTGAGGAGAAGGTGGTTACGAAAGGTCTGGGAGGTATTGCCATTCACAGCACCGCTCACGCAGCAAAGCAGGCTCCTAAGACTATCCCACCATCCTAAATGTGGTGATACATGCTGCGTGCTGGGAATGGGAATCATGCAGTTAGAAGTGCCCTCATATATTTTTTTTAATAGAAAGAAAACTGGCTTTTCACCGATAGTAAACCCTGCTATTTGCAAATGAACTTTTTTTTTTTAATGCATCAGTTAATAGAAGTCTCTGTCATTTAGCCAAATGCAAACTCAAGTGAATAAGATTGTCAATTATTGGTATAATATTGAAAGAAAAGTATTCAGAACTAATTGTATGCTTCTCTTGGATAGCCAGCTTCTATCACTTTGTTTTTGCAGTGCCATCTTCTCTCCAACTGACAGTACGATGGCTTTTTTTTTTTTTAATCGAATTTTCTCTTTTGAAAAAATTAAAGCCTTAGTTAAAAAAACCCCACAACCCTAGCCTCCACAAAATAAACCCATTAATTACATTTTGATGCCATTCCATTGTGACCAGCAAAACATCCAAAATGACTAGAAAATCTGTTGAGGACGGTAGAAAAATTGTTAGTTCTATATGCTCATTTCAGCAATGCAAAGATGATCCTGCTTACATCAAAAGGAGTGTTAGCATTACTCTAGCTATAGAAAAGCTGCAGAACACTGCCTTTACTCAAGTACTCCTCCCACAAACGTCCACAAAGAGTCTATTCTGCTTTTCTAGATATTGCATTATGCAAGTGATAAAGTGCTGCATGCAGTACTGACAGCAGAATAATATCTAAAATAGTGTTATGTGATAGAGCTTGTGATACAAGAAGCTTTGTGTGGGAACGGATAGTGCCCCACTGACGCAGAATATCATATTAACCTCTGTATATTTTACAGCATCAAATGTCAAATATACACGCCCCTATGCAGACCAAATGAAAAGAGGCATTGCCTGATTTTGAAAACAACTTGATTTCCATTTAATGATCAAAGATTCACAGATTTAAAAGGCCAGAGGGACCATCGTGATCATTTTGTCTGACCTCCTGTATCACACAGGCCAGAGAACCTCACCCATTAATTTCTGCCACAAGACCATAACTCCTGCTCGTGTGAATATAATTCTTTTAGAGGCATATTGCCTAATGCCCAGTACCATGGCTGTTAGTAAACTAGAATGGGTAACTGCTATAACCATCTCGTGAGGGATATATTTCTTGTGAGCTTTGTTTAAAACTTCTGAACGGTTTCACCACCATCTCTGACAAATGAAGCCTTGCACTTAGTCTGTCAGCAGCTAAAAGCTCAGCGATGCGTATTTCTCCAAGAACTGCCTAACCCTTGGCCTCTGCCAGTGAAGGTGCCAGGTCTGGTGGCAGTTTCTGTAATATGGAGAGTTTTCAGCTCCAAAGTGGACAGACAAGTTAATTCCCTCCATGTGGGCCACCGGACAGCCATCAGGTGGTGATCAATTTCATTGGCTGCATACACACATGGGGTTCACTTTTGTAAATGTAAGTCACTGAAATACTGTACTGTTCTACAATGAGCACTGTTACTGATATTTTCTAACAACTCATTTTCCTCTTCTAAACTATAATCATAATTTTCCATTCTAGACACTTGTTAAAACAGATTGATTTAGCACATGCTATTTCACAGCAGCACCAACAGTAGGTAGCCCCTGCCTGTAAAAGTTTTAAATCTAAACTGCAGAGAATATGCCATGGTATATATCAGGAGGTTTTTAATATGATACAACTCTTAAGATAACTCCTGTCACTACGCTTTGATATTTTGCATTTCCTGTAAATTAATCTTTCATTTCCAACTGTTAATCTCTGGAACTGCAATGTACAATATAAATGGGATCTGTTAAAAATAGCAGAGTAATATAATGAATTAAAATGACAGTAAAGAAAAAAAAAAAAAACTTCAGTTGTGCCAGAAATCAGTTCAATATGCTGGCTTAGTCTTTTTTAAATGAAATGGAACTGATGAAGTTAAATGCAGTTCTTGCGCAGAAAAATATGTATGATAAATATTTATGTGGTCAGCACTTTAGAAATTACATATGGTCACCATATAAAACTATATGATAAAAACTTGGGATAACTTTATTATTTTTATGTGGGATATAAACAAACATAAGATTGCAGTGAATGATAAATAGTTCTGTCCCTTATAAAGCCACATCTATTAGAACGTAACGGAGTGCTGTTACCCCTTCTGTCTGAGAGATTGGTTTTCAGAGACATGGTTTTATTTAATTAGAACTAGAAATGGTTAGGAGAGCAGTCATCTTTGCTGATGGTGTTAAATATTTGTGTATTTCACACAAAGAAAGCACACATCTGTAGATTTGCATTTAGGAGTATTCAGACAAGTGACAACTCTTTATGTTCTCAGCCCAGAAATCTCTCTGAAGACCTTCAGAAAAGCCATGTTCCAGTGCTTCTTTAAGTTGCATCTTGGTTTGTGTTGTTGCTTCTTTTTCAGTTTCTCTTTCTGTCTTCCACTCCTGCGTTGTTCAGCAAAATCTCCCTGACTATTCCTGCTTTTGTTTTGAGAAGTGACATGCTGTAGCGTTTCACTTAACCATCTCCTTATATATCACCACTTGATTTCCATGCTGGAAAGCAATGATTTTTTCAGTCAATGTAATCAAACATAGTGTTACATTCTACCATTGTCAATGAATCATGAGAGACTCTGTATTAATACTTAACCTTTTATATTGTGCTCGTGAAAGACAGCTGGGAAAAGAGAAACAAAAAGCAGCTCTACAAAATATGGCCCAGAACAAATGCCACAAAGAAACTCACACAGTGCTCTCTGTACCTTGTAGTGGCTTCACTTTATTTGCTGATGGTTCCAATTGTTAGCTGAACAGCTGTAATACCACCACCACCAACATACTCTGCATCACCTAATGCCAAGCATATATAGTAGCCCTCCCAAATCCTAATGACTTTTTGCACAATAAAAGGCCACGGGACAGAGCCTTTGGCTATGGGTGCTGTTTAGAGCTTAGTTGGATTTTTTTATTACTGGAATCTTCCAAGGGATTTTGGTTCATTCACCTCACATCTGTCCACTCCAGATGCAGGTGTCATGTTCGGGCTCTGATGCTGCAATGAGTTGAAGCCCACAGGCTTTGGCAGCATCAGGGGACAGTTTCCAGCAGGAAATATATGTGAAGACCTCTTTGCTCCTATGCATAGGTTCAGGAATCTGCCTGTGGAGGACAGGGAACATGCATGTACAGAAATTAGGAAGCTAAGGTAAGTTACAGTCCAAAAACGGTGTTAATTACCTCAATCAACTAATCTGCAGTCTTTTGTGCTTACTGATCTCAGGTCAGTGTCATAAGAATAGCTAAATAACTGCTTCTCTGAAAGGTTTATGTAGTATTTGGATGGAATTAACCTAAATTTAACTGTCTAAAAATGAACCTCTATTCTATACCTAGACTCAACAAACAGGAAGATACCCTCAGCAATGACACATCTCATTGCATATTGCATCTGCATTGGAAAAGGATGAATTGCCCTCTGGAAGTACTGTAACACTTATTTATATCTAATATAATAGCTTAGTCTAGATGTTTACATTAAGAAAATGTGAGATGTTTCTTAATATTGCTGTGCATTTACATTGCATTTACAGAAACAATCTTGCTTAGGTACCAGAAGCAGTCTGTCCATAGTCTACATGTAATGAACATTTCTGATGTTATGAATTTGAAGACTACCTTGGATCAGTCTTTGCACAGCAGTGTTGTGGCTTTAAGCCACAGCTATTTATTGCAACAGTAGGGGATGATTCCACATTCTGTATCGATTTGAAGATATTGCCTTTGATTTGAGTTGCTAGCTGCTATACTTGAGATAACAATTAGTTTAGGGATAAGAGGTCACCATAGGCAAAATCTAGAAATATTTGACAGTAGGGTAAATTATTATTTATTTTTTATGAGAATCTTTGTAGTATTTCACGTAATTGGTCATAATTTTGCCTATCATTTATGGGAAGCACTTTTTAAAATACTTCTACTGTAAGGTTTTTCTCTGTGTTCTTGTAACACCTCTGAAGTTATTTGTTTGTGATCATAAAAATTGGTAAAAAGAGAGCAGCAGGCATCAGAGCTGATATGTGAAGTGTCAATCTGCTTTTGGATGATCATTTGCTATGACAGCAGTGGAAAGGAAGAAGAATGGTGGTCACAAATTTATTTTAATGTGTCCTGCAACCTTGTGATTGATTAGAGAAAAAACAGATTGTTTCATCCTTTTTTCACAATTGGATTTTCTGGTTAAATCCAGAACTGCCGAAGTGCAATAAAACACTCTCATGAAAGCAGTAATCTCCCTAAATCTTCAAATTCCACCCGCCTTCCCAAACCTCATTTCATACACAAACATGGAACAAAATGATGTATAAAAGCAGCAAAAGTGATTACCATCAGCAGAGTTTCCTTTTTAATGTATTAGACCTTTAATCTTTTCTTAAGTGTTGGCCATTAAAATTATTAAACTGCATCCCCTCCTCCTGACAACATATAGTTTTTGAATGAATTGACTAAGGTACTTAAAAATATATACTGTGTTATTTCTACAGCTCTGTTGGTCTGATTTTTTTTTTTAAGAGAAAATTTTGCGTTGCTTAATGAGGTCATCTCATCCCTTTCTGCAAAGCTGGTGGCTCCTGGCAGCTGCAGGAGCTGCATCTCCCCTCCATTCTCATGGAAGCGTAGGGATCCAGGAAGCTCCTCTGTATGAGGGTGAGTAGGCAGAAAGACTGCTGTTTCAGAAGTCATCTGTTGGGAGTGGATACACAGCCTTTTCAGAGCTACCTTTCACTTCTCTTTCAAGCCCACGGATTGAGTGAATACTGGCTTTAAGTATGTCCACAACCAGAAGGTTAACTATCGGCTAAATTAACATGACGACAGTTAATAATATAATAATTTGCAAACTTCTAAAAGGACTACAGCCCTGCAGTCTCCATAGTGGAGCAGCAAACAACAGCAGGTTAGGCAGTTCCTTTCCTTTGCTTGATAACTAGTACGACAGGAAGTGTTCAAAAGCAATGAGGAGTCAAGGAGACCAATCAGAGAGGTGCCACAGAGAGGGGAGTCACTGGTTTTTCAGGAGGTCAGCAGACTTACTTTTTCTGAGATCAGGCTGCAGGAAGGAATCTCTATGATGCAGCTACCTCAAATCATTTGAAACATTTGAAAGTATTAATCATTAATATTACTGTCAGTTCCAAATTGACTGTCAATCCCTGTGTATCAGTGAAGTTGGGGTTCTCCAGCTCTAGACTTAAGAGCAAATGACAAGGCTTTCTTCACCTTTTCATTTAGTATGAATCTAGTGCATAAGACTGATAGAAATTAACACTGCAGTCTTGGAAAATGAATCATGGCAAACGAGCAAGACAAATTCTTGTACTAAATAGGCAATACACTGACCAGAATGACTTCTGCTACATACAGTCTGCTCTCCCTGGCAAGTGGTGACTAAGAATTGAGTGCTGTGGGAAAAATGTTTGGGTGTAGCAGCTGAGTTTCTGGATGCTGTGGTCTGATCTTGTGAACACTCACACAAATGACTAACTTCATTTGAATAGTCCCTCAGAACAGGAGTCACTTCATTCTTGTATGTTTATAAACTCAGGAGCATATGTTTATAAGTTCAGCTTTCTCTATGAACAAAATTTAGTCATTTACTTTTCATTCGTTACAGTCAGTTTGTCTTCAACTTAACTTAAAACAAGTAATGCTCTTATTTGAAGTAGTAAGTGGAAGTGTGCCACATCAATGCTTTGACAATTAGCCAATCTAGCTACCATAGTGTAGGAGTTACAGTAAGCATACATAGAAAGTTGCATCGGTCATTTATTTTGAGCAAGTTCGCCAACTTGGCCCATCTTCCTGAGAGGTTCACTTGTTTGATACAAGCAATGAAAGCCATTCCACTTATCTTAATTGCTTTACTCGTGTCTTCCATATTCCTGTAACGGTTCTTGATTGTTCAGCATCAGAAATTAAATGTATCGTCTGCCATTATTTCCACAGTTACCAAGTACAAGCAGTTAGGTAGTATTAGGTATATGCTAGCCCCAAGACTTTTATGAGTCCGAAATTCACCTTTTGCATTTGATTAAAAGTGGTGTTGGCGGGGTTTGCTTAGCTCCTGGCTGGCTTGTGTAACAGACCAACTAAATCAAACTGGCAGCATTATCGGTTATCACTAGTTATATTAATAACTGCAGTCCTTGAGCACAACTTGTATGTAGATAATCTTGTATGTGATTGGAGAAAATTTACTTGCAGTTAAAGCAGTTGCTTTCTCTTCACGTGATATTTCTAAAACAGGCAGGCATGGCTAGTGAAGATAGATAGAGGGAAAGATAGACAGGTGATTTAGATACAGCTGCAAAAATCCCTCCAGTAGCCCACAAAAATACAGATAATGTTTGCTCAAGCAAACATGCAAAAGCTAGGAAAAGCCAGAATTAATGTTGCCTATGTAACCTTATTATGGCCTTCTGTATATACATGCCTTAATTACACTGACCTCTGGTACCTCAGCAGGGTGTGAATCAGCATTGTGTAAGGCAGGGGAATTTTGCTTTTACAGCCCTCCTCAAATTAATGGTGGCTAGGACAGTTTTACAGGTTTAAAACAATGCCCCTTCCCCTCCCACTGTGTTTGGAAACATCTGCATTGTTTCAGATGAATTGTTTCAAAACAGGAATACATCCAGAATCTACAGTTCTGTACTTCTTGGTGGAAGCCCACTAATGGTGAAAAACAAGACAAAATTGGGATTTACAATGGAAAATGTGCCACATCCACAGTGAATTGATGATCTAGAGGAATTGCTTTCAAGATCTATGGTGATTTGAGTGCATCTGAACTAGGCTGCTCCAACAGTGAGGTTTTGGAAGAGCTTTCCAGCTTCTTGCTCCCATTCTCTTCCCCTGCACCATGGTTTTTAAGTGCTCTGAAAACAGTACTCTTTCCTCCTGTGTTGGTTTTTCTTTTTCTTTTTTTTCTTTTTTTCCTCAAAATGGATGATTTCACTGACTGGGTTCAAAGAGTGGCTTCACAAAGAGTTGCAGCAGCTCGGCTGAGGGGCCAGTAAATTGTGGTGGTGGTTGACAGTGCAGGTATGAGGCAAGGGGGAACCTGCTAATCCATTTTTCTGCCGGAGAAATAATAACAAGAAACAAACCATTATTTTTTTAATTGTGCTCTCACCTGTAACTTTAAATTATAACTCCGAAGACAAAGTACAGTGGCAGCAGTCACTCATCCAGCTCCCAAGCACATCTTACCCAGATCTCACTGTTTTTGTGGGCAATCCAATCTTTCTTACCATCGCCCTGCCCTCCCAGGAGTGGCTGGAAGTTGCAAAGGCAGAGCTGAAACCAGAACGTTGCTTCCTGCTGATCTCAGTAAAGAATTAACAGACCTTAGAAGAATTTCCCCACAGACCTCGGCAGAAATTAATTAAGTACCCTTTCTCCATTGGATTAACCAAAACGTACTGTTTCTCTCAGCACTGAGACCTTCCACAAGCAGACAAGGTGCCCCTTCCCAGCCTGGGCCCCGCTGCACCTAGCACTACCATGACACAGCCCTGTCCAGGCCGGGGCCTGCAGCAGTGCCCGGGGAAGACTAGGCTGCAGCCCACTCTGAGCACTGCCCCAGCCCTGCTCACCTCGCTGGGGCTGTGGGATGGGTTGGTTGGGGAGGGAGGTACTGCACTGCTCTCCCGGCCCCACAGCTCCCACAGGGTGCCCCATTGTTGCCTCCTGCACAGCCCCAGGGCAGAGCAAGTCCTTTTCATGTCCCACAGCATTAACAAATGAATCAGTTTTTCTGTAGGGACAAAGCTGTAAAAAGCACAGAACTTTATTAGCTTCTTGAAACCCCTTCGCAGCTCGTATTCCTTGTGAATGGTGTTTTCTATAAAGATGGGCTCAGAGTTAAGTAAGTTTGACTCCAGAACTGTGAAGAAGTCTCAGCACTGCTGTAAGCCCTGAGCAGGTGTCTGTTCTGTGGGTGCTATTTGCCAGCCCCTGGAAGGCAACAAAATTTAAAGCAGTTGACCTTAGAATTTCTCAGAGTCACAGGAACTCCCTGGGAACTGCTAAGGTACTCTGACACCTCATCCTTATGTCCTTGAGGCTGCGAACATTGATCCTTTCCTTGAGTCCCAGTGCCACAGCTATACCTCAGTCTCTCCCAGTTCTCCCTCTGGGCAGAAGCCAGCACAGAAAGAGAGAGGAGCAGCCCTAATTTGCACTCCTTTTCTAGCAATCTCCTAGTACGAAACTGTGCGTTGCAGAATGTTTCCCTCTTATACGTAGCTAACCCTTTCTTGCCAAATGCGGAGCACATGGTGTCACTACCAGAAGACGTCAGTGGGAAGGTGAGAAGAGGGCAGATGGCTTTTTTTTCTGAGGTTTTACCTTTCCTTTTGGCTCCTACTCATTCTCATCTGTCTTCCCGTGCCAGGGAACAGAGGTCTCTTAACAAGCTACCTAAAAAATTCACTGCTGCTCACTGCAAACTGGAGAAAAGTGTGGCTCATTCATCACTGCATTTCTGCCCAGCCAAGGCAATGTAACACCACTGAAAACATCTGGGATGGAGCTGGAATAGAGCTGCAGTGAATCAATGTAGAGAATAAACTGTCACATTGCTGGAGTTTTACTTGTAGCCTTTGCACATCAAATGTACTCCTTGCACTGCAAAGCAGCAACATCACTCTTATAAGCACAAATAAAACACACCTCTTTGGACAGCCTGACCTGCTTAGAATAAAAAACTACACTAATCTAGTTTTGTGTGATCAGGCTGGCTTTTATTTTCAGAGCTGTGAGCTGGTAACATATTGCTACTGACAGCCTTTATTCAACAAGAATAATGTCAAATGCTCTTCCAGCGAAAAAAAAAATGTAGACTATGTAGACTTTGGCCATACATTAACCCCATTAGTATGATGTTAACTTTTGACTTTAATTCTGGCATAGTGTTAGGAATATTTAAAATCGGGGAAAAATGAAAAGAAATGTTAAACACGTTCCTATTTCTGCTGAAAAATTGAATGATAATTTCATGTTAATGTCATGAGAATGCTTAAGGAGTTTCATGTCCCTGTGTCCTGCACAGAGTGTTACTTGGAGGTATCCTGGGCAACTTGCAAACAGCAGAAAAAAAGAAACATGTAACAGACTTTAAAAGGAATTAAACACGTACTTAACCCAAAGAAGTCATTTCAGATTCTCACCTTCTGAGGAGCAAGGCTATTACTTAAGTAACACGCTCATATACTAACTGATGAAAATATAACAATGATCAAAAACATATAATGAAAAAATCTCATTAATTATTAATTTTCCTATATTGTAATTTATGCCAGCACTTTGCATACAAAGATATCCTTCTTAATGAACATTTGTTAGAGAAGTAAGCCCCCTAAAGAGGTATAATTTCGGTCTTTGAAAGGCTATATACATTGCCTCCAGAGGTTTAATATTTGGCATAATGTAATTTGCAGCTTCAGCTGCAGAAAGTATCTGAGAAAATTAGGGGCCATAAATTACTAATTACACAAAACTTACAATAGCCAAATGATGGCTGCTTCCAACAGAGAGATTAATATAACAAAAGCCAATACTCCGATTTCCCAAGATTGCAAGATTCTAGATGGATAAACATGAGGCATACAAAGAGAGATGTGCTCAGCACTCCCTTAAGGTAAACTTGTATTTTGTTTTTCAATGGTTGCATATATTTACTGTAGGAGAAATGTAGAGTCAGCTGCAATTGCATGGAGAAACCATTATAACCTATGGGTAGTAAACTCCAAATATGCCCCAGGGGACTGATTGGAAGTTACCTACAGTTCTCTCATTATCACAGCACTTTGCGTCTCTGGTGACTTTTGTCATGGTAAGCAGATTGCAGACGAGTGAGCGCAAGATGAAAAAATCAAAGTACATAAGCATATTTTATGAGACAGATACTCACACATCTACTTCAATGAACTACAGGAAACAGCAATCTTAGCTCTTCTGTAGCTCAATTTATTTGTTCTTCCTGCATTGTTGATGCCTAGTTTTGATAGGATTGCCCCAGTGTGTGTATTTGTGCTATAAAAATATAAGAAGAGGATCACTTCCCATAGTGACTGAGCGGAGGGTGGGCTTGAATTCTCCAGAAAATGCCCACATGACCAACACATCCAGCAGAGGAAAGAGGCATGTGTGCTCTCTGTGCCTGCTCCTGAGGTGCAGGAATGTTTTCACTCTCTACCAAGCTAATCACCTTGATCATACTAGGCCCAGTCTACTTCTAGATCATGCTGAAAGCAGTGCTGAGGGCAGCTCCACATTGCATTCTAACTAAGGCACTTATGGCTTGCCTCTTTGAGTGTTGCTGAAGGCTCAGCTTAACTGCTTCTACAGGGAGGGTAGGTGGTCAGCATTCTAAAACTTCAGTTTTTGAGCTCAATAAACCCTCCTGCTTATTAAAGATCTATTCAACTTTTTTTGCCACTCTTTTGTTTGTTCAAATATTGTAAAGAAGATCATTTGATTTAGCTTTTTATGTTGTAGGAACAGATTATGTTATTTGAATATTAAGATTCAAACAGTTCTTTGCTGTCAGAAAACACAAAAAGATTGGCTGGCATTTGTCCAAAATTTCATATCATATTTGTTGTGAATTGTTTTAAATAACAGGTATGATAAACTTGGTATAATGGATCACAAGAATTTTAGCTAGCAGAAAAAATGGATGTTTCTCAACAGTCATAAAATTTGTTGCAGTCGTATAATTTATTAGGGTAGTATAATTTACACTTTAGTAAATGAAATATTAGATTATATTCAAAATGTCATTGCATTAGACATTGTGCAGATATAGGATAACTGATTGTCTGTGTCTCAGAGAGCTATGATCCAAGAGCCTTAACAGGAAAAAACAGCATGGAGAAAAGAGTGACAAAAATATCTCACCAAAACACAGTTCGTACTGAAGCGTTAAAAGGCAAGCGTTGTACCATTTCTGATGCTGTCTTCTCTTCCTGGGTGCCAGATCAAACAACATGTTGAGTAAGAACTCCCTCTGCTCCCTTTCTCTGGCAAGGAATGCACCAGGAACTTTCAGCCCAGCAACGTCTGTAGCCATCTCACTGCCCAGAAACACACATGAAATATGCTGGGAGTGCTTGTTATGCACAAAACAACGCACTTTTTCTTCTGCTTTACTTAATGTTATTTATTTGTGCATTTATTTATTTCTCTCAACTTTAGTTGCAGTTATTTTCAGTAATCCAACACCAAAACTACTCAAAAGACTTTTAGAAACTAAACCAATGGTTATACGTTTCTGTTTGGTTTAGAAATGCAGCTAGTTTAGCATTTCAGTTGTTCACTGGAAATTCTGAAATAGCAAACACTGACTACAGAGGAAACACTGGGCATGCCTAACATGGGTACCTCTCTGAAGGACTAAGGAAAACAGCTGTAGTAATTGGAAATAGTAAATACAGTACATATTATAAACTACGGCTGCCTTTCCTAAAGTGTGTTTCTTGTTTCTTTTCCCTACCTATTTTTTCTTTTACTGCCTTGCATTTGTAAAAAGAGCAAGAAAATATTATTCATAATTCACACAACAAATGAAAGATATTGTGGTTAAAACCTCTGGATATATACATGTACTGGAAATAAGCTTTCACATAAAGCAGACGACTTTCATATGACTATTTAATCCCAACAGTTTTTTCCTGCAAGGTTAATATTTTATCCCATTTTACCTCCCATAAATTCCTAAGAATCACACCATAAATAAGTGAATTAGAGGTATCCAATTTCCTAGTAAGAAGTCAAAGAAGTCCTCGCAGGCCCATTGAGTTAGCTCTCAAGCACTGATTGTACAATCACACTTGGAAGCGTATCCTTGTTCTCTTCATCAGTGTGAGTAATTAGTAATTATTAGGAATAAGCAGCCTTAAAGAAGGAGGTGCGGAGGACTAGGCATTCCAGCCTTAAGCTCTCTGGAGATTTCCCTCAGTGCAAACATAAATGCTGATTAGTGCAGTCTCCCTTCTGATTCTCCTCTGCCCTCTTTTCCACAAGCACTTTTCATATGGCCACACTGAATCCACAACTTCACCAGCCAGTCACAGGCATGCCTGCTCTGCAGCAAAATATTACTCGTGTTGAATGTACATCAATCTCCTTGCAACAAATGTGTCAAAAGCCATTGCTGGTAGCCTCACGTCCTCTGACACAGTGACTTCCTTGGTCCCAGAAATTCTCAAGGGCATGTGTTTTGGGAGCCCTCAGGCTGTGGCGTGATACAACATGTTGTCATAATGTTCATGCCTTCACTGCGGGACATTCCTTAGTGGGAATGCTGCTGATTCTTCAGTACAATGCGCTGTCTACCGTATCACGTATTCCATTCTCCTCTAAAATGTGAATGTAAGAACATAAACTAAAAATAAATGAAATTTAGTAAGCTGAAAGCCCTGTCCATGGCAGGAGGGTTGGAACTGGATGATCTTTGAGGTCTCTTCCAACCCAAGTTATTTTATGATTGTAAGACAATTTTGAAGAGCATCAGTTCAGCATGTGAAACTAAAACAGGCATCTAGATATCATTCAAGTGAGGAATCTTTCAGAGCCTCTATTTCTTTTCTACCTTCCACAATCTGCCTTGTCCAACTTGAGGGAGAAATAAATTAGTCATTCACCATTATTCTGGGTTTGCAAGACTGTACATGGATGTTCTAGTCACTAAGCTGCTTTGGCCCACACCTTTAATTGGAGGCTTACAGTGAAATTCAGTAGATGTTCAGAGTGGCTCTGATGCACTCAGATCAACTCGTGCTTGAGTGGATTTCTGGCCCTACTGTAGTTAGAAACAAAATAGATCAGAACCTGACAGTCAGTAGTGTACAAATGATACTTAGAGGCTGGAATTTGCTATGCGCTCATTTAACACTTTGAACAAGCTTCTAGTTTGCAACTGTTTAAATCTTTAAGCCTATTGAAGACATACTGAAAAAAAAATTCTCACACATTGTTCTTCACAGTTCCCTTTTAGTTGACTGAATCATAGGATCACAGCTTTCCAAGTATCTCCAATCACAAAAAATCTGGTTTCCTGATGATATTTTATAGATTTCTGAGTTTTTCAATCCAGTTCAAATATTTGCTGACCTTTTCTTGTCAGAGAGAATAGCAAAGTTCATAACTCAGCTTCACAGGATCACTGCTGAAGTCAGACCCCCTCAGATGCATCTGCATACAGGATGTGGATTCAAATTCTTTAACCTCAAGAGAAGTCTTTTATGAATTAGTGGGTTGCACTGCCAACTTCTTCATCACCAGTAGGCCAAGCGGATCTAATCAGACAAAATGGCAATTCCTTTGCTCAGTATCTTTATGACTATATTTGCCACTTCATTTTTTTTCTGCCAGATTTGTCTCCATATGATCACGCTCTACGCATCCTACTTCCATAATTCTTGACTAAGTTGTCTGCTTTTTTTTTATCTCAATTACTGCAAACCATGTTCTTCAACCTTGACAAATGTGATCTTGCCTCACTTGTTTTTGTTTGGGAAGCTTCTGTTCATGTTAACCTACCTCTTTAACTCTGCCATCACTTCTTCCAGTGTTGGCTTCACCTCCTTGTTAAAACATCAATATGTGCCCCTGTTCTCAAAATGATTTCTGCCCTGCCTGCTGTTGCTTTGTAACAAGACATTGACACACCTTGCCTCTTCCCATGTGAAGTACACTTTCCCTCTTCAATCAGCCATGAGGCTAGTCTGCTTCACCTTATTTGATGGAATTTGAGACCTGTACCATTCCACTTTTACTACTGCTTCTTGTATTTGAGAAGAGTTACTCATAAACACAACCCTCTGAGCATAAGTATTTTATATCCCCTGTTGTACTTCATGTCTGTATCTAAGCTCTCACTTGCCATTAATGTTACCTTGATGTGCAATGACCATGACCCAGTATGTTCTCTCTTACCTCTCTGGCCTTCTTTTTGTTGGATATTTGCCATAAAATGCATCACAGAGTAACTTTTTGCCTGTTGTTGTGGCATATAAACTTAGGAAAATCTCTTTATACTCATGAAAAGGACAAAATCAGCTACAACATTAGCACCAGTTTTGTTCTTTGGTTATAAAGCAGTAGCTGAATCTGATGAATGTGATTAATTTTACAGAGCCTTGGTGAATGTTGGAAACAGCAGAGCAGAGGTTCATATGCTTAGTACCATTTGTTATCAATAATAGATCAATAAGGATTTTCCTATTTGCACTAATGAGCCAGGTTTTCTCTACATTATTGCATATCATCTTTCATAATGAAGCTATCCTTATTATATTGCATTTGGCCAACAGTTCCTGAGACATCCTGACTTTTTTTACACTGGTCATCACTTTATTTTCAACCTGACAAAACTTGTTTTTCATTCCTGGAACACAGACATGCTCAAAATTCAACGTACAAATTTATTCCCACCTTCAGTTCTTAAATACTTCGATACCTTAGTATTCTGCAACACACACAGTAAACTTGATTCTCAATTATGTTAAGGATTTTTTTTCAACCACTTCTCTATCTATAAGGATCTTAAACTTTATAGAAGCAGCTCTTTGTGGATAACTCTTGCATGAAAAACCCTGCAAGCAGCACAAGACTTCTAACTCCCTGGCCCTATTGTCAGGAGGAAAATACGAAGACAGGAATTCGTTGTGCTATACAAGTTCTTTGCTTTGCATGACTGTTAGTAGGTCATGGGAATCAGAGCCCTCGGTTGCCTCAAATTTATGGTGTAAGCATATCCACTTGAATGCAAGACTTACAAATGCTTCACACTGAGAAACACACTTTGCTGTCAGGTTCCATGTTAGCCGCTGCCGACTTTCCTTATTTTTAAAGCTGTTATTTGCAGGTTATAAGCATAATACTGACAACTCAGAAGTACTAGTTTTTTGCATTTCAAAAACACGGCAAGCCCTGCATTGATTTCTCAGGTTGGCTTAGAGGGTGCAGTGCATCCAAACCATTCGGAAGGCATTCAGTACACCATTATTTTCTAATAAGCAATCATAATCCTTAATGTCTAATGAGAAATAGAAGACTTAGGATTTAAGGTAAGCCCAAGTATCTTTCTGTGGATGAAGCTCTCTTAAGGATCTGAATGGGATCTACATTTATTTTCTGTTGATTTCAAACTCTGATTTGAAGGCACTTTTGCTAGACTTTTTTGGCTACCATGCATTTTTCTGGCAATCCTGGCTTAAAATACCATCACTCTATAAAAAAATTTACAAATAACAAATTTAAATCATAACTATTCCATCATATTCCCTTTGGTCCTATATGGAGTATAGCAGACATTGGAACCTGTTGGTCCATAGCATTGCCATGTTTCAAAGCAGTATTATTCTTTTCCCCATCAGAGTAATTAATACTGCATTTGTAACAAGCATACAAAAATTCAAGGTGTACTTCTCTCAGCGCCTTCCCCTCATTCCCCCAAAGTCCTGCAGACCCAATCTTCAGTATTAAGAGATGACAAAATCACTGTTCACCTAGCAAATTCTGTTTTGATCTGTACGTTACCAGGTTCTTAGAATTCTGCTGCTGTAGGAAAGTTCAAATTCTAGCAACTTCTTCAAGTAGTGCCAGAACGCATATGCACTAACAAGGCAAGGTATGATTGTGTAGACAACCATGATTGCGTCATTTGCCAAATTTTGAGTATTTTACTTTGCATCTTCCATTTTAATTATAGTGAAATTATTATATAATTTGAATGTGCTATTGCTTAGGAATATTTTAAGATAAGGTTAAAAAATCATTATAATTTGTATATGTGATGTACATGCACAAGAAAGAAAACGAGTAAACTTTAACAGTTTTTGCTCAACTGGAACAGAGGTGAGTTTTGGAGAAAAAAGACATCTTTGAAGCTTGAGAGTCTTTTTTTTTTTTTTTTTTTTTTTGCAGTATTTCAAAACCTTATGGCAAACAGTGAAGCACTGAGAGATTCATAATAGAAAAATCACAAGACTATCATGGAGTCTTTAAGTAAGCTAAATACTAGGGAGGATATCACTTTCTCTATGGTAGTCCAATGAAAGATATCTGTGTTATTTGAAGAATAGGAGATTAGTACATGTATCACATATATAAAAAATTAAAGTATCCTCTAAAAGTCAGCATACCAGTGCTGCTGAGAACTCTCGCAAGCAGCATCTCAGGCTGTTGTTCCATGATACGGATATTGGAGTTTTAACCTGCTGGATCACCAGGCAAAACAGATTTAAGCCAATTTAGAAATCAGCACAAAGCACAGCCAAATTAGCAAAAGCATGCAGTGGTGATTTTCTGCCAGCACATGTCACTGGTATCCTAGACAGCTCCCTGCTTGTCTGCCCTGTGCATACCAGAACACCAGCCCTGCTGCACAGCAGGAATATTTTGGGGCAGTTCTCTTAGCCGGGGCCAGCTTTCCATTTCCAAGGTCAACTGTTGACCCAGGAAACCGCTTCATAAAAAGTACTATGCCACTGACAGGCCAAAAAGCCCCGGGAATCTTGGCATTACAACTACCATGAGCTATTTTTGCTTTTCTCTTGAGCTACAGAAATAGCAGTGACAGCGTGTATCCATGCCTGGCAACACCGGGCAAATTATGTGGCTATGTTGAGGCTTGGCATAAACTTTCTGCTCACCGTGGGCTGTGTTGGGAAGTCATCAGGCAAGAGGCAAAAAATGGGAAGCACAGGCCAACGAAAGAATAAACAGTCTGTTCTGAGAATCTTCTCCAAGGCAGTAAAGGAAAACGTTAGTCTTTTTCCAGGAGATCAGATATGTATAGGTGTCTGATACAGTGGGGTTTGGCCTTGATCTTGGTTCTGGATAGATCGCAGTGGCATTTGCAGTAATTGCTGCTTGTAGACACAAAAGCCACCACCCTGATGTCAGTGTTCAAAAGAAAGAGATGCCATGGGGCCTTGGAGATTGCCATGAAGAGTTGGCAACAACTTCAGATGAAAAGCGAGTAAGAATGGAAGAACCAAAAACCTTACGACTCTGTTGTGGCCATACTGATACAGAACAGTATTGTATCAGTGTCTTCTCATTGTATCTGGACTGATGGGATGAGTTTGTACTAGATTAGTCCCTTTATGGCATTTTTTAAATTGTAGTAGACATCCTCAAACTGAATTTATGAGTAAGGGAAAATACAACTCCAGGTGAGTTTTCAGTTCTTCATGCTGCTCGCTTCCATTATGTTGGACTGCGAATTGCTATTGACAGAGAGTATGTACAAAGTGTTGGTCTTGCACCCTTTGCTATAAGAGTGATAATTTTGTCAGAAGGCTGGGGACTGGCATCTGAACTGGTACATGTCAGACCCCCGAAGAGGCCTCTGTGTGGTCTCTGAACTCTGCTCAAGAAAATAACTTTTTTTACAAAGAATTTATTCCTGTAAACATGAAAACCTAAAAATATTTTTCTTTTTTTTAAAGAGAGAGAAACAGGATCTGCTCCAAATCAACTGCTTCCACTGAAGAGTAATCAAATCACCAGTCTTGGCCAGAGAATCAAAGACATATATGTAGACTATTAAAATGGATATAACATAAAAACATTAATATTGCTGAAAACAAGTAGATTCTTTTTTTTTCTGGATTTACAAAATAGATCGGCTTAAATCTCTACTTTCTGAAACCTATGTGTCGGTAAATTCTAAAGCTAGAGCCATGAAAATTATGTGCAAAAAATTTAGAAGTGTTGTATGAATACCATACGCATCCTATTTCTGATCTAAATAATATTTAACCAGAGCAATATCAACTAGAACTAGAGAGAAGGTCGTTCTG
>JAOWBP010000001.1:82231848-82249376 GCA_028571105.1 Tragopan temminckii | reverse complement strand
AATCAAAGACATATATGTAGACTACTAAAATGGATATAACATAAAAAACATTAATATTGCTGAAAACAAGTAGATTCTTTTTTTTTTCTGGATTTACAAAATAGATCGGCTAAAATCTCCACTTTCTGAAACCTATGTGTCTGTAAATTCTAAAGCTAGAGCCATGAAAATTATGTGCAAAAATTTAGAAGTGTTGCATGAATACCATACACATCCTATTTCTGATCTAAATAATATTTAACCATAAAGCAGAGCAATATCAACTAGAACTAGAGAGAAGGTCATTCTGGGGACACGACAGATTTTATCCATGTAATACTAATGGTAGGGAGAGAATGTGAAATACTAGCCTCTCTTTTACATGTTATGCCTTGTAGAAAGCTTGAGACCTTATAAAAGAGTTAATGACCTGGCAAAGCTTCCAGGAAGGAGTTAAGAGCTATTTTTGTATGTCACATAGACAGTAGGAGACTTGAAGAAGAGACTGATTTTTCCAAAGAGTTAAGAAAATCAAAGGATTTAAGAAGATCCCTGCCAAAGTGGACAGGTGAATTTCTTTTCTTTTGCTCATGCTCAATGCTGTTTGAATTGAGATTTTTTGTTTACTACACTGTCATTTTTCTTCAAAAGGTGTTTTGTTTCATTTTTAATCTCAAATCATTCATTTCCGTCAAATAACACCTTCTTTTTAACTCAAACAAAAAATTATAATTTTTGATGTTGTAGCAAAATAAAATAAAACACCCAAAATAGAAAACAAAGCAATGATGCTATGAAAAAATACAGGAAGCAGTAGCGCTCCACCAGTTATAATAGTTATACTAAAGATGTAAAGATATAATTATAAATAGTTATAATAAAGATATGTATATAATATTCCCTGAGTTGGAGGTGATGCAGGTTTAGATTCCTTTACAAGTAGTTATAAGAACCACACTCTCATGTGTAGGAGCTTCTGAAGAGGAGGATTGCAGAATGGGTTTCTCTCAGTTTTTGCTGTCAAAATACATCTGACACAAAAAATGCATTTATCTATTTTTTATAAATAATTACTCTTTTTCTTGGATTTTATATTATTCAAGCTAAAACTGAAGTTTTAGCTCACCATTACTGAACGTCTGCAAGCACTGATTATGGCTGACCTAAGCTAGCTGAGTGCTCTCGTAGCTTGTGCACCTTCCTGAATTTCATCCCTATAGAAATCAAGCATAGCAGCAGAGATGGAAAACAAGCACTTTACATTTTCCTGCAATGCTTGGAATATGGTGGTAGATGGGCACCTGGAGCTGGGAGGGGTTTCTGAGCCCAGCCAGCCTCTCTGAGCCCATGCCTGCACCTGATCCTGGCCCTGAATGCTGTAGACACCAGGAGCCAATTGCCCTGTTTCAAGAGTAGACACAGGGATGGGTCTCAGAGCATCAGCAGGCAGTGATACATAAAACAGAATAGAGCAGAGGAGGATACGGGGGGAGTGAAGGGGGTCACATCCCCCTTGGCTGTCCTGGTAAATCCACACCTGAGTTTCATTACGTTATTGCCTTACATCTGACATCTAATTATGTAAGCTCACAGAAGGCCCAGACTTTTGAACTAAAGAGCAGAGGTCAAATTTTGCTGTTAAATCAAGGTGACAGAGAAAACGTATCTTCCATTGCTGATCCCTCCTCCTGCCTTGATTTATTAGAAAACAAGAGTTGCAGTTCTGATTTTTGGGAACAACTACGTTTGCATTCATTTTCTCTTTATTTAGTATTAGGGATCTGTTAGACCTCTCTAACACTCTCTCTGTGCCCTTCCAAGAAAAGAAAAAAGATCAAAAAACCAACTCCAAACCTCATCTTTGACACGCATTTCTATTTAGGTAGCTGATATTCTGATTTTTTAATTTTTTTTTTTCAGAGAGCATTTTAAGCTATAATCTCTGACATTGCCTTCTGGTGAACTCTGCCACTGCTTTTCCTTGCATGTCCTTTGAGATCTATTAAGTTTTCATCTTCTATCCATATTCTGTTGTGATTGCTTTTGGCACAGATCCTTCACTAACACGGTCAAGAAATGCACGCAAGCTAGGAAAAAGGCATGGACGATCTAAAATTCCTTTTCCAGGTAATTTGTGTTCTCTTTCCAGCTAGCTGTTCTAGCTTCATGTTCAAGTGTTAAGGACACAGCTAAATTAGCTTTAATTAATGTCAACCTTCTCAGTCATTAAATCTCAAGTTAATTTTTGAAAATGTCTTAAATTTTTTGTCACTGCTGCTGCTTCTCTGGAAGTTCTTGAGGACCTTTGCTTGGTCTTTTTGTTTCTGGTGTTGTCCCTGTCAAATTGAGCTTCCATCTGGTTTGAAGGAACATATAAAGTTATTTTCCCTTCTTTAACAAGCACCTTACTATAATGCTCTCTGTGCCTTTCCTTTTTCTAATTCCAAAGGTAGATAAGCTGCTGGAAGTTATTACAGCGCTGCCTTTCAAGAGACAATATCATTGATCAGCTACTACTTCCCATATTAGTGTATTATTGCAAGTCAACAACGTTACAGTTGTCTATAGAGAAAGGCCAAGCACATCACTAATACCTCTACATACTTAAGCAGTTCCATTTTAATGAAATACAGGCACTGACTTCCTGCTTCCAGAAGTGTTAATGAAGGTGAATATAATAGTCAAAATCCTTAACAGCTCCTCTGTTTTTCTGAATGTAGCTTTTCCAGTGACTATTTATCAGTCCTTTATTTAATTTCATTTGGGAACTTGAACTAGTTTGTCTTCACTGTTTATAAGTATTGACAAAATTCACTTCTGCTGAAGGCAATTCATTCTTTAGGAAGGCTGTGATTGTCTTATGCTTTCTATTTTGATTTCTATTTATACCCTTCCCTTAGTTAACATTATTCAGCCACCCTATTGCTGTGTCATTTGTATGCAGACGATATTCGGATATCCTCTCAGTCCCTGCAGAGCCTACAGAGAAGTTTGATGTTTTGTGTAATTGCCTCTGTGATATTTAATCATGGGTAGCTTCAAATTTTGTTAAACTTAACACAGACAAAACTGAGTTGCTATTGATTAGTTCACTGGTGCAGAGGTCTCAGGTGTCATCTGTGGTAGTTTCCATTTGTGGTAGTTCTTTTATCCTTCAGATAATGCTTGTGACCTTGGGGTCATTGTGGATTTGGTGCTTTCTTTTGAAGCCCACATCAATCACATAATTAAAGTGTCTTACTACTGTCTTTGGAATCTAGCTGGGCTGAGACCTATGCTCTTTCTAGCCCGCTTGCTAAAACTTTAATCCATATTTTGTTTGTCTGACTTGACTGGTGAAGCTCTTCCTTATGCTTGCCACTGTTTGCATTAGGAACACAATCTAGATATTTAGGAATGCTTAGTATACTACTCATGAATTTACAAAGTTCATTGACTACTTTATAAGCAGAGGATTTATTTTTTAAATAAAGTTAGACAGTAAGTATCACTCAGCTTCTTCTAAGATGGGGGCTTTTAACAATATTTCATTTAGTGATATGCTCTTTCCATGCAAACCAGTAGAATTTTTACATGAATTATCTCAGTTTGCCCCATTATTCTTCTATCTGTTTCTGAGCGTGGGTAGTTTTCAAATATTCAAATTTCAAGATTACTGTCACTTTGTATTATTAAATGCTGTGTATTTGGCAAATTTCAGCTGCACTGGTTATGATTCTGTTACAATCCTGTTTCCACTTACTCATCACTTTGAGGGCTAATGTTTTTCGGAACAGTATCTACCAAATGATTGCTTGGTTCAGTTTCAGCAGAATTTATTTGAAAAATTCCTTTTCTCAGATAGATGTTTTTGCCAATACAGTGTCATAGGCCACATTCTGCTCTCTGTTATGTCTACAGACTTCAGTGGGATTGCACAGGATTAATGGAAGCCTTGACCACAAAAGAGAGCCGTAAGACTTTTAAACAATCCAGATAAAACAATACAAATACATATGCAAACACTTATTCAAGTTTAAATTTGGTTTAACCTTATTTAGTTTAAGCTGATTCCCAATAGTCTTAACCCCCACTGAAACAAATGAAAATAAAAAGTGATGCAGCTTAATGGCTTGGTATAAAAATCATGCTGTGTGTTTGCATTTTGGATAGTTTAACGTGTAAACGTAGCTAAATAGAAGGCTATTGCTGCATACACCTAATCACGGTTCATATCTCTCCTGAAAGGTGACGCAATTAAGATGAAGTATGGTCTGATATAAAGTAGGAACTAAAAAAAAGGTAATCCACAGAGAAGCAGGACAACTGTAATGTGTATTTTAAATGACTCCCCTTAAAATCTCTTGAAAAGAAGAGTAACGTGGAACCTCATGTGGATTATCAGCCATATGCATGCCAGGGGGTCAAAGCAATCCACTAACTGCTTTTTTGCCCACCTCTGCTTATACTACTTCACATTAAGCTATACTCTTGAAACTTTGGGAGATAGGAAGCTGTCTAGCATTAAAATACAACAATTGCAAAAACTTTTTTTCTGCTTAGGTTCTTTAATTAGACATGAAAAACTTCATTAAAGTTGCTACATGCAGTCTCAGTGTGTGCAGGGCAGACAAATGGGTGAATTTAACTGGGACAAACTGCTACAAGAAAGATTCATTTACACAGGATTGAGTGGAGTAGTCAACAGTTTGCCTTTGTTATGATACTTTTTGTCTACACACCCACCCGTAATACAATGCTATAAGGAGTATACTTAGATGTGAAAATCAGATGTATGGGATAACTTAATGTTTTATTTATAGAGTAACATAAATATGCAACACACGACACACCATGCGCAAGGATGGCCTAATGGCCTTCTGGAGCAGCTTGATCCTAGCTGAAATGTAAACTTTCATCTCTGACAAAGAAGTACTGGAACACTACAGCTTTCCGCACAGTTGGATGCTCTTTCTGAATCATTACAAAATTTTCTGGCAGTGGTTGCAAGTGTTAATTGCTGCAATGAGAAGATAACTCAAACTACCTCTCTAATTAGAGAAAGCACACTGGCCCAAGCAAGGCAAATGTCTGAAGCTTTGCCTAGTCTTCCAAAATGGATCCTAGCAGTGAAGAGATTAAATCTGAGCAGCAGTTCCTGCTTTTCCTGATCAAGAAGCCTTTCAGACAAGAACCTTCAAGGAAAACTTGTTCCAAAGACTATAGAAAAGTACTCCTTTGCATCAAAGATGCAAAACCCCATTTAAAGCTTGCGTAAGAAACCAAATGTTCTGAACTCACCCACAAATGCAGCAAATCAATTTTAATTGGCCGCACATTTGCTCCGGGTATATAACAAAAGAGAAATAATTGTTACAATGGATTATTCTAAAGATATTATTCACTTCATGAAGTGTTGCAAAGTGACTTCACAGTCTGCTTGAGCTCAGAAAGTTTGCAGAAATTATCCAGAAAACAAGAAGTTGCAAACTTTTCCCCACCACATAAATGCAAGGGTCAAACACAAAAATAAAGGGGATGTAACATGAAGAAGGAATTGTTCTGCATTATGATGTGCTGCTTTTTGGCAGCAGTGGAAGTTCAAAGAGAATTACTTTGTCTCTAATATGGACATGAGTAATAGATTGCAGAATGTACTGAGATTTATATAGGCAGATTTATGAGGCATGCCAGAAAACAGTGGCCCACTGAGTTTATTTAAAGCCATAGAATCAGAGCAAGTCTGTAGCAAGGACTACAGAATTCACTGCTTTCCTTGCAGTAAAATTTCTTAATCTTGCTAAGGTGAGTATAGAACCACTGCCTCCTACCCAGAAGTAATTGGAGCTAGTCTCCAAGATGCTAACAGCTACATAAAAGTTCTTCATTAGTGAGAAAGAAGCCATTGGTTCTTGAAGCAAATGCCTCTATTGTAAACCTGCTTGACATGGTTGGCAATACAGTGGAACAGAGCTCTACGTATCTACAAGCTTCACTACAATAGATTTTTAAGATGGCTTGCTCACTTTTGTCAAATTTAGATACTTGGCATTTAATGTGTTGGCACTGTGATTTTTTTTTCTTCTAGTTGGTAAAGAAAAGTCTCTGTGACTCCAGAAAAACATGCCCTAGGAAAGTATGAGAAAACTTCAGCCTCCCTGAGGAAAAATGTAATGTTCAGCTTCTGTATAAAGATGAGAGGTGGAACTGGTAGTGGAGTTACCACCTAGTAAAATATTCTGAACTCATAATGTTTCATGGGGCCAATGCCCCTGGGAAGAGAAATAAACTCTTTTCTATGGCAGAGCAATAAATATTTATATACCATATTGCCCAAAGACCTCCGTCAGAAGACTATGGAAGGGAGCTGAATCTGCAGAAAAGAAAGAAGTACAGTTCTTTTGCATTTACAATCTGAAGATACGGACAGACAGAGTTATAGCACATTGAAAGAAATCAGCATATTGGAGAATTTAAAGAGATTTGGACAACTAGAAGCATTACAGGAGTGCTGCTTTTCTCTGTCTTCATGCTGTTTAGGAGCAAATCATAGATGATCTCTGAATCAATGCTGCTGACAGATTAGTAAATTTTACTTTCTGATGGAGGGAAAATTGATTGTAATTGTAGTCTCTTCCTGCAGAATCTGAGTTACCTGTGTAACCACTTAACCCTTATGGACAGAAGAGAAGAAATCAAATCCTTCTTGAAAACAGAACATTAACCTTCCCAGCTTTCACAAATGCCCATTCACATGGTCTCCTCTTAGAAGAACATAATCGGTGGAAAAAACAAGAGAATCAAAGATTACAGGCAAATCATTCTCACCCACACAGACTGTGTTAAAGGTATTTTACAGAGGTACAAGCATCATATACTTAAATGTAACACCCACAGCACCTATTCATAAGACACCACATAAAAGAAATAAGTTTCAACTTGATTTTCTACTCTGGGGAGTTTGAGCTATCTCCCAAAGACATCAAAGCAGTGAAACTACAGTCTTAAGTCAGACAAGTGAGGTTTGGAGATTCACAGAGCATCACAAACAACGCATCTCCCATTGCAGGCGTGAGAAGTTTTTTGCACTTTTAATGACTCCCAAGGGCTCCTCAGATAATAATGAGACTGGGGAAGCACAGTATTCATGTACGAATTATTCACAATTTACAGATAGGGAAACCGAGGCATCCTTATCGTGGCTAGGGTTTCAAAAATCGGACTCTGCTTTTGCAGACTTGTTTTCCAACCTAAGCCAAACAAAGCATAAAGATGTGTGGGAATTTCCAAACAAAATTGGCTTTGGTTTGCTTTTCCATTAGCACAGAAAGTTTGTCAATAGCACAACATTTTGCAGAAATACATGGATTTAGATGAACCTCTGTTAGGGAAAAAACAACAACAACAACAACAACAAACAAAAACAGGAGACCAATGGAAACTGCTTTATTTCCTGCCTGCATGCTCCCAAGGAACACAGATTTCTACAGTCATGATTGCTGGGGTTGTCTCTCTGTATGCACTAGTACAGGTTTAGCAGTCCACAGAGTTTTAAGGTTGGAAGCGCAGAAACCCAGCCTATAGCAGAACTTTTTCACTGACTCAATTCTCTGGTTTTCCAGGGGGCTTGGAGGTCCAGCTAACATCTAGAAGCATGACAGGTCTCAGTTCAAACTTGAAAGGCTCTTGGTCTTTCTGTTAGGAAGAACTAAGAGAAGCAACTGAGGAAACTAGGGCTGTTTAGTCTAGAGAAAAGGGATAGAAGGCAGACATCATTGCTCTCTACAACAACCTGAAAAGAGGTTGCAGCTGGTAGGGTTGTACTGCTCTTTTCTCAGGTGACAAGTGATAAAATGCAAGAAAATTGTCTATGGGGTTGGATGACATGCATCCCAGGGTTCTAAAGGAGCTGACTGAGGTGGTTGCTGAGCCACTATGCATCATATTTAGAAAGCTGTTGGGTGAAGTCCTTAGGGACTGGAAAAAAGGAAACATAACTCCCATTTACAAGAAAGGGAGGAAGGAGGACCCAGGGAACTGCAGGCCACTGAGACTTACCTCTGTTCCTGGGAAGTTCATGGAACAGATCTTTCCAGAAGATATGTTAAGGAATGTGAGGGATGAGCAGGTGATCTGAGACATCCAGCATGGCTTTACCAAGGGAAGGTCGTGCCTGGCCAATCTGGTGGCCTTTTGTGATGGAGTGATGACATCAGCAGACAAAGGGAAGGCAGCCGATGTCATCTACCTAGAATTGTGCAAGGCCTTTGACATGGTTCCTCAACAGGAACATATCTCTCTAAATCGGAGAGATATGGATTTGAGGGGTGGATTATTCAGTGGATAAGGAATTGGTTGGAAGGCCATAGACAGAGGGTTGTGTTGAATGGCACTATGTCCAGGCAGAGTGACGAGCAGGGTGCCCCGGGGGTCTGTCTTGGGATTGGTGCTCTTCAACATCTTCATCAATTACATCAATGATAGGGTTGAGTGCACCCTCAGGAAGTTTGCCAGTGACACCAAGGTGAATGGTGCAGTTGACATGTTAGAAGGAAGCGATGCCATCCAGAGGGATCTTGACAAACTCAAAATGTGGGCCCATGTGAACCTAATGAGGTTCAACACAGCAAACTGCAAGGTTTTGCACTTGGGTCAGGGTAATCCCAGGTACATATACAGACTGGGAGAACTCCTTGAGAGAATCCCTGCGGAAAATGACCTGGGAGTCCTAGTGGGTAAAAAACATGAGCCAGCAGTGTGCTCTTGCAGATCAGAAGGCCAACAATATCTAGGGATCCATCAGAAGAGGGGTGGCCATGAGGGACAGGGAGGTTTTTCCTCTCTACTCTGCCCCTGTGAAGCCCCATCTGGAGTACTGTCGAGGTCTGGGGCCCCCAGTACAGGAAAGATGTGGAGTTGCTGGAGAGGGTCCAGAGGAGGGCCATGAAGATGATCAGAGGGCTAGAGCACCTCCCCCAGCTGGGAGCTGGGCTTGTTCAGCCTGGAGAAGGCTGTGAGGAAACCTCATTGAGGCCTTCCAGTATTTAAAAGAAAGAAAATACATTTTCTGCAAGGATGTTCAATGTGTGAAGTTTTGGTGTTTTTTTTTTCCAGTGATGAAAAAAAAACACCAAAATATCAGAATTGCTTTGCAGAACATCAAGGGTCCATTTCAGTCTGCTCTTCCCTGCTGTTGCTTTGCTTTTGTGGAGATCTTGGCTCCCATGCTTTGTTTCCCTATGCAAGGACAGACTTTTTAAAATACTGGACATTGAAAATGCTGGGCGTTGCAAATACCAGGCATTGTCACAAGGAGTTCCTGTTTCACCTCTCACAGATGTACATGGCACCAGTGTGAAAGACAGGGCAGAGAGGCCAGAGAGGACCCAGAGCTGCACTGAGAACACAAGTGCTGAGACTCAGGTAAGAGAAGGTAAAAGCAGGAAAGCCCTGTTAGATTCCCTAGCAGTCATCATCTTTCCCTGTTTCTAGAAGAGAAATTCAAGTTTGAGTTATGTTCAGATTTGGGCAGGTTAAAGTGGGGACAAACTGAAACCAGGGGCTGTTTTTGAAAATGGCTGAAGTTGATACATGCCAGAAGAAAGCCAGAGGGCCCGTTGTCCCAGGGGTCCAGCACCTGGCAGGGCTATTAGAGGAGGGGCTGGCCATCACCTTGGGTGGCCCAGAGTTGCTTGAGGCACTTCAAGAGAGAAGCCATCTCTGGCATCTGGAGCATTATTATATGTGTGTGAATATTTATCTCTCTGAGCAAAAACATTATCCACATTTCTTTCTGGTGAGATGTTATCCTTTTCTGAGGTGTAAGAGAGAAGCTTTCAGCTGGGAGGGATTAATGATAAGTAAGTGCAATTCAAAGGAGAACTGTAAATTGAAATCTACTCCAAAACACTTCTTAAAACCCTGAGTCATTAGAGGCTGAATCACATTATTCCTGTCAGCAAGATCTGTAACATCATTCCCTATTTACTGTACATTAACTTACAATCCTGGTCAAACTGTGCATCTTCTACACAAACATGAAGAATCCTACTCATCAGGATGAGTTTGACATGACACGAGTTTTATTTTCCGATGCTAGTTAGAAAACAACAATCTCAATTCAAGAATTTACTTAGGCTCAGTGTGTACACAAAAGAAGCTTTTCCTAACAAGTGGGTCAGATAATAAGCCTTGTTTTCTGTTTTTCACATTTCACTTATTTGCTGAAGCTCACAGCCGTCTGTTACAAGGGCAATTCTAAAAGTCAAAAGGTTACAGAGTAAAGCATCACCCTTAAAAATTCATCATTTATCTGTCGAACA
Source organism: Tragopan temminckii (assembly GCA_028571105.1). NCBI lineage: Eukaryota > Metazoa > Chordata > Aves > Galliformes > Phasianidae > Tragopan > Tragopan temminckii. The sequence goes on along the minus strand of JAOWBP010000001.1, from coordinate 82,239,096 downwards.
GTGACCTCGTGGTGACTCTCTCTCAGCTACAAAGTCATTGATTGCATGGCTCTTCATTCTCCTTCCGTAAATCCTATAAACAAGCCCCTCAGAAATGTCAGAAGAAAATTTAACAAGCAACTTTTGTCATATATTAAAATAATGATGCAATATTAGATTAGATATTAGTCTAATTATGACACATTTAGCTCTTTACAACAGTTCATTATATAAGATTAGGGAAAACATTATTATGAAATACATTATTTTATTAAATTTTAAAAGATTTGGAATTTTCCTATAAAAGTGTGTACTCTCCAAGCATGTATAACTTTACACTTACTGATACGACAGGCATTATTTTAAGGAGATAAGTCCCTCCAATCCAGATATGTCTATGAATTTTAGTTCCTTTAGGCATCAGGTTGTTGATTTTGGAAAGGCACAGGATTAGAAAGTTTAAACAAGATGGAAGATAAGGATCAAAATTAAATGGAAAGTTACTTCGGTTCATTTGTTTCAATGATTAGAGAAACCATATTATTAAAATAGACACTCAATTGTTTTGTGCTGCTTATGACACAACTGCTCAAAGGGCAGAATTAACTATGAAAAATTAGGAAATAGAACTATCCTCTCTGCTGAAAGAAAGCACTCCAGCTTGCAATCAAACAGTATTTACACTCTGCATGATGACAGGCTTCGAACTTGACTGTCAAGACATACCTCTTCAGTAATACACCATAGGGACCTGCAGATCAAGCCAGGCTCTTCTTAAACATCACCTTCTGCAGCAGAAGTTGCTTAAACAAAACAGACTCCTCCTTTACAGAGGTGCAGCCTTACTATTATTATTGCACCCCCTCTTTTCTCTGCAGACCCCTGTTACTTATGGGGATGATGAATAAGAGAGAGTTTGGGACTGAATTTCAAACCTGGTACAAGTTCACAGGGCATTTGATAGCAGCAACACATAGTTCATAGCACCACTGAGACAAAGCCTGTACCCCAAGCCACTCCGCAAGCGCACTGCAGAGATACCCTTCCTCCAGCCAGCCTCTTAGCCAATATAATTATTACTGGAATTTTACTTTTTCCTCACCACAGATGAGGTGTACCTGAGGCACCTGGGAGATAAAACTGCTAAGAGTAGTCTTGCCGATCTACTGTTTGAGATTACAATGTTGGAACTACTCTATCAATTCAGACAGCAGTTGGCCTCTGGCAATACTTTTTCCTTCAGAATAATTAACATTTCCCCTCAGCCCCCCGGTTACAGGCATGATCATAAAGTCTGTGTCTGTTAGCTGAATTTGCATCAGATACTGTACACCTCACCAGCTGTGTGGCAGTGGGATTTTCTACCTCCGCACAAACTTTCCTGTCGGAGGCAGCAAAAGCCTTAGGTGCTGAATGGTTAGTTCTCAGTCAGCTAGGCTGAAAGACTTTTGCATCTTTTCAGTCACCTACAGATTTGTCTCTTTTGGGTTTATTATCCTTTTATGAGAAGGAATGCTGAATTCTCTGTCATCCTAAAGAGATTTTCACTTTCAGAAGTCAGTAAGAGCCTCCTGTTAATCACACCAGGTCAGGATTTCTCAGGTTACTTGAGGTAAATCTTCACTTCTGTTTCTCCATTTCATTGGAGATACATATCTCAGCTTCTGACAGAAATTTTCCCTTAGGAAATCTCCTTTCTTCAGTAGGATCTTCTTGGGCTGTAATCTCACTATTCATCAAAATTATCCTATCCTTATATTATTGAGGAATACTCTTTTTTCAACAACCTGCAACATTCTAAGTACCTTTTAACCATCGGCTTGCTAATAATTAAGTAGTTCAAACAGGAATCCTCATGGATGTGAAGACAACTTGCAAGTACTATGGTTTCCAAATGGCAAAAACTCTGCATCTTACTCGTATGGATTACTTGTAAAATTTCTACAGAATTATTCATTCAACACAACTTTAACTTTCCACTATTTCTCATACAATGCTAAATCCTCAGGAGTAAAAAAGAAGATCTTTCACCATTTGAATTTTAAACCATTGATGATTGAAGTCCATGAAAAATGTGAAGGCATAAACTATTTTTGGTGAAGGGAGGAACAAATCTTGGACATAATGATTACATACAGTGTCAGTAATATGATGATTTTCTCTCTGCCCCTAGCATTATACAGCTGCCAATGCTTTGTTCTTTAGATCAAGGTAATATCCTTCCTCTCCTATTACCTTCCTGGGACTTTTGGATGCATTGCTCTGACTGAAAGAGTAATCGAGATTAGAAGAGACTGTATGGGAGGACCTATGGTGTGAAATCTGAGTACATAGATATCGTAGCTAGCCTACAGAAATATCTACACCAGTTCTTACAAAATCTCTTGGAGGTCCTTGATAAGTAACAGCTAGAGAGTTTGGTAAAGGAGTTATGAGATAAAGCCTGTCTCTCAGCATATTAATGAAATGTGTGTGCTGTTTGGCTGCATTTGAAAAACAGAACACTGAGGGCAACATAAACCCTATATTTGTGGATAGGTCAATATCAAAGATCGTGTCTAGATCAAAACCTGGAAAATGCAAAATGTTCAGATTAGTATGCAGAATAAAACATCAGTGTGGAGAGTGGATTTATATGATTGTACTATGAATAATTCATTAGCATAAGAAATACAATTAGCTTTTAAAAATGATCTAAATACTATGCTCACGTTTAGCAAATCTAACTTATAGTAACATCAGGAGGTAAAAGTCCATAATGCAAAAGATATTAAAACAAATTCCTTTAGGAGTCCAACTGCCTGATTACTAAGGGGAAAAGGGCAGTGGATTAGATGGGTTAGATCATGCCCGGAGAGGTTAACTTGCCTTTAGTCAATACCCTTGCATTTGCAGGTGTGCCCTCAATTGACCTTATTAATATGTGGAACCCTTGCTGGAAACCTTACTTCAAAAACATTAAGCTCTGGTTGTTTGAAGCGGCTCTGACTATAGCAAAATGTTCTTTAAACTTGTATGGGCTTTATTCGGTGGGAAGATGCAGAAAAGCTGAAGCATTTTTTGTGAGAGAGGCTTTCCTGCACTTCCAGTAGATAGGACTAAGAAGGCTGAATCAGACAGAAGATAATCAATGTTATAGCTGGCATACTAAATCAATACATTACTGGCAACTGTAGCTAGTTTTAGCTGAACCTCTGCTTTCCAGAGCAATCACTCCAAGTCCTGACTTAGTCATTTTCAAGATGAAATTGCATCAAGCTCTTAATCTGTACTGCCCTGGTTTGATGTTCGCCAGCCTGACACAGACAATGGTTTCCCACCAGACTGACTTCTGTTGACCGATCTTTCTTCATAACAGAGCAGAGCAAGTGCAAATAGAGAAGAGCTTACCACGTAGAAGCCTTCTGGTTGGTGCTTTGCTTCTTCTTCATGTCCTTTTCTCCCAGCTGGTTCACGTGAGGGAACACCAACAGCACTTACCCAGTCTTCGGTGTTTTAAAAGTACTGTGTATTTGTAAGAGTTGTTCTTTCAAGAACGAAGAGTGCCACCACTAAGTGACATTTTGAACAAGAAGCCAAAAGCTGATACAACAATTCAAAAGCACAGAAATTAAAGTCAATTGTAAAATGGATTTTCCATTCCATTAAAAATGTCAGGATTGAAAAATTTTGACATATAAAAGATCGTATTAAATATTCATATTAAATTAAGTGGGAACAAAAGCAGAAACATATTCCAAATATTGTGCAAAATTAAATTCTGAAAACAATTAGTTTATCCAAAATGTTTAAATCCAAATATTTTGTTTACATTTGAATCCTTCCTCTTATTTTCTATTTCAAGATTAAGACTAGCAGTGGATTTTGAAATAAACCAAAACTTACACAGAAAATGTCAAAAACAAAGCATTGCTATGCTATGGTGCTTCATTTCTTTTCAACTGCTACTGTTACATTACATTATTTTTATCTATTTAAATAATATCATTTGTTTTATCACTCGTTTTGTCACTTCTTCAAGTAGCTTGTCCAAAAGAAATTCACCAAGGTAAAATATCTTTAATGAAAACTTTCAACCTACTCTAACATTACTGTAAATTAACCATTGCAGTTCTACTGGTTGTATTAGGGATGGCTACAACTCTATGGCTACTATGATCCTTTCTTTAAAAACATTCTTGTTTGCAAGGGAACACTTAACTGCAGCCACACTCTCTTAACAAGGGTCTTTTCACTAGTAACAGTGGACTTCACAGTTCAGCCTTCAATCAGTTTGGAAGCTCCTACCTAAACAAAGGATGGCACAAAAGGCTGTGTGGCACAGACTGACACCTCTGAGTACTTGAGGGCTATTTGCCCACTACAGCAGACTGGCTGTTTCTTTGCTACTTGGCACTCGGCCCTACATCTCTTGCCCCATGTGGTGCGTCTCATGTCTATTACTATTTGGGGATGAGGGCATTCATTCAAAGCATACTGAAAGGTACTGCAAACTACTGGAGTGCTGCTTCTAGCATGGAGCTGGGATGATGCTTCACAGGCCATAGGATGTTTGTAGCACAGTGTCATATGAGAGCATGTGAAGGTGCAAAAGAGGACTGTGCAGGATGGAAGAAGTCAAACACAGTGCAGTTTGATCTCTGCCATCTGCTAGTAGAGATCACTTGCATGAGCTGCCTCCTGCACTGCCCTTTGGGCAGAGCTTGTTGGAGAGATCCCAGACAGAGCCTGATCTGGACTCACAGTTGAGCAGGGTCACCAGTCCAGAGGGCAGTTCTTAGCTTCTCCTGGGTCCTGTTACTCAGCAGTATAATCTGGCAAGAATCAGTTTTTAGGAAGTATGACAATTTAAGTTGTGGGGAGAAGTGTGTAAATTTCTTCCTTTTCTCTTCTCCTGGAGATGGGTATAGCTTTATCACTATAAGCACATCACACTGTGCCTTAATTCCCCAGATTTGTTTAATTTGTATTAGAAGACTCTGTCAACAGAAAGGCAGCCAGCACAGTGCTATTGACAATATTGTTTGGCAGGCAATGCTTACTCTGATTTTGTTCTCACTGAGCTGTGGGAAAGTGCCTCCATGTTTGCTACACTTCTTCTGTCCCATACTGAGGTTTTGTTGTGTACAGAGCTCTGAGCAGCTCCTTCTGTATGCTTTTCTCAAGCAAAGCTTCTGCTTTTCAGCCATTTTTGCAACAGTTCCATCTTACTCACCCTGGCAGCTAATTTTTTCATTCCATTTTCAGACTTGGTTACAACAGCTTGCCTACCCTATTTAAAGAATGCTGCACACCAAATGTATCCGATTAAAAAATTAACTCCACTAGCAGAAGGCCTTTTCTGTTTCTTTTTCTGTTTTCACCCACCCCAGCACGTGTGACCCATAACTGTACAGTACAGCTGCCACTCTGCCTTCCACAGGCACATCTCACACGCCGTTTGCAGAACAAGTTGCAGGTACCTGTGAACTCGTCAGAGGTGGGTTTTGTTTGAAGCTGAATAAGACATTGCTCATAATTAGCTTTTGCAAGAGCTGCTGACACAGCGTCTTTGGAAGAGTAGCTGAAGGCATGGAAGGGAGTTACCCTCAAGTGCTTCACTGTAACTTCAAGACTGGAAGAAGGAAGCAAAATGCTCTGACCCAGATTTTGAATCTGAAGTACCAAATGCGTTAAGACAGGTTGGTAATGAAGAGAAGGCATAGCAGGGGGAATTAAGGTGACTTGATCAGAAGTCACTATCACCCACGTGAGGAAGAGATCTCTGATAGATGAAGCTCTTTTATCTGGTAGAAAACAAAAGCGTCAAGGTTTTCATCAAGATCATTGTGGTGAATGAATTAGAAGCTGAAGCTGGGTAAATGTGGGTGAGAAGCAGAAGGCATTTCATTTCATTTCAATTTTTTATTTTGGTTTAGTTTATTGTTACATGATTCATCATTAGCAGAGTTTACACAGAGAAGCTGTGGATGTTTGGTGGGTCTGTTCTGATGCTGACTCACATCATGGTCCCTTCCCCTTGACACAGTTTTCATCACCTAGGCTTCTGCCTTCATTCCACTCTGACATGTAAACAGTAACATTTATCCAGTAACTCTGCTGCACATATATGAATTTTAATCAACCACTGACACACTTACATGAAGTGAAGCAAATGATCAGAGTTGACAAATGGGATTTTTGCCTGGAAAGGATTTCAGGTTCGTATTAATATTCAGTTCCTCTCTAGAACTCTTTATATCAATGATTTCAGCACGTGTATGGCTGTCTTGAGCCTACATGATTATCTTCTATAGCCCAAATGGGGAGCCTATTGTACTCAGCATATAATAAAAAAAAACAGCTGCTGTTTCTGAGGGCTTACAGTCTCAGGCAGAGTGAACAAATAGCTGGTGGATGAGGATGAGGTATGTCTGAACTATGCTCGGTAAGGTAAGGGGCACTGTTGATATAGCAGTTGACTAGCTGTTGGAGCCACATAATTGGGGTCAGTTTCATAGAAAGAGCACATTTCTGTCTCTGACTGAATCCTCACAATTTGGATCGCATTTTTAAAAGTTGTGCCTGGTTTGTCAGCTAATGCATTTTCCCCTCTTTTCCCTCTGCCTTCCTGAATCACTCCCAGACCAAGCTCCCCTCAGGTAAAGGTCTTTGTGCCTTTGATTATTTTATGGCATTTGCTGCAGCTCGGTTTTCATCAGAGGTCTTTCCCAGCAGACTAACAGCCCCATGAATGAAATCAGCAGGGAGGCTCTTCATTATCGCAATTCTGGCAGCGAAGTCTCTGTACTTTTAACACTGTACTGGTATCAATTATTTGGAACCACATTAAATAAATGAAGTCAGTAACATGAAAATGTCATGCCCAATTCATACAAAAGATCACAAACTCTTTTTTTAAAAGCCCTCTCTTCTATGCTTGCTGCTTCCCTTATGAATTTTTTGTAAGCTTTGACCTTAAACATTTCTCAATCACTGCAAGCATGCTTAGCTCGAGATTGAATACACATCCATTTCATACGGGCTGAGGGGGGCAAAAATCATGAGAAAAGCAGATGGCATTAGGAAAAAATGACTTTTCAAAGAAAGTTCAGTGACCTCCATACAGATAAGACTTGTTAAAGTCACTGACTTCTTTTTAACTCGGCACCTGCCTTTATATATTTAGTATTATATAATGTACTTGTAAGGGCGAAGCCTCTTCAGCGTTAGATCTACAATATTTATTGCGGAGTTCTGACTCACCTTTCTTGGGTGTAGCCCGGAGTC
>JAOWBP010000001.1:82207824-82231805 GCA_028571105.1 Tragopan temminckii | reverse complement strand
TTGGGTGTTTGATGGGTCACAGCAGCAGACTGATTGCTGTTTGCTGCAACTTAGAGAAAATCTTATTTATTGATTATGCTGAATCAGAATTAGGCTTGGCTTGTTCTTAAAAAATAAAATTAAGTTAAGAACTGTCTGGGATTTGGAGAGTATTTTTTTGTTTGTTTGTTTTTGTTTTTGTTTTTGTTTTTAATCTTATGTAATAAAAACATGTAGATCTCACCAATGCTTTTAACTTCAGAAATTCTAAACATAGTCCATTTTACTTATAATTTAGTTGACCTGTTTAAACAGAGAAGGAAATCCAGAGAACTGTGATGGAAAAGGAGATTTCTTGTACATTGCTTTGCATATATTCAAAATAAAAAAAAAATCCCTGGAACCTTTGAGCTTACTGAGGTAAAGTTACAGATAGATGGAAGTAATAATGGGTAAATGCTTTGTGGGAATGTTTGCAAACTCTGAAACTCCAATTCAGCCACACTCAAACATGTTTCAACCGTTTTTCCACTAACATTAATCAGAGTGGCTTTTGTTTAAATGAATATTGTAGAAAGGGTAGTCTAAACTCAAATACTCTGGCAAGCACTCTTCATTCAAATCTGCCTGAGAAGTGTTTTCTCTGCTTATAACTCATACTGCTGAAGGAATGGCATCTTTCTAAGGTGGCCAATTACACACCCAAAATAAGGAAGAGTAGATAGAGAACATAATTAAAATAAATACTGCTTGTAAATAAGCCCAGTAAGAATAATATCTGATGAAATAATTATCCAGCCTTTGCCCCATGTTGCAACCATTTGCATAGACACTTAATTCTTTTGCACCCTATTTCTGAAATTCACAGGTAAAAATCCTTCCCTGTTACAGACAGAGAAAAAAAAAATTGACCTTGGGCATATTGGAATGAATGCATCAGTTTAGATCTGTGATTTCACATGGACTGTTAATAGTGTGCAGATCTGAGCAAGTGTTTGAGTCTCTGCAAAACTAAAGTCTACAGAAAATACAGGATTTTGGGGAAGCTACCAGAAAAGAAAAAAGGTGGGTTGAGTTTGGGGATGAAATTCAAATTATAGAACTGTAGTCAGAAGAAAAAAAGGAAAATAAGCTTTTACTTAAGAGAAATTGTAAGGTATGGGTGCTTCTTTTAAAACTGATTTCATAAAGATAAAAGAACTGGGAAAGTTACTCAGGCATACAAGATGTCAATGCTCTTTGTTCAGGATGCAGAACTGAAGCACAGAGAGGTTCCTTGTCTCCATCTTATGTCATATGATAACCAACTGGAAGAGTCTGAAATGAGAGGCAACGGTTCCGTATTCTACTTTCCCATTCCCGTGTCCCTTGATTGCACTTTTCCTGCCTTCTCTAACAAATGTAACATAAATATACAATCCATTCACATATCCCAAAGGGGCATTTTGTGATGACTTAAGACATTTTTCATAGTATTCATACTGAAAAGGTGTCCAACTGCAATGGGGCTACCAGAGCAAACCTTTTTTGTTGGTTTTTTTTTATAGTCTTCTTTGCATGTGTTGTCCACTGAGATATGTGCAGGAGATGTATCAGCCCTTCATCTAACATGCACTCTGGGCATCAACATGTTCTTTCATGAAGTAAGACTGTCAGGTTTATACCACAGTGACAAGAGAAAATGACATTTTGCTGCTGTTCAGGAAAGAAAGCAAAAGACAGATGAGCCAAGTATGCAGTTCACTCATAAGAAACTGCAGGTCACTCTCTGTTTGGATATATATCCACATATTCTTAAAATAGTCATTATCATATTGCTGTGTGGTTGTCCTGCAAGTGCTGGTCATTGGTGCTAAAGCAACACTAAAACCAACCTTTCTGAAATCTATGACTTAAAACAAACTAGATAAATGCAATACTATGCATTAAACATTAAATGACATATCTGACTGTTGGAACAGGTGAAAAGTATTTCCAGAGAACCTTAGTGCAAAGCAGGCTGCCACCTCCATTTGTTTCTGATTGCTATCACACTGCACAGATGCAGTGATTGAGAATGAAACATGAATTTGGTGCTAGAAGTCCACTGTAACATCAATCACTTGAAATAAAAATGTCATGCTTATGATTCTTCGGAAAATGCTGCACTTAACTTCCAAACTGTTGCTTTTAGAAAAGGCTAATTCAGGGTTGGGTACATTAATGTCAATGTCCTATAAAAGTGCCAGCTAAAAAAAAAAAAAAAATGTCAGCAAAGACATTTTTTAAGCCTGTGTCAGCACAAAAGGGTGCCTCAGTTGTTTCATCTCACAACAGCTGCATGCTTTCATTGACATTTGTTGCCCTTTCTTTGTGCACTCATCCTAACCCCATAGGTTATTTCCTGGCCTCCCTTCCGTGACCTATGACCGATGATGACCTTTAGCTAGAGAATGTGACATTTTGTTCTCCTCTGGCTGACATGTGATGCCCTCATTATTCAAAGGTATGTGAAAATAATGACCTGTACTGACCTCTCAGTTTCCTTTCATTTATTGGTCTACACTAGGTGCTTGTTCAGCAGATTGCTGTGACTAGGTGCTGGGGTGTACAATTTCTTTTGAAGAAGGAAGCTCATGAATTGCACCAATATTTTAGCTTTCTCTGTCTGTTGTTCCATTTGAGGAGATGAGGTGGTGCATTTGTGAGAGGAGAGTTCACGATTCAGATCCATTTGGGCATTAGGGCATCTCTGTAAGGCTGGTGGGTGTGACCAAAGATTTGTTCCCTTCTAGGGTGAGTGTTGAGTCCTGGACAGGATGCCTTCCTGAGGAAATCCCAAAAACCAGAAGCCAGGGCATGAGGTACCAATTCAAACCTCAGTTCTCAATCATCTGAAAGAATGGATGACTAAATAACCTGAGGAATCCCAAACAGGAATGACTGTGGCTTTCCCACCACCGAGATTTCTAGTCTTTCCCCAGTACGACCACAACGGAAACACGGCCACAAGAAACACAGTATTTCTTATAACATGCTAGCAGAGCTTACTTGAGTAAGCCACTTTTACAGCATTCTTCAGAAATGCAAGCCTGACTACATTAATTTTTTTTCAAAAAGCAGATATTATCTCCTGTGAGGTGAGACATGCCCTCATTGACTGTAGTAAATATTTCCAATGCTGAAAGTCTAAAAGAAGGAACAAACCATTTATATGTGGGAGATTGTGATACCAATTAAGAATGCACTCAACACTTAAAGCCGGCATGAATATTTAAACCTTCTTTCCTTGAAGTAAGGATGGTTACTACAGGTCAGAGATGAGGGTATGTATGGAGCAGCATAAGGAACAGATGGCTGCTAGAGACAATTTCTGACTATAAGTAGTCCCTATTAAGAATATAGAAATAATCAATTAGGAATTACGTTCTGCTTCCTGTTGCATGGGAGAAGAGCAGCAGCAGAAAATGTTAATGCGTATTTCAGTGTGTATTTCTGGCTGGGAAAGAGATAGCAGGCCCTTTCCCACTGAAAGGTGGAAGCAGTGGGTCTGAGGGTTAAGATGGAAGACTGTTAACAGTTCTTTAGAAGAGGTTTTATATACTTAGTATGCAGACCAGGAAATGAATGGAAAATCAGGATCAAGTTTTTAACCTTGTTTCAGCACTCTGTGCAGACTAATGCGGAAACTAGGGGCAGAGTCTTTTTGACCTTATTAGTAAAGATAAAGCATTTCTTGCTCCTTGGAGTTTGCAAAGAACTTCATGTGGAAGTATTTCTGCTAAAGTTGTACCAATAACCAATATCCAGACATGTATATGTATGTATATGTACCAATAACCAGTGTCCAGACATGGGCTTCAAACTTGAAGATTTGATGTGAGCACAGAGACCTTCAGGTCAGACATTTATCCTGAATTGTAATCCAGGTGAACAGCCCATTAAAAATTCAGTCTAACACCTACAGGATTGCAGTGCGGTGAAAAGGGGACTCTAGGTTTAGACTAGAGGTATGAAACACAGCCTATTTTGAGTTCAAATAGAAGAGTACATATATTTTGATGAAGTCTTCCACATGTCTTGGTAGAAAGTGGTACCTCTGGGTATTTCTGTATGTTTCTATACCTATGAGTATAATCTCAAAATTAGTATCTTCTGTCTACTAACACAGTCTTTATTTCACTTGGACTCAGCTTTGCTGTATTAATCCCTAAAGCAGGTCTGAGGAGAAGAATGAAAGCCAAGAATGGCTCATATAAAAGGGCCATATCACATCTATTCAGCTGGTCGTTTCAGAAATGCCTCTGGTATTACATTTCTGAGGGCTAGCTACTGATGGATAAATTGAAGGAAAAATAGGAGAGCATAAGGGTGTCCTTGCTGGTGCCAGGCAGGCTTCCTTCCCCAGCGTGACAGTGCTCCAAACCCTGATGCTGAGCAGGGCAGCTACATGAATCCTGCCTCTCCACTTTGGCTGACAGCAAGTTCTGTATAAGTTACACGTGGAACGCTTTTAAAAGGATTCAGATAACGAAAGAACCCACTTTTATGTGTGACCCAAGCCCAGATCAGATGTCAGGGTGCTTATGGCCAATCATATGAATGAACTAACCTACCACGGCAACATAACTCAGGGAAGTTTCTTAGAAACCTTATGGAAATATTTTTATCAAGTGCCTGAATGATTGTGACACGTCAAATCATGAGTTGTTTTTGACTGCTTTGGCCAAGCAAACTAACTTGTTTGTACGGCAAGAACATGAGCAAGAGGATAGAGCAAAGGTAAATTTTTAAACCAAGGACATGTTTAGACATCATTGTCTTTGTTTATTTTCCCACAAGCACAGTCTCAGAAATATTCTATTTTTCATGCCCTCTGTCTCATTTTCTTCTCATTGTTCAGGAGCTCATATGGTTTCACTCCCCCCAAGATCTATAAATCATATGATTAACTTTCAGTCCAAGACTGTTTTATATGAGCGGAAGAAATCTAATTGGAATACAATCACCCTCCTACTGCTTTTCACAGCTTTCTTTGCATCTCAATGTGATCTGAATTTCAGATATCTCTTTCTATGAGATATTTATTTTCCCCCATCATGTGTTGAACCCTATTGTACTGCTATCTTTTTCTGCCCTTTTAAGCTCTGGCTGTAAATTAACCATTTTCCAGCTGAAATAAATTCCTTTGGAGATCATAAACAGTATTTCAGCACAATAGCTTCCAGGCTAGTCGTATAAGTGCAAACTGCTTAATACTCTGAATATGAGGGGTTAACATAAGTTTCATTTTCCCCCTTTCGCAACACAGGGGCTTAAGGGAGAAGCTCCCTCCTAAGACAGAGTACAGGGTGAATGGAAGAAGAATCAGAACTCCATTTGCAGGTGCTGGATGAACTCTCCAGGTTGGGGAAAATTTGCGTTATGCTTAGGGATGCTTGTCTTGATTTATGCTGATGTGCTTTAATGGAAGTGAAAAATCCTACTGATTGTCCTGCAATTTACAGGCTTATCCTACTAAAAAAAAAAGAAAAAAAAAGAAAAAAAAAAAGTCAAAACTCTTTGTTACTCCCTCATAAAACTAGCAGCCCAAAAGTCCTGACGCTCCCTTCAACCGACCATACAACCAAAAACAGCAGCAACTTTTTCCTTAATTTCTCCACTCCTACGCCCCACGGCCTTCCATGGGGCAAACAGGGCAGTCTATGGGATATGACTCATGAAATATTTGCCTCCTTTCTCAGACGCTGTTGGTGAGGGGCTTTGTTTGTGTATGTATGTGCTGCAGACACAAGCCTATCAGAAACAAAAAATAAAAAAATAAAGAAATAAAAAAAAAAAAACCCAAAATCTTGAAATCTAACCACTTTTACATATGCAGATATAAAATGTAAACTACTTAATTTTTGTCACATGACTCTGAATAGACACTGAACACAAAAGATGTGATTCCTGTGACTCCATGAAAACTGCGAGATCACATCTTTCTTTCCATATGTCTCTGCTGTTTATACCAGGGATGTCTCAGAGAGCACTGACAGCTTCCGCCTTCCCTTCTTCTATCCAGCAGACACCACAGTGCTGTTTGGACTGGAGTGCAAAGGCATAGACTGGATTTCATCCTGATGTGAAGTACAGGCAAGGCAAGAAGCCAGCTCCACGTCCCACAGTTTAGACATAGCTCGTCAATCCATTAAGCAAGTGAATGTCTTTTAAATAACCACATACCCAGCCCAGCTGGCTGTGAATCAGTGGCAGAATAATTAATAAAGTTCCAAAGAAAAACAAGAAATAGACATTCGCATTTTCTGGACCTTCACATACATTGTTTTACAGTGTTGGAACTTTTCTCACTTAAATTTTTAACAGTTTGAAGGAAAGGAGGATCAGACTGCAGCAGATGGAGAGAAGTTACTGCTACTGACATGATATGACACTTTTTTGTGCTTGTTTTTGTTCAAAACACCTTTTTGTCTCTAAATTTTTAGAAAGTTATTTTCCAATGTAGTGCAGAATGTACAATGGGGACTAAGACTGTATTTAACTCACCTTATTTCCTAACTCATCCAATTACTAAAGGCTTCCCTTATAATTTTTTTTAATGGGAAATTCATCTGACAAAATGAAGACTCATGTTTTCCCACTGCTAAATGGAGCCAAAGTCGATTAGCTCAGAGGTAGATATCTACATTTAATCAAATTAATCCCATCCATGAGTCTGCCTTCAAATCTTTCTTCTTCACTGGCCCCTGTATAGTCACTACGTGACAGTGTCCACACTGGTGCTCTACTAGCTGTACTGGAAGGGACTCTTTGTTCAATATTCTCTTGGTTCTAAGTAATTCATTAAATGGGGTTGCCATGGGGATACAGTCTCTGGGTGGCCTTGCTTTCTTTCTCTCATCCACTTATACACAGTGTGCACTGTACAATACTTTATGCAAATAAGTTCCAAGCAGAGTTGCTTGTCATTAGCACAGACAACTCTAGAAGCGAAAACAAATAGAATTTGTTGGTGAGAAATTTGTCATTAAGGAATTTGTTTGCACCCCTGCAGTGATGCATTGTGCACTTCACTCTTGTCAACCAACCTCTTCATATCTTTTTTTGTACACACAGTGGGAAAATGTCATTTTTGGTACCTTTTCTCCAATTACACGTTTATTGATATCATACCAGAATGCTGGAAAGCATGAGAAGGATTTCCTGGATACCACCTCTGTTCAAACAAGGATAAAGTGCAGCCAAAGAAGGAAAGACAAACAAAAGATTTAAAGTGTTGCTGGAGAAAGAACTACATGAGAAATTACAATCTGCATGTAATTAAGAGGTAAAACTGAACATCTACCAACGCATATGCTCTGTTTTTACTGTGAGAACATGTATACATACAACCTGACTTTGCTGAGCACGCCATGCTTTAACCTGAGGGTGAGTTTATATGACACAGCATGAAGAGATCTGTGAGTTAGTGCGGACGCCCTGTACATCTCAGGTGAGTGCTGTCCCACAAGTATTTCGAGATTGTGCTGATTCTCTTGTACTTCCTTGGTATCTGAGCAAGCCTGGATATCTCTATACTAAAACGCTGTGTAACACTATGTGCACTTTCAATATCTCTTAGTTCCCAGTATCTTTGTTGGAACTCAGGTCTGCTTAATAATTCACCAGTTCAAGCACTGACCACCCAGCCAATGCCAATTTAGACAAAGTCACTAATAAAGCTCCCACTAGGCCTAGGCAATGTCACATCTGCTGCTTGAAACAGCGACATTCTTAAACTGAGATTTGGTTTAATTTCAGCTGCTGAAGGAAAGAAAGTATGCTATCCTCCATGACAAATTCAAAGACAGCTTTAAAAATGTTAGCCACACAGAAGTATTTGTGTTATATAAAATGTTCCTCATGAAACAGTGGGAGATCTGTCTGAAATTAGCAAGAATTACAAAACCTCCCACTCTGAAGGTGAAGGGAGAAGCAAGGTTATAATTACGTAAATGACTATGGGGGAAACAGTTGCTCTGCATAGAGAGTAGGATCCAAGCAGCATTGAATTCTACTTGGAGACAGCTTTCCTGAAGTCAGTGATCCTTCTTTTTTCTCCCCTTGTTTTTTTTCTCCTAAACACTCAGTCCCTTCCTTACCATCCACTCCCCATCTGTACTCTCAGGGCAAGGGCTTCTCCAGCTCTAGTGTTAACCTGCTTTGGCGGCATTGCTCTCTTTCACCCTCTCTTTACACCCTCAGTCCCTTGCACCCTCACTTTTCTGCTGTGATTCTTGAATACGGACATGTAACACCTGCAACACCTGCAGAAGAACCGGACTGCAGGGTTTATATATTCTGAGGCTCCACAACCATATTTACCCACGGTAAACTAGGATTATAGTTCATTTTTCTAGGCCATGTGGCTACAGAAAAAACAAAAACATGACCTTTGAAGGGTTCTAAAATCCAATTGTATCTTACATCAGTTTGCCTTAACTGACTCAAGAAATATACAAGCACATAAAAATACAGCACTTGTGTACAATATTGATTAAATTTCCTAACCCTTCTGAAGTAATCCCTGAATCTGAATCAGCAACAAGTTGAGGGTTTTGTCTTACACCTGGTTTTCCCCTACAGATCAAATACTATCTGGTCCCTTATGCTTTTCTACCGTCCCCACATTTACAACTTGTTTCCATTTTCACATTTGTCCCCAAAAAGGGCACCTCTGCTACAAAAGCATTTCCCACTTTTATCTTCTCTTGCCATTTGCATGTCTCTCTCCCTAATCAGTTTGCAGTCAGACCAGTTGATCAAGCTCATTTTGTGGCCAAAGCATTCCTAGAGCCATGTGAACTGTGGGGACATGGGGCCTGGGCTGAGACAAGGCAACTTCCTGCATGGCTGACTTCAGCCCAAGTTGAACCACCCCGAGGCTGTAGAAGATTCTTCTTCTTAGTATATGCCTTAACATCTCACTGTAGACATGTCCACAGTGTTGAATACAGTTGCTACTGGGAAAAAAAAAGCCACCACATTTTTTTCTGGTTTTCTACCTTCGATTTTGTACATCTGAAAATTCAGTGATATGATGCTAACAAAGACCACAATAGCACAGCAATTACTGCTGTACATTCAAATGAACTGTTAGATGCCTATAGTCTCAGACATTTCAAAAGATAAGCACAAGTCAAAATTTGTAAATTATCATCACGTGCAATAAATGATCTACTTCTCGTAAGGAATAGTACAGGCCCGCCCTTGGTGCTGCTGTGTTGACAAGTGTTGACATTTAAACAGCAGCCAAAGTAAGACCTGACCCTGTAGTGTCTCCATAAGTATCATTAGTCGCGTACTCAAACTAAAATCAAATGGGATTGCTCTTTTGTGACTACAGATTTCAGGATCAAGCCCTTACTGAGAAAAGAATCTCTCCTGAAGTAAGATCCCACTCCACTCACTTTAAAAGGCATATTCAGTTTCCTTCTATTTTAGCATGACAGAGCTTGTAGCATGTAAACATGAAGTCTGTAATTTTAAGGCACTAAACTGTTATTAAACCAAATATCTGAAGTATTTTAATTTAATACATCAAAGAATACCTAGCTAGGCAAAAAGCATTCTTGCCATTAGTTAAAATGCAGTTGATGAACAAAGCACAACTCATGAAACCATACAACTGAAAACCCAGAAGCTGTGACCCAGCACTCCTGTACAGTGGAGCTAGAGGAAAGCAAACAGGGTATGAAGCCACATCTTTCAATCCCCTTTATTCTTAAAGGTAAATTTCTGCCACCTCCACCCAACTGCATCCTCCTCCCTCCATTCAAAAACTTGTTGAAAGCGCTTATCATCAGAGATGACCTATCAGTACCTCAGTGAAGTTTGGTGGCATTACCTACTTCTCTTTTTAAGGGATTAAAGACTGGAAAAGTCTTTCATAGAAGTGCATAAGACTTCAAGAAGGAGACCACAAATGTTTTAAAGGAGTTATAATGCTTTCTTATGAAAACATACATTACCTGATCTTTTTTCTTTTTTTTTTTTTTTTTTTTCAATGTGGATTATATAAATTTGAATTAAGTGACTTTTAAGGACATTGATTATTGATCTGATAAACTCTAGTGGCTAGCCATTGGGATCTCTTGTGTAAATAACCATTTTAAAAAATGTGTTATGTCATAAAAATTTCTTACAAAAGTACTTACGGTACTTTTCATGCTGAGTAACCACTTTTCAACAGTAAGCACTTCAGCCAAAAATACATTTTTAAATTAAGCATTTTTTAATTTATATATGATGTAAAAAGAATGCTTTTAAACCACTCAGCATATACTTTTTTGTACTTGTGTAATTTTAAAATGACCAAGCCAATTTTTTTAATCATTAAGAATTAAGACAATAGTAAAATAGATGATCAAATGGCTGTACTAGGCTCTTCAATGGCTCTTTGTAACAATGCATCTTTTGTGACAACACATACTGGCAAACATCTGCCTTTGAACATTTTTTTGGGTCATTTATTTCCAGCAAAAAGGGAGCTACTGACTACCTATGTGTGGAGTGATGATATCAGTAGACAAAAGAAGAGTGATTGACATCATCTATCTGATGACAAGGGCATTTGACTCTATGGATATTCTGTGATTCCATGATTCAAATGCACTTCCACGTCAGACACCATTTTGTCAGGCTGCCCCTCTTCTACCACCTGTCTCTCAGCAACAAAATGTCATGGAATTTTGGTGCGAAGGTTCAACCTCTACTACCATATCACCAACATCTGTCTCTGATGTCATGTGCCAAGATAATGAAATAGGAGGCATTACTTTCAGAGCAGCCCTCATATGGTTCTGTGATTCTATGAATCCAGGAAGGACTTCTTAAGCAGGCTCTATACCATGTAGCAAAGGAAGTAGAGGAGTTATTTCCTAACACAAGTGATCGGCCTTGTCCTAGGCAGAGAAAGAAGAAAACAGAGAGGGTGGGGTTGTTTGGGATGAGAGGCACCGACACAGAAGTCTGTACATTCTAGATTCGTTAAAGTCAAGCTGAGTGAGGAGCAAGTGAGAGTACACATATATGATGCTAAAATAAAGCATCTGCATTCAAGTAAGCAGGTGTAAAATGAGGAAGAATTATGCTGGAAGCTGCAGTGCCACAGATCGGAGGATGCCACAGAGGATAAAGCAGATATAAGGGTGATACAGGTACCATCCACACAAAGGTGTCCCGCTGGTGCATTCACTGGTACAGCAATACACAGCAAGAAGGATACTAGTTCCCTGTGACATGGCCATTTCGTTACAACCATTCACCCAAACTGATGCACCAGGAAGCAGGCGTATCAAACATCAGAGAATGTGACAGGGAAATGATTTTAGAAAAGATACCGGCATGGAACAACAACAACAAAAAATCACATGTAGGAATGGTCACAGGGACTATTCTCCTTAGATGTTTTGGGCACTGCTGCCCTAACAGGGGCCACACAGCCACATGGATTCCTCACGTGCCTTCTACAGTGCCACTGCTTGTGACTCAGGGCTACTTCATTGCAGCTGGGACCTCGCCTTTTGTCTGGGGGATGTTCCAACTCTTGCAGTTTTGTGTAGAGGTGTAATGTACCTGTATGTCCCTGCAATGGCATGGCATGAAGGTCTCTTATAGTGAGGCTCTGTGGCACTGCATTGCAGGTCCCATTCTAAGGAGTGTTCCAAAACAGAGCTCAGAGGATGCAGGAAAGACCCCTGGAAAGTGGAATTTGCTCCAACACTCTCCTTTACTTAAAAATGACTTGACACAATCAGCTAGCACAAACAAGAATGACAGGGAAGAGTAATTGCACTACAAATGCACTGCAAACCACAGTGGGGATGAGTTTCATTAGGATAATAAACTACAGTTTGTGGAGAACTGAGTGTTGCAAGGGCCAGCATGTACAGAATTAAAAGCAGAGGCACAGTGTCTTACTTGACTGCTTTTATTCCAGTTTTATTAACAGGAATTCAACACTGCTTTTCTCTGTGATGCCACTCATCACCCGTGCAACACTTTTTCTGCGTAGAAGCAGAAGACGAACACTTGCAAAGGGAATACAATTCCGTGTAACTACATACTGCATCTCTCACCACACTTTTTAATCTCTAACACACTGGGAGCATGTGCCAAACAGCATGTGTACTTTTCAGAGATAACCCAGAGTCAAGGTGTCTCACAGAGCCGCCAGCACAAGCAACATGAACTTCAGCCTCACACGGCCCGTTCCAATTTGCCCACGCCAAGCCCTCATGTTCCCACAGCAGATGCCAGTGCCTTGTGTTTGCTGGCTACAGATACTCCACGGGACTTCTCTGGTATGCAGCTACATCCATTTTGGTTTTGTGTAGTTGATGTGTTTGCTGTTGTTGTTATTGTTGCTTTTATTTGTTTGCTTTTGCAAAATAATGGAAATTCCAGTCGAAATTTTGGTGGGAGTTGAAGGCTGTGCGACTATCTGCCAGTGCTCAATACCGTGCTGTTTCTAACTCTCGCAGGCATAAAATGTTGAGAATGTGACTGACTAAACAAAGATGAGCACATCAAAAACTTTTCTAGAGGTATTCAGGAAAAAAGATAAATGCTCCATATGTCTTTACTACACCTGTGCTCGTTCTGCGTTTATTTTCCCTTAATCTTCTAGGAGGGAGGTTCCCTAGGAGCTTACTAAAACTTGAAATTATTAATGTATTTGCAAAAAAAACTAGAAAGTGTGGGGAACAGTAACAGCAAGCCTCCTTTTACACAGTGAGCCAGATTCAAAGGAGGTACCCATATCCACCTAGGAAACAAAAAGAAGACACCTGGCCCTCCTATCCAGCAGATTTAAGAGCCATATGCCCATCACAGGTGTCCTATGAACAAACTAACAGTCAATACTCACAGCAACTGAGCATTTCAAGTGAGGAATACATTTTTCACAAATGCTTTGGTCATAGAAGAAAAAGTTCCTGATCGTCAAATATTTCCTATGGACTATTTTGTCATCTGTCATAACAGCATAACATTTTTTGTGCATCTTCATAATTGGTCAGGAATTTTATTCAGTAGTGTTTACGTATGTCTGGTAGATAAAGGGTTCCATACAGTAAAAAGCATATTTGATGCCAGCAGGTGTTCATGAGTAACCTAGGGAAAGGTCAACTCAGTGTCAAAGGCTGCAAGAAATGTCACGTGCTTTCCCTTAATTAATGTAGTCTCAGAGAGAATCCTCAGGGAGGACCTGAGATCAGAAGGAGGATACAATCATTGTTGTACCAATTATGACTGCTTATTTGAGCGTCTCTCTCTCTGTGATTACCCCAATTTAACCAAACAGGTAATTTCTAAGCTGCATCAGTTTATCATAACTGCTTGGATGAGTGTTCATTCCATATTTAAATATAGACAGACCCATCCTTGCCAGGTGCTGAGTTTGCTCAACTCCTACTGAAATTAGCAGGGGCTCAGCGTTTTGCAAGGATCACTTAGCAGCGCTCAGAATTGGGTTCTTTATGTGTCTTATACATCAAACCCAAATCGGTGCTCCTCCAATGTCCATTTGCAGAGTAACCCATATTTCTTTTCACTCATTTATTAAAAAACACATATTAAATATCCACTCGGTGTATCTTCTAAATAAATGTTAGTGGCTGTCACTGCTAAGATACTTAGGCAAATTGAATGTATTCCTATTCCCTTTCGCACCATAGCAATATTATGTGGCGTACTTTAGCTCTCAGCTTTTCCTTATGTACAGAATATTTATGGTCCATTTTGGAGTTGTCATCCAAGCACTTGGGGTCATTTTCTTATTAAACAGCACAATATTAAAGCAATGGGGCACAGCAAGTGGTGTGTTTCTGGATATTTTGTCATGCCTCAGGCTGAATTGACATCTTCCACCCCAAACAATGTAACGATGAATATTTGTACAAGAAAAAAAACAACAACAACAACAGCAACAAATCAGTAAAAACAGATCATTTAAGAAAGATAATATTTCATTGTAAATTCCAAACTTATACGGGGGCATTTTTCTTGTGGGAGCTCTTCAGAGAGACAAAGTGATTGATTTTCATAAAAGTTGGCATGCATGACCAAGGGCAGATGGTACATAAATTTGGGCCCCAGTTTTACATTCTGCTCTGTGTAGGTGCACCACTCAACTGCTGTGACCGTGGAAAAAGAATACAATTGTGAACAGATGCAAGACTCATGGGTACCAATGATCAGGCTGTAGGACTAGGGCCCAAACTTGCACTGCAGTAACCATTTTAAAGCCAGCTTTTGGC
The DNA here is from genome assembly GCA_028571105.1 of Tragopan temminckii. NCBI lineage: Eukaryota > Metazoa > Chordata > Aves > Galliformes > Phasianidae > Tragopan > Tragopan temminckii. The sequence goes on along the minus strand of JAOWBP010000001.1, from coordinate 82,217,544 downwards.
AACAAATATTCAAGGATATAAGCTATATAATTTTCCTGGTATTTGTGTGCTATTGAGAGATAGTGTAAAATTGGTGAGATGTCTGCTCAAGATACGCTTTGTGCTATTACAGACTGTGTGATAGATGTTTATTTCATACACCCTGCTAAATATTACGCCCCAGCCATCATCACAGCTAAGAAAAACCTGTGAAATACACTCCCTAGCTAAACTTAATGCAGGGGTGACTGGAAAGATGACAAAAGAGGAGGAAACACAGACCTGGGCACTGTAGCAACACAAAGGACACTGGATTCCAGCAGAAGATAACCCACACAGCTCCCAGTGTCAGGTGGATATTAATGGGTCCCATGACTTCGCTGTTACTGAATCCTATTATGCCTTCAACTTTACATTTGCCATGTTCAGATGGCTTTCTATCACTGAACCAATCTAATGCATTGATCCAAGGCACACTTGTTTTGTGTCTGGTGACAATGAAAACATAGCACGCTCTCAGAACTTGTGTCACCAAACTAATGGAATACATAAGCAACGTGCACACAATTTCTTCATCATTTTGTTATATATTTACTTACTTCAAGCATATCTTGTATTCATTGGGTAACAAGCCTAGAAAGCACCATATTTTTTATTATTTTTCTGAGGAGCATCAAAAAAAAAAAAAAAATGGACAAAGAGATGGGAAATGCTCACAGGAAAATTCCAATGTCCATTGAGAGAGAATACTAAGAAATGTCACAGAACGAATTTAAAAATCTTGGGACACATGGAAAAAGCATATTATACTACAGACTGGGACTTCTAAACTTTTACCAGCTTTTTCCTAGTATTTTCAGCAATCAATCAACTATTTCAAAATATAGCAGCAAGTAAATCTATTTCCTGTCTAATTACTTAGGGATTACCAACTGTGCTTCTTTAGCAGAGCATAAATTTTCTTCTTAGGATTGGGGAATAATTAAGTACTCAAAATCACACACTGATATACTATGCCTGTTTTTAAAGTGTTAGCTGTACATTTTAATTTCTGTGATTCTCTGCCGTAAGCAGCCCTAGCGAGCAGCCTCAACCTGTATTTCAGTTTTACAGGATCCTGCAGCACTTCCAGAACTGCTGAGAACCTGGGCCATATCTGTCAGCTGAGACGGCAGAAGAAGAAATCCCCATCGTACAGCTCGTAAATGAAGGGTTTTGCTGGAATAGATATCTGTACAGAGTGAAGGAAATACTTGATGAAGACTCCATAAATTCCTCATTATTTCTTCGTTTCACCTGTCTTACGAATATTTGCATGAACAGATTTTGGCTGACACTGGGAGACACCCTCTCATATAAATATCTACGGTAACATAGCAACAAGGGACTTTGTGCATAAAACTAGTTTTTAAACTGATGTCTCTTAGTTTCTAAAATGATCAGCTGTGGTGGGAAAAAAAAAAAAAAATTGAAGTAGTTAGTTCATATTTGAAACCTAAACTCATTTGCTCTCAAATGTTTTCAACCACGATTCTGCACAAGAGTTATTATGGCTTTACTCTTTAGTTACAAATGCTTTGAAAATAATTTATATTTGACTTGATATTGAAACAATGCCATTTGTAAGATGATCTTCAGGTGGTCATTCTGTGGCATGCTGTTTTCTACAATTTGTATTTTAAAATTAATCATGAAATCCTTCCACCATAGATTAAATAAAATATCATAAAGTATAAAAACAAGGGCTGTACCTGAGGCTTGAAAGTTGCTATTCCTGACAGCACTTCATCTTTTTCATACCCATATTGGCTTTTATCCCGGCCCATCTATTCCTTAATGTAACTGTTATAAATTGATGTAAAGTGCCATAAAATATAATAAACATGAATCAATATTTCTTGGTTAAAAAACTTAGAAATGCTGATGAAGCTCGAGTTTATTATAGATGTCCTGAACCCACAATGTGCCTTTATTTTTTTTTTTACCTTCATCATTTTTTCAGGTCTCGAGTTCATGTGTGCATACACATTCACTCTTCACAAATCAAAGAGGCAGTGAAAATTAAAATTACTAATGCAGAGCAAATGAAGCACCTAGCATTTTAACTAATTGTTTTCGGCAAGGTATCCTGTAGATACATAGCTGTTATGTTTGATATGTATGACCCAATTCAAACAAATTCCGTGTGGATCTAGTGAATATTAAGGATGCGCACAGCACAGGAAGTTTGGGGATTATTCAGGTACTTGAAGTTAAGCATATGTTTAAATGCTTTGCTGAATCAGGGTTTTAATGAAGAAGCATGGCATGGTAGTGCTATTTGCCATAAAAATTCATCATTGCCATGGAACTCAGCTCATTAAAGAAGATGCCATGATTTGTGTTTAGAATATGAAAGAAATACGATACCTGCATGGTGCATTAAATACCCAAGCATACACATGCATTTAAATTCTTACTATCTTTTTAAGGATATTGTTGTGAATTATGTGCTTGTATATGTGTGAGCATCCTTCATCGTGAAGTGACAGTTCGTTTCCACATCCAGCTGATGCTCTTTACATATTATTAGTATTATTTACTCTCAGTCTGAAGCTAATGATAGATTTCTTTGTCCTCGGTTGGTTTCGTGGCTTCTCCACATGAACCACCATGGGCTGGGATGCAGCCTGACAGCAACACTTGAAGTCCCTCCCCACGGGAAAGCAAACTCATCCCTTCTCCCCAGCTACAACGGGAGGCTGTGGGCAGGAGCCAGCACCAGGGAGAGCTTGGTCCTATGGGAGGGTGCCTGGGGATGCCCAGATGGACATTGCAATCTGGGGCCCGCTGCTACCCAACAGGGATGGGGCTGTGCCCCAGCCTGCTTCCAGGAGCCTGGTGTGCTCCATGTTAGCTAATGTGAAATGCTGACACTGTGGAATCCGTCTGACTTGGTCAGTAAGGCAGTCTTTGTGAGGGCAGCATCCCTGCTCTTTCCTGTCAGCCTTCAGCACAGCTTTCTTCCTCTGCCTAATGCCAACTGAAAGACTGCAGTGGACCTCTGAGCCTCAGGTGGGAATTTAACACCCTTTTTATTGCTGCACTGCATATTAATAGAGAAAGAAACACTGTGACAACACCAGAGCCTTGACATAGTGCAGGCCCTTCACACCAGCCTGATTTGAGTGCCACTTCCCCAGGGAAGGTAGCCATAGGGTGCAGACTCAGGGACTGCCCAGTGGCTGAGATGAGGCTAGCTGGGGAGAGGGCTCCTTGAGGGCTGCTGCCAGCCCTGCCTTGCCCTCCCTGCCTTGCCCTCAGGCCCAGTCTGTAGCCCACTGAGACAGGCACTGCCCTGACACCACTCTGTTCCTTCCTATCCAGGCCAAGGGCCTATAGCAGTGCCTGGGGATGGCCAGCCTTGGTCACTGTTCTTGACTCATCCTGGCTCATCTCACCGGGGCTGTGGATAGGGGCTGGTTGGGGAGAGAGGCACTGCATTGCCCCAGTGGCCCTGCAGTCCTTCCATGGTGGCCCAAAAATCTATTTTAAATGGCCTACATCCTGGTAAAACAATACTATTATTTTCCACAATAGCAATAATTCTGAATGATATTTCTTGGGACAGGGAGGCTGTGGCGATGACTTTGGTGCTGACTGAGCAATGATGGATGCCGTGAGACTGCATTTTTAGGCCAAGTGTCCGTGTCTGGAAATGAGGCCCGTAAAGTGGAAGAAAGATAACATGTCTCTAAGCTTCGTGTTATTGCATGTTTTTTGAAATCCAGCGATTTATAAATGTGATAACCCTCTGTTTCTCCTGCCTCTTTCAGCAGCCCAGTGAAGAATGTGTGAAAAGCTCTAATTTCCCTTGAAGAAAAGAGTTAATGTCTTGTGATTTCAGTTAAAAAAGTGTTCACACTGTGGTCAATAAATTCCTATAGACAGCTTTTCTCCCTTGGAGTTTTCTTATCGTGTTATTTTGTTAGCGCTTGAGAAGAATATTGCAGCTCAGCAAAGACGTGGTGGAAAGCTGTCCTATTTCTTGCAGGCCCACTTCAGAATGAGGATGCCAGAGCTTTAACAGACTTTCCTGGCATTAAGTTTCCCTTTTCTTTCATGAAAACTTAAATATTCTTAGTTTCCTTCTGACTTGGAGCAAGATCAAATTTCAAAATATCCAAATCCTCCATGAAACAGCATTACATCTTTCTCTAGAGCCCCAGTTGTTACTTCTTGCACTGATAAATCCCGCTAGTATCACAAAAATAATTTTTTTTCATTAAGAAAAGGTTGAAATGTCTCCCTGGACTAAGTTCATAATAACTTCCTTCTTATAGGCAAAAATACAGTTTGAAATATCCAAGCTGAAATGTTCCTGCCTTGCTGGTTAAACTACTTCTGCATTCACACTTGAAATCTCTGTTAGTTCCCAATGAAAGGAGGCTGGCTTCAGTGACTGCCACAAGGGAAGGAGCAATTCCAAACAAAGCGTCTCCTGAATGTATCTGCCAAACTGTTATTTGATAAATCCAAAGTAACAGGAAGATCATGTACTCTGTAAGTCCAGGGCTCGCACTGATCTTAGCCACATCTCTATATTTCAGTATGGGTTTGTATGCAGAATTTTTAATAATTGGTTCCATTAGATATGCTATTCTACTTTTGTGGGCATGGTGGCAATGGGTCGACGGTTGAACTAGATGATGTTAGCAGTCTTCCAACCTTAATGATTCCATGATTCTATGATTCTGTTTGAAGACTGTATTATTTATAAGAATGCTAGCAAAGAAAAAGTATGATGTTACTGTTCTCCCTGATGATACTATACACAACGGAGACCATTGTATGTATGACTTTCTGTTGAATATCAGATTTGTCCCATTAGTGGAGCAGTGCCAGTTCACACCGTAAATCTTCTTATTTTCTAATAGTTCATTTCATAAAGTAAACAGAACTGTCAGCACCTCATCACACCATAGAACACCAGAGCAGTGCTGCTAATCTTACTGACAACATAAGACAAGATGGAAAGGAGGACAAAAGAAAAGTGTTTTAGTCTGATGAGAAGTTGCACTCAGATAGTAGCAAAAAATTCAGAGCAGGAACTGCAGCCACAGTGATTAACAAGGAGTTTCCAGAAGTTAATATGCTGGGCAAAAGGGTTGCTCCTTTGGAGGCTGAGCACTGGAGAGTGGAAGTTAAAATGACTTGTGCACCATTGAGCTGGAACAGGCTGCTCCTGGGTCATTGATCTGTTCTGCTCTGGCAGGGCACTGCTTTGGTATTGTTAATTTTCAGTGACATAAAGACTTGTATTAGTACAGGAATCAGAATTAAAAGGCCGGAGACTAAAGGGAAGACAAAAGAGAGGCCAGCAGTAAACATGAAGGGTTCCAAAGACTGTGAAGTAAAACCAGAAACAAACAGAGCTCCTGAACAATAAGAAACTCATTGCTTCGTGAATCAAATGAGCTAGGCCAGATCCTCAGATGCCATAAGGTAGAATTCTTTCATATCAGGGAAACAAAGCTCACATCAGCTGGAAGAGTAGTTGAACCACAGTTTACATAGGCAGTGGAGCTGTATATAAGAATGACATTTTTCCCCCTAAAAGGTGAATGCACACAGAATTGTACAATACATTTTTTATAAATATTTAACATCTAAAGCACACTGCCACTGCAATACCTTTTTATGACCCCTACTATAATGATAAGCATGAAAAGGTGCATAAACCTCAAAGAGCTACTCATTTATCAGGAAGAAGGATGCTCATTCTGAAAACTAGGGGTAATATTTTATTGTTTGGATCTTCTGTAATAAACTTGAAATAATGCCTTTAAATTCCAGAATTTTACTGTCAGTGAGATAGTCATTAGTTCTTATGACTGAATTTCCATGCCATAACATTCATCAACATCCCCAAACAGTCCTCCTGTACTTTCTCCCCAGGATATATAGCAGTGGGTACACTGCCCAGGGATCTTAGTGGCACAAGCGCAGTCACAGCTTCTACCTCTTTCTAACAACCATAGTTTTAACACTTGCATTATAGTAGATGTTGTCCTCTTTGTGCCTCCACCTCAGCCTGCTTGGGAAGACAGACATCACCTTGCCAGTGCTACATGTAAGCTGGCTGAACTGTGCATGAGGGAAACAAGTTCTGCTGAAATGCCCATCACATCATTGCATCTGATAGCTTTTACACACACAGAGAAATGGAGAGCTAGGAAAGGAATTAAGATGATAAAGTTAGCTTTTGCCCACATATTCTCCAACAAGCTGAGTCTGCAAAGCAGAGAAGACTGTACTTCTTTCAACACGACAAATGGAGAAAATCAGCTGGCACATGCTGGTGGGGGGCTGTCTCTGGACTTAGTCTGGGCTTTGAGTCAGTAAGTTTCTGGGCTTAATATAAAGTAGTAATTATAGAAATTAACGTTTATTTAAAATATCAACAATCTTTAATTAACTAGAAGAGAGTTGAATGAAAGAATTAGAACAGGCAGAGTCAGGCAAAATGGAAGAATGCAAGAGTTGTTGCCAGACTGAGCTCAATGGATAAAGTGGTATGACTGATTACAGTCAGTTGTTTAGGACCAAATGCAGAACTGATCAGCTAGGAAGAGGCAAAAAGGAGTCACTACTTTGCATATAAATGTTAACCTTAGATTTTACTGCCAGAACAAATCACTAACTCAAAGTTTCTGGACTTCACAAGAGAGATTTTTTTTTCTTCCCTCACACAGATTCAACACAATGAATAAATAAATAAATAAATGCATTAAGGCAGTGCTCTTATTGTTGTTGTTGTTTTTTAAATAGTTTAGTATCTTACATGGTGTGAGAAACAGCATAAATCATTAATATCAGTTCAACAATAACCTAGCAGTGCAGACTATCTCTCACTTCTAATATATGAAGAAGAAAATCTGAGTCTTCAAGACCATCTGTAAGATGCCTCAGATCTTAGATTTTTTCCTATCAAAAGCTTGAGGGTGATCTTCTACTTGCTGAACAATGAATGAGTGCTTAGTGGTGCATAATGAAAAAATGAAGAGATTTTACATTAGTAAATGACAGCTTTGCTTTACAGATTTATATGTAAAGCATATGCACTTGCTGAAATACAGCCAGTTTTACTGGGATTCTTTTTCTGACTTTTAATAATATAGCAAAAAAAAATAAAAAATAAAAATAAAAAAAATAAACCACACACACAAAAAAACAACCCAAACTGGATTTCAATACACAAAAAACACGAAGCGTGACCAATTTAGTTTCTATTCTATTGAGAAGTTATTTCAGTATTGCTCTGCAAAAAAAAAAATCCTACATGTAATTTGTTTCAATGATTTTCTTGACTTTGTCTAGATTCGTAATTTGAGCAGTGCCTGGGCACTGTATCTCAATTTCCTATAAAGTTAAATCATCTGAATGTAGCATGCTTTTTTTCTGGGCCAGCTTACATTGTCCCAGACTATTCCCAGCCAGATTCTGAGGATTAGTGTGGAACAGTTTGCATTAGCAACTGCTGTATCTCACTGAACAGTCTGAATGCAGCCATCTTGCTGTGAAGACTTTGAGAGTATAGTAATATGGATACAAGTCACTTTGTGTTATTTACCATCAGTGCCAGGAAACTAGAATACAAGTAATCTTTTTGGCCACAGGACTACTGAAATCGTGAGGCATCATCCTAGTAGGCGTTGGGATCCACTGACTAGCTGTGATGGATATTTTTTATCTACAGTTATCTCCCATTTGTCCTTGTCTTCTGTTGTACCTGAAAGTCTCCATTTCATGTCATCAGTTGGAACAGAACAGTCTTGTGAATACAACCTCCAGAATTAGAAAAAAGGAAAATCCTCGCTAATTCTCATAATAACACTTAATAATCTTTTTATCTAGGTCCTCCTCATCACCAACAACATATTTAAAGCTATCCAAGACCAAACATGGCATATAAAAGAAAAATTATTCTTAGGCTGCGTATTAGGGGAAGAGTCTAGTTGCCGTTTTCCTAAAGAACTTGTTGCAGTATTTTCCTTTCCAATAAGAAGGCAGAATCAGTCACTTCAGATGCTTTCTCTTCCCCAAATATGTAGAGTCCAATACGTATTTAATAACAAATTACAATGTCAAAAGAAAATCAGAATCCACAGCTCTCTAGTATTTTGTAGGGTATCCTGAGGCTATCCTTCCTTGCTTCCAGCTATCACTCTAGAAAGATGCAATTCTCCTGCAGATCATATATCATATCTGCCAAGCCTTTCGGGAAGTCTTGGGTATCTCTGGATATCTCAAGTGGCACTAAATGTTTGTATGCAGGCAGCAGGAATCCAGATGGAATTCTGATCACAGATAGGGCCTGCAAAAATCACAGTGAGATTCATTTTGAAAAATACATCTTTTGTAAAGTCAGGAACAAGTATTGAAGTTGCTCTACAGAATTGACAATGTCCACGCCATACTCATATGATAGATTTTTGAACTCTTATCCCAAGTAGTTCTCAGTCAAGTAGAGCTATCTCTAGAGGTGTCTTGGTTCATGTGAGCTACAAAAAAACCATTTCTTATTGCAGCAACGTTTTGCTTGAATGCTTTAAAATGGAGACACTTGGTGAGACATCTGCTAGCACATGTTTTTCCAAAAAGCATTGGTTGTTATTTTACTAAAAAGCTATGCATAAATCAATCTTGTTTCAAGTACCAGTGAAATGCTTCATGTTTCACAGGCTTCTAGTAAATATTATGAACCAGCGTGTGCCATACCATCTAAAACTAGTGTCCCTTACCTGAGGTTTATAGGATTAAATCCGATCTACTAAAGTCTTTATCTGTGTGACTGCTGCAATATCATTATAAATCTATTCTTTCCATTCATAAACCAGCCAAACACTCTACTAGCTGTGTGAGATAGTAAGATATGTAGATGTCCTCAAACTATTCCATGAGAATTAGACAAAAAGGACATTTATGGATGCATTGGACGTATAATATTCTTTTCTTGCACATTGCTGTCAACAAAACTAACCTCCTTGAAAAGCTGAACAGTCATAGCCAAATTATTTATTTTGTGATTTTGCAAATATTAACAACAGTCAGCATAGAGAGGGTGGGGAGCCAGCTCCTAAGCTTGCATCATTCTCTAAGTCTTCAAGGACATTTGAATTATCCAGCTATCTGAGTGCAAAATCTTTGGATTGCAGTCTATTTTACTATTAACTGCAGGGAGAAGATTGTCAGTGCTTAAACAATAGGTAATACACCAAATGCTGCATTGAGAGCAGCAGGTATAATTCATGCAGCAGACATCTCTGTAAGGTGCAGCTTTCCATTGCATCAAAAAATAGTCAATCCCTGGACCTAAAATTAGCAATTGTATCTGTGTAGCTGGTGCCAGAAAACCATTTTCAAATTAGGTGTGTCCATCTGTACTTTGAGGCCCCTTGGTTGAAATAAAACATTGGGTTTCATGGTAAGACAGACTTTCTGATTTACACCGCACGAGAATTTAGTCAAGTAGTATCCTGATATAGCCTGTGGCATTTCTAAATATTTAAGTTCAAAAGCCAAAAAGGACTGGAAATTAATCACAATTCAAAAGACTGCTCAAAGCGCATTATCAGAAATAAAAGTGGGAGAGAGAGAGAGAGAGGGAGAAAACAGGGAAGGGTAAGGGTAAGGGTAAGGGTAAGGGTAAGGGTAAGGGTAAGTAAGGGTAAGGGTAAGGGTAAGTAAGGGTAAGGGGAG
>JAOWBP010000001.1:82149953-82207590 GCA_028571105.1 Tragopan temminckii | reverse complement strand
GGAGAGGAGAGGAGAGGAGAGGAGAGGAGAGGAGAGGAGAGGAGAGGAGAGAGGACTACTTTAGTTTTTTGATTGTTTTGCTATGAAGGGTTAAAGTCTACTCAGACCTTTAGTTTTTAGAATTTTCAAACACAAAAAAGAGTAGGAGATTCTGATAAGGCCCTATTGTATTTATCATGTGATATAACTACAGCTAAGGTCATGTCGACCTGCTCTTGTTAGAGTACATCATCTACTTAAGAGAAAAGAAAACAAATTGTGTCACATTTTATTCCATCAACTGTTGTAAATGAAAAGGATATTTTGAGAAACTGAATTAATAATACATTAAAATAAGTAGAAAGAAAGGCTGATAATTAAGCGTACTCTGTAATTCAATCCCAGTCCGAACAATGAATCTACTCTTTTGGTAACAGTTCTTTTTAATTATAGAAGTGACAATTCTGAATGACTCAAACCTTCTCTGTCATCTTGCACACAGACAAAGCCAATTAAAGTGAAACCAAAGCAAAAATATAGTTTATTCATTTTGCACTCAGTTTACCCGATCACTTCATTTCTCTTTGAAGAATGCAGAAAGGGAGCAAGACCCAGATCTGATATATATTTGCTCTGGCTTTTTTTTTCCTTTTTTTTTTTTTTTTCCTGCTTGTTTGTTTTCCTATTTGTTTGTTTCAGCATGTAAGGTTCTGTTGTTATTTTAAAAAAAAGATCTTAAGTCATTTCACAGACATAAGAATATTCAGTAACAGGATTTTATAATATGGTATGGAATCATCACTAAGACTTTCAAGTCACTTCGGGTATTCCTGGAGTCACATACTGCTCTACACAAGTAAAGCATGCAAAATAAAAATTAATGATAGTCACAGTGGCTTATCAGAAATGATTAAAACTTTGGCCATCCAGGTTAATTTAATATAAAAGCATTATACACCATGGAGACAATATATCACAGACCCAAATAAGATTTACTAAAATGTTTCTATTGCAAGTTTCTGGTAAAGTTCTCTGTAAAGATCAAAACGATCCATCTTTTTGTCCCCAGGAACCACTGAAATAAAACATAGTTCTCAGTGTAACTCAGTAGAGATATATTTGCATCCATGATGGTATATGAAATTACACCACCAGTGGGTATGGTTTGAAGAATATATAGAGAAAAACAGAACAGGAGTGTATCTTAATTACTCTCTGGTTGATGACTACTACCAACCATTTGCACCAATGTGTATAACTGCACGTGGATCACTGTTCTGCTTTTCAATACATCTAGGTATTAATGCTGCTAGATTAAAACCAGGATTTGGCAGCAAGTTGCAAACTCTTATATCATTTTAGAAGGATTGTGTATCCTGATAGTCATTCTACTGACTGACCAAACAACTTTCTTTGTCACTGAGGAATTCACAGTAGTACAGGGGAACCAAAATTTACAGCTGAAGAAGGGACAGAAAAGCTGAGAATCTGCGGCCAGTCTGTGGTGCAACTTTCTTGTTTGTATTCGTTCAAGTAGGGGGATTTTGAACAAAGCCTTGCTTTAAAACATGCCTAAACTTGACCCCTCACCATTAGGTTTAAAGATTAAAACCTGCAAGTGATGAACAACATCCATCAAGTTACCATCTTGGATAATCTGCACCGTTATCATATCACATGACTTTATCCTGTAAAAAGGTGGCGTATTTCCTGGATAAGCAGAGCAATTGCTCACCTTCAGTGCATCTTGTACACAGTACAGAGGCACTCTTCACAGAGCTTGGTGATGGCTGCTTCTTGTGTGGATTGCAGAACTAAATAACAGGTTGCAGATGAAAGCCCACTCTTCTTACAGTACTTAGGAAAACTCTCTCCATTTGCCTGAATGATATTTTTCAGCATAGCTGTACAAATAATGTTGGATTTATGGAGAACAAAAAAGCACACTATTTCTTTTTTTCTTTCAGTTGGAAGAAGAAATTTGAATAAAACATCCCATTTTAAATATTTTCAAAATCTGATCTTACTGTGTTTGTCAGTAAACAGCAATAGGGATTTTCAGGATATTTGCTGTTTGTTTATATTGAACTTGGAAAAAATTAAATACTGAGAAAGTTTTCTCATTTCCTGTAGCTAAAATTACTCTAATAACAAGTTAAAAAGAAGCCTTTTAAAACCAAAAGCTGTGTTGTTTCGCATTTAGTGAAGGAAAGCTCGATTGTCATAAAGTGCTATTTGACCTAGTCCAGGTAAAGAGAGTATTTTATTGCTAGGGAGCAGAAGGGTATTCACGCCTTAGGAATGCATACAATATGCTTTACTCAGAAGCTCTGCTGAGCCATATCCTTCCAGAAATTCTTCATGACCTACTAATTGATCCCAAACCACAGTTTTGGAACTAGATTGTAGCAATAACCATTTCTTGCTGTACACACATTCCTGATGATGCTGATATAAAGAAAAATCAATCAAGCTTTTAAGAAAGGTCAGGAATAATCCATTGCAGCTATGGTTTGAGGATACAGTATGAGTGCAACAAAGAAGAGCAACACCTCTATCAACATCATGGATTTCTGGCTGAAACACTCCGTACCGCCTACAATACATTTGTCATTAAGAGGACTGATGTTCCTGGCATCCTCATTTACTGAGATGATACAAAGCTAATTAAGCCACCATCACTCTCTGAGGAGAGGTAGAATTCACTGAGGCCCGTGGAACCATCATCAGGAGCCAGCTGGTACCAGCGTTTTCAGGGATCACACAATTTCTTTGTTTAAGGCTTCCACAGAAATTCAGTCAGGAGTTTTAGCAAAGGCTGTTTGTTTAGTGATAGACCAATAAATATCAATATCCTCTGCATGTGCAGGAGAGTCAATGATTTGATGCGAGATCATTAGAACTGGTTCACTAAGATTTGATGGGTGATGATACAGATGCCTATAATAATCACAGTGAATCTAAGTATTTAAAGCCAACAGTAAATTCAAGTTCATATCCTTAACTTCTATTCTATTGACTTTTGGTATGAATGTAAACTACTTTTTTGTGCAATACTGTCTCTGCAAGTGGAGCTGTACCATATGATCCGTATGGGGAGGGATATACCATGTTTTCCTGGACCCATACTCTTTGCATTTCAGAAATACTCCTGTCCAGCTACTGAAACATAAGAAGATATTTTCCAGATAGGGAACTCATGCTTTTTATGCTCCTGTTTTTCACTTCTGAGTAAAAATACGTTCCCTTAGCCTTCCCACAGCTAGGAACATGATCAAATACATCAATTATCATTTTTGCTACTAGGATTTCTTGCCTGAATTAAATGAAAAATTCTAAAAAATAAATTAGAAAAGCTAAGAAAGCACAGAAAGAAACAAGTTCGTTGATCCTAATAGGCAAGAAAAATAACATCACTTGGGTTAATGAAAGGGTAACTAATTTAGGGTCCAACTTTGCAGTGATACAAAAAGCAGTACAGGACATCAAGAGTGATACAGGATTTTTAGTGTTAGATCACACAATGAGACATAAATAATGGGTACAAAGATAAGTACCTGTGCCACATTTAATCTAATTATTATAATGCATCATTACATTGAATATTTAGTACAGAATGAATGGCAAATAAGAAAATATTCAATATGATCTACAATGAATATTACACTTGCTCAGCTGATCGCTGTAGATGAAAAATCATGAGGAATGATATAACCCTATGTCTTGAACTGAAAATTCTAAAATGCTTTATGAAAGAGGTTAAATGGCCAAGTACAACCATTTAGCAAAACAGTAAAAGGTTGATAGAAGGAGGATGTACTTAAAACCAACAGAAGGTGATTCCACAGATGTAGCTACAGACAGAGCACGTGGAGAATCTTCATTGGCCAGAAAAGACCTTATAAATTCCAACTTAAACTGAGCTGCTTTAATAATTGATTAGCTAAAGAATTATTTCCTTAGAGAAAAAAAAAACATTTATCTTAAACTAAGCAAAGGAGCTTCATGCCCTTATTTCTGAGATATACATGCTCAAGGTAAGTCTTGACCGTTCTGAGTCCTGACTATTACTTTTCCCATGGTGATCAGCATTCTCAGCACAAGAACTGCCCCTTTACACAGTAAATATTCAGCTGGTGCTGTCAAAAAGATTCTTTTAAGGTTTCAATACTGTTTCTAAAATGACCAAATTAATAGGTTTGACTGTAAAAATTGGGCCTTCTTTCCATTCCTGACCTATATTGTATACCCCATCTTTTGACTGCACTAGGTTTGTGGGTGTAAATTGTGACCCAGGCAGGTTCCCTCTTCCAGGGTTAGTGACTGTGCTGCCACCTCATCATGCTATGCAGGTAGCTGCAAAGAGTTCCTTTGAGGTAGCAACACCTCCTTGGCTGAAAATATGGATGTTTCTAGTGCTGTGGTTGAAAGGAGTAGCAGCTACTGGGGATCAAAAGGCTTCTTCACTGTGCAACCTGCAGACTACTCCAGTCTGTGAACTGCTGCACAAACTGAGATGAGTGGGCACTTCCCATCTGCCTGTGATTTGATTTAGTGGTTTTGGAGCTTAATTCACCACTCTTGGAGGTTCTATAATTCTTCTTATTTGCAGAAAGCAAAGATGTTCTGATTCTTTGCGCAGTTGATAATGACTGTGTTAGGGCATAACAGAAAGGAAATTTATCTGAGAGTATGAATCTTCATTGTATTAACAGTGGATGAAGACCCTTGGCTAGGTTTCCATGTTGCATATCTATCCTTATTTCCACTTCCTGCTGTTCCACATCTACTTCACATTTTCTACAGCTCATGTTACAGTTAAAGTCATATGTCCATGCTCAAGGCTTGCAAGTGCTTTTTGCCAGGGTGTATGCAGTAAATGAAGGTGACTGTACTTGACCCAGGAACTTACACTAGAGGCACTGCTAAGATAAGTATCTTCAGAAGCTATCACAGAACTCTAGCAGTATGCAAAATGGCTTCCTGTTCCTGAAAATGTTTGAGATTATGAGGAAATATATGTAAGACTTTGTATTCTGATAATATTCCATAGAATAATGACAGAGGAACACACCAAAATTGCCAATAGCTTGAGGATTCTCTTCTGAAACACTGGAAACCTTAGAAGTGAATCACTGGAGTGCAAAGGACTCACTTGATGGTGTGTTTTTGGTTACTATGAATTAAACTATAAATTAAACTATAAAATACCATAGCATTAACCAGATATTTTTCCCCACCATAAACCAAGAAAAGTTTCCTGAAGGAGCTGTCGCTGAAACAGGTACTTGTTGGCACAAATTTCTGTGACTAGGCACTTCCTGATGAAAAAAAATTCTCGGCAAGTTTCAAACAAACAAGCACTGAAATTAAACAAAAAATAAATGGACTTGGCATGTTAAATCAGCATTGTTTCCAAGCACAAAGCATGGAAAACTGAAGCGCCTACATTTGTTTTAAAGTGAAAGAGTAATTGAATGGCATGTATCTTAATCCAAACAGTATCTTTCTTGCTTTTAATCCACTGGAAGTGGAAATTTATATGCGCAAGCAGTTCTGCCCAAGTAACCAACCTTAAAATGCCTTTGTATTTAAATAGAGTGGCATCTGACATTTCTGTGTCCATGTGTTATCAGACCTCTGTTTACCCTCTGGAAAGTGCCAGCATAAGGAGAGAATAATGGAAAGTGAGAATTTGCCTGCTGGTTAGAGGACAGCTGGAACTCTGATTTACTATGAAAGTTCAGGATGTCCAAATTAAATCAGGACACTTGAGAGATATGAAGACCTAAATGTCCCCCCAAAGCTTTGGTCTAATGTGATTAAGCTGGCTGTTTTTGGTAATGATAGATACAGTCCAAATGGCAAAAAAATGATAAGTAGATATGATACGTTTTACTGTTGTATACTTAGCAGAATATGCCCCCAAAAGGTTTCTATTCCCTGCTTCCATTTTCTACTGAATGTCAGACATTTGTAACTTTTGGCACCTACAGTGCAATCCTCCTTGAGACACATGATGCCCTTAGCTCTCAGGAACATTGTGATCTTTTATTTTTACCCTTTGACTCTCCTGCTACCTTTTTTTTTTTAAAAAAAAAAAAAAACCCTGCTTGTTTTTTGTTGAGTGGATAAACATTGTTTATTCCATTTGTACTGACAAAATGTGAAGAAGATGTACAACACTATGCAGTGTAGTACTGTACAAGCGTGCCATGCAGCTGGAGTTTTGAATAGGCAAAATACAATTTCTCCTAAATATTTGAATAGCATTGAGTTGGGACAGATAAGGAATTCCTCTCAGCTATTTTTCTTGAGGATTATTGGTGAATGGTAAGAAAATATAAACTTATTGCTTAGCTTCCACAAAGACAAATATTCATCAAGAAGTGAAAGGGCAAATAAAGGAAAATGTGTGCTCTATAGTCCTGAAACAAGCTCAAAACAAATGAATAATAGAAAGAAAATCCATTTACAAGCTCATCATTTTTAAATTTCTGTAATTGTCTAATGTTATTTAAACATCACACACACGCATAAATTTTAAGTCAGTGAAAAGTTACCATTCATGGTGAAATGTCTTTTTTTGGCATAATTGCCTCCTTTTCCCTTCCACCATGACAGATTGCATTTAATTGAACAGTTTCTGTTTTAGAAATGCCATTAAAAAGGCATATATTCAGATAGTCTTAGTACAGTGTGTTGCCCTTTAAGTTCATTTCCTCCCTTTATGTTGCAGTAAATATTCTTTCATATTCTGGTTCTGATTTATTTATAAGGAGTGGGGTTCTTACTGAGAGCAAAGATTTTTTTCTAAGTATGTACTAATCTTGTTAAGTTGCTTGCAAATTTTTTTGTTGTTGTTATTTGGGGGTTGTTTTTTGTTTTTTTTTTCAGCAGACATAGTGTATTTCAGTCCTTTTACTACTGAATTTTCAAGTCTTTGTGGAAAAGTTTAGAGGTAAAGCTTGGATCTAGGTGTTTTTGCTTTTGTTTTTTTTTTTCCAAAGAGGACTGTAAAAGCAAATTCTTGCCATGAAAATAATTCTGGCCTGAGAGGAGATAGAAATCTTTAATTTCAGTCAAGCAAAAAGAATCCTGACTGTAGGTAAACATCGGATACAATTTTAGGTGTCTATATTTTTGCCAGAAGAAAGAATGACGGTGCTTAAGGCACAACCGTGCACACTGTGACTGACTAAAGAACATGTTTAGTATACCCTACCTCTCAGTTTATACAAACTAAGTTGTCCTCTAAATACAGCTACATGCCAGGCCAGAAAGCTGGCTGTTCATACAGATCCTGTGTTTATCAAAACACGCATACCCACACTCCATTAATAAGATGGGATGGAACCAGCAAGACATTGTTGCTATTAAACATCATTTCCTGCCCTGCAGAATTCACTGTTTAAATCTACAACATTTTAATGTCTCATTTTTCCCTCTTTTATTTGGTAGTGGAATGGATCTAGCTACACAACAAATTAAAATTAGAACAGCTAATTGTATAAAACAGAGTAACTCTGGAATATGGTAATCCTGGAAGCAGCAGGACAGACCTTTGGCTGCTGTAAGCATAGATGGAGCTATGATAAATTTACATCTGCTGACAATCTGGCCCATTGTTTACTGGTGACAAAATCTTCACAAATGTATGTGACTTTTAGATGTTATGTGTGGATACTGCTGTAAAAGTTCTAAAAACAAAGAGAGAAAAGAATGGTTATCATCAGTGACAAATCTAACACTTGGAGAACTCTGACACTGCTCATTTTTCAGCTGTCTAAATGAGTCGGGATTTTTTTTGAGATTTTTTCCAGTAATAATGTTATGTATAGAGAAAATAAAATCAACATTTCATTGCTATTCATCATATGGATCTCGAGAGAAACTTGAGAAAATATACATTATTTACCATCAGCAAACTAACATTTGAAATAAGTTAAAAACAATGACAAAAACAGATCCAAACAAACAAACAAACAAAAAAGCACCACTAAGCTCTCACTAAATATTCCTCCAGGACACAGATCTAGCAATGTAAGCTGCATGAGACATAACAACACATTAGTTACATAAACCTACAATTCTTTACAATTAAGGAGAAAACTGGGAAAGAAAACAGAGGAACAAAGGACAGAAAATTTCTTCTATACTAGAACTTCTCCAAAACTTTGAGGTACCAACATTAGGAACTGATCCAAGATATGAGAATATGACTGGAGGATTTAGAATCAGAAAGATTCATTGTCATTGATGAAATTTGCACGAGACAGAGGTGCCTTTTCTGAGCAGAGATGCTATTTGCTATGGACAAATTCTGCGTTTTCAGACAAATAGAGAGCAGTGCCTACCAACTCTTTGTCAAACCAAACTCTTACATGTCTCTGGAGCTATGGCAGAAAGATAACACTTACAGGCAGAGACCACCATCCCAGTGTCAAAAATGTTAAAATCTTTGTTGAAGGCTTATATCATAAGTGTATCACCATAACATTAAACAGAATCTATGAGTGCATGATTTTCAATTGTCCAGCAGATGTATAATGTGCAACTTTATTTAGATCTTAACATTGATACATCATGACACCTCCGCACCTGAGTTTCTTAAACCAATGCTAAGACTTTTGGTATCAGGGTTCACAGCCATTTGCACTACTAGACTAAGCAAATGGAGAGCCACCAATTCTTCCGTGACACTGATGACAAAAATATACAGAGAAGAGATAAACAGTGCAAAGGCTTAGAACCAGTAACACATTTGTAGTGTAATAGCACAATCAGTGAAGGTGGAGAGGACATATTAAGCAGTTGTAATGACATGCTAACGTGGGCTCTGCAAGTGTAATTGTTGGTCAAGGACAGATTGTTGTAAAAATGGTAATAAAAGAAAATATGAGTATCCATCACAATTAGCCTTCACAGAACCAATATTAGTCATACGTGTCATATATGCATATTTTGTACAAAACCTCTTTATTTGGAAACAAGAGCTTTGTTATTGTTGAATACAGCAGATAATACTTTGCAGCAGATAACTTACAGGATATGTGAGTGGACTGAGTTGTACTTGCTATGCCCACTTTCTTCCAGCACTGGAAGATTAAATGTTTAATTTTCTAAATGCTGTTATACATGAAGATCAGGAAATTTTGGTTCTGGAAAAGTCAAGACATCATCAAAGTGTTTGCGGTAGATCCATTTTTTTTTTCTTTTATTTCTTTTCTAACCAGTTCAGCCCTTTCTGGTTTGCATAGCTCAGTGTCTATTAAGGCAATAACTACTTTTAACTGGCCTTAAATTAACATCATATTTGCATGATCAGCAAAAAGACTGCTAAAAGAAGCTGTCCTTTTTATTTAAAAAGGTAACAAAGTTACATTGGTAGACCAGCTTTGCTGAGCAATTAAAAGAGTTAGGATTAAAATATTTCTTTGAGATACTTAATACAGAACTATACGCTTTTCAGGGATTTTTTTTTTTTAATCAAAGTCCTGTCTTTATGATGAAGACCACTTGATGCAACAATAATTCATGATTTATGGTGACACTGACGAAGCTAATTAGGAAGAAATGTTATGATCAATTATGAACAAACAATATAGCAATGGAGTCAGAAGAGCCCTAGCAAAAAAAAGTTATTGTTGTAAGAAGATAGATTATAAAACAAATCATGAGAAGGTAAACCAGGCTAGCAGATCCTCCATTCTGGAGTTTGGGCTTAAGATCCATTCTGTGTCAGCACCTCACTTTCAACCTTCTCATCCCAAAGAAGCACTGATTATTGTACTCAGCATAAGCACAGTGAGATACTGAATGAGGCTTTACCTTCTGTTCAGCTTCAACCAGACAGCACTACCAAACTGTGATCTCAACAAGGTACAGAACATTACAAGTGTCTATTATCTCTTTCTTTACTCAAAGAGCACAAAGCTTCTAATCCGGAATAATAAACTTAACTTTGAAAACAGACGTGTAATTGAGTTCTGTTACAGAACACAAAACAGGTATTGCTCACTGTTACCCATAACAGAAAAAGGTCGATAACCAGGGACGTAGACAAAAGCTCCACTTTGTTTTCAAGAGCATAGAATTCTTTATGAAAGGTCTGCAGAATAAAAGAACCTCTCCCTTCTGCATTCATAAAGTCCAAATACTATTTTCACTGGATTGAGCTGTAAACTGAACCTCTACTGAATCATTATTTCACCTTCCCCACTCCTTTCCCCTCTTCAGGCAGATATTTCAGTGAGAACCAGCTGCAGTCAGGTCTCCCATCAGTTAACACCTCCCTGCTTGGATTTCTCTCCGTATTTATTTATTTATTTTATGCAGGTTTTTTGATATTTTATTTCTACTTTGGCCCAAACTGTGCAATCCCCCTTTCAAACACTGGGAGAAAAGAAGGATGGGCTGTCAGTATCTTGCAAGTGTTCTCGGCTGCAAGAATGGTGGTTAAAGAGGATTGGCTGATTTCAGCATTGTTTGCAAATCCTTTTGGAGTGTCCTTAATATGGTGTTACCAGTGGGGTAAAAGCACAGTGCTGATGTTACTGCATTAATACATGCTTTTTTTTTTTTTTTTTTCCACCCCCACGGCAGATTGAAACAACCCAATTAAAATGTCAGGGACTATCAGTTTGTATATAAATGAGGACAGTAAAGAAGAGGTTTATGAGATGCCAAGATACCATGTTTGCTGCTGATAACAATAATACATTTTAATAGGTGTTAAAAGTGTTTATTTTTTTAATGGTTGAGATGTAACTCAGAAGTTCAATACATTTGTCAATTACATGAGTGCTACAATATGCACTAAGTTTTAGAACAATGTTCTATGTGATTCCCAAGGACCATAAAAGGAAAAAAAAGTATTTTATGGAACCTGGGACTTCAAATCGTGTCACAAAAGTGTGTCTTTCCTTTGAAGACTTATGTAGATGGTTTGATTCATGGGAGCCCAACCTTTTGGCCAACTACATTGAGTCAGAATTGTCTTGGACCACATATCAAATGCATAATATTGTTAATGTATATAAGTAACAAAATATATTTTTCTAAATTCTTATTAAAATATATTTTAAAAGAGGGTAACAAAAAACTAGTGGGATATTTGATCTTGTTTTTGTGAAACTAATGCACAAATGTCTGATTTGGTGGCATTGGTTGCCATTCTTAGTGAGGTCTCAAGATGTTCAGAGATTTTTGATAAAATGTTACTCCTCCTCTTCTTCATCCTTGAAAACAGTTGTTTACAAATGCGCGTACTGCCAAAAGCAATGACATGAATAAGGCATGACTGTCAAGCGAGGGATATTTTTATCTGGTAGAGCTTATGGAAGTCTAGTAAAGAGACATGATCACATTTTTCTTTGAGTTGAATGTCTGATTGCAATTCTATACATTCCATTTGAAAATTCACAGGTAATGCATTTACGTCAACAGAAAATGGAGTTACAAATATGTAAAGAATTAACAATTCTTTCAGCAACCTTGAAACCTGCATATTTTTTGTTCTTCACAGAACTGTGTTTAGCCAGTGTATAAAAATGTGTAAAAATATTTCTTTATCTTGAGCTTGACACAATTTAAGTTTCAGAGTTAACGCTGCACAACACCCTCCCCTCCACAGCATTCCACTGTTGCCTTCACAGTCTGTGTTCAATCCGCACACAATCAACTCAAGAAACATATCTCTAAAAATTCCATAATAGTGTTAAAAGTTTACAATTTGGTGGGGCTTTATGACTAGCTACCCAGGGTCAAACACAGCCTGTGGGCTGTTCGTTGGACATGCCTGGTCTAATTTCTGCTTCTACATACTTACATGCCTTTACGTACCTCTATTATTAACACAAGTGAGCAATGACATATCCTGAAATGGACACAGGATTTTAGTTGCTTGCTTTCTGAAAACCATCTCCATTTATACTTTCAATATATCACTGCCATCTACTAAACCTGACGTTCTACATCTTTCTTAGAAACAGGTTGTGAAAATAAGGTAACAGCTGATTTCAATTCTCCTCTTCCTCAAACTTACAAAGAAGTGAAAGCTGAGTGGGTGCCTTCACGTGTGCTTTACATATTTAAGCGAGGTGTTTCTCAGACTAGCCGTGTTTTCAGACCCCTGGTTTCCTCTATAATTGGTGAAGGTAACTGGACTTTTCCTGAAGTATGTTCGAGCATTAAATTAAATTGTACACAGAAAGAATCTTTGCTCTTAATCTTATATTAAAAGCAGCCCTGGCAGTTACAATTGACTTTCCTTCACTGAAAAAAAATCTGACATTTGTGATCTTTATTTGCATTTTGTAGTAGAAAAGCATTCTCCTGTATAAAGTACCACACATAAAATACATACACCAGTGTACATTTTACCTTCTTATAATTATAGTTTTACCGAGCCCTTACTGTGGTTGGATGTTATTTGCATAAAAAATATCCAAATTTTCCAAACCTGAGAGAGATAATTGATGTCACCATGTTCAATTTATAAAAGGATTTTCAGGGAAGAAAGCATAACCACTAAGTCATTTTCTTAACATATACTGAAAGAATGCTCACTGTTGAAATTGACTCAAGGAATAAACCTAAAGCTAACTAATGTTTATAGTTGCTCTACTAAAAATAAAAGAAGTAATGGGAATATGTGTTTCTGTTTGTGGTTTCCATCAAAATCACAAGGTAATCTGCGGTCATCATAAGGCAGATAGCATTGATTAATGTTCTCATATAGCAATGGCACCATACATTTATGGACAGACCGGGGAACCTTTGCCAAAGTTCACTAAAAGCAGCTGCAAGGCAGGACTGACTTTTAACCTCTCCTGTTTAATACAGGAACTTCTTGGCATAAAAACTCTGCTAGTAGCATACAACCTGCAGGGTTACCATTACAAAAACAGATTTGGCCAGCAGGATATCTTAATTTCCTGAATAAACTCCTGACACACTACATGAAAGTTATACAGGCATATCTGGAAACTGCAAGAAGAAGCAAACAGAAGAAGTGAATTATTAGGGTACTCTAAATAAACATATTTTTTTTCCTTAAGTTTCTGATCTATCAGTCTCCCTTTTCATTTGTTACAGGTGATATTATTTGACATGGGAAATAGCTATCTAGTTGTCTACAGTGATGAAATATGTGCAGATGAATCCTGATTTCTTCAGACAAATTGATCTCCATACAGTGAGACGGAGATTTTGCTTAGGTAAGAAATGTATTGCTAAGGTACAAGAGAAATATTCTTGTTTTTTCTGGAGTCATTTCTGGTTAAAGCCAGGGTGCCAAAAGCATCTTGTCTGTGAGCTGATAAAGAGTACTGTGGGAGAGCAATGGTATTTTCCTTCTCTTTTAGGGCAGGAAAATGGAGAATTATTTAATAAGGCAAGCTCATTAAGGAGGGTGCTTTTTACTCCTCAGAAGGCCTTTATCCATGTCAAATTCCATTTTCTGAGTTCAGTGATATATTATCAGTGTCATTTTCTGGAACAAATGATACTGTAAATAATTCCAGCAAGTGCACTTAATATAGATTTCCTTGCTAAGTGGTGGCGTCTCCCTCCAGGGTTAAAGGTAGAATACAATGCTGTTTATCCTACAGGGAAAAGAAATGACAAGATTTCTTGCTTCCTTTCTTGTCTCTGTATGTGAGCCATTGTGATCCCAGGGCACAAGGTCTATCACATGCCAAAGGGAGGATTCCTGTAAAGGGCCCTTTGTTTCAATGGGGCAACATCAGTAGTCCATTGTACCATCCATTTTACCATCTATTAATGCACCACCATCATTCCGCTTCCAAAGCTTTTTCTTTTTAAACAAGCCAGCCTCCTTCTGGAAGAAGTTTTTCTGTGTTTAATCATGTAACTGTATTGCAGCATGCCCAGTAACAAGAAGTAAAGGAGTGAAAGCAGATAGATATGAAATGTCAGAGCTAAGATAAATGATGTTCACAGAAGAGGCTTCTCATCATTCAGGGAAATCAATGCTGCCAGTGAGGCACTTTGATTGCAGAAGTCTGACTGTCCCCAGATCACTGGGATTGGACTTCCAAAGGTGATGCAGCAATGGTCACACGTGCATTTATGCCCCTGGTCTCAAGTTTTTGGAGCTTGGCGCTTGTGTGTTCCTTCCTTTGGGCTCTCCCAGCCACATCCACTGATGACTCCTGCTTAGTGTCCCTCCACAGAGTAGCTGTTTCTTTTCCTGAGCAGCAATGAAGGCAGTGGTTGTTGGCATATTTGCTCTTTGGTGCTTCCTTCAGTAGGGCAGTAAGTGAGGGATGTGTAGTCTTCTGGAAGTTTGGGTGAAAGTACTGCTACAAGACATCAGATGAATGAATCTCCCAGTCAGCTGAGCTGAATGTCACCATTTTATGGATGAATAAGAAATCAGTCATAGCTATGGTGGTGGTCTTTGAAGTTTATTTTGCTCTTATGCAGCTCTGGTCTAAATCTGATACTTTTGAGAAAAGAGAGAAGTTGTGTTAAAATTATTGCTTTTCATTCAACCGAGAGCTTCCAGAAATCCTTTAGATCTCTATCACAAATCCTCTTATACCTTTGGTATTTAATTCTAGAAAAGACAACAGAAGGATCCCTGGGAAGCTGCATGTGAGCATGTACATGTACAGTACCTCACTGCATGACATTTTTGGCACACAAAATAACAATGGGGGCAGTTTTTCTGCTTCAGGTACTGGCTGCAAAAGAAGCAGATGCTAACTAGCTTAGCTCTGTGAATTACTCGCCAAGAGGATCCAGAAGATTATGAACATACATACCTGGTAAAAAAAATCTTCTGGTTTCAAAAGTGAAAGCTGTTGAAGGGTACTTCACAGAATCATAGAATCATAGAATCCTTAGAGTTGGAAAGGACCCTTAGTGGTCATCTAGTCCAAATCCCTGCAAAGAACAGGGACATGCACAGTTAGATCAGATAGCTTGGGGTTTGATCCAGCCTCACCTTGAAAGTCTCCAGGGATGGGGCATCAACCAGATATCTGGGCAACCTGTTCCAGTGCCTCACAACACTCACTGTAAAAGACTTTTTCCTTATGCCCAAGCTAAATCTATCCTCTTTAAGCTTCAATGCAGAAATGCCTATAGATGATTCATCTTTGTATCATTTACAGACAAATGAAATAAAGCTGTGTTGCAGAAAGGTTAGGCATTCCCATCACACAGAAGGAATCAGGCTCTGCTGCCTTTGGTGCATTCTGTTACAAGTGCTAAATTTCAAATTGCAACCTTGAATCTTTTTGCTTTTCTCTGAGAAGAAACTAGGCTTGTGATAGTGACATGAGTGTGCTAACATGGGTAATATTTTCTAGAACTATTCAAAATTACAATAATGCTAACATGCTTACAGATTCAAAATGATAGATTACTTCAGCGCTTCAAGTGAATTTGTTGAAAAAAGTAAATCTACTTTGCTCCCAAGAACTGCTCTGCTATATCACATCTGCAATTAGATGTAAACAAACAACTTTCAAACAGTGGCTCTAATAGCATCCTCCTTTTCAACAGGCACATTTTAATCAAACACTCTCTTAAAAGGTGATCACCACAGGGAAACTCTCAACTATATTTTCTGTGTGAAACACAAGTATGAACATTTGAACAACTTTCACCTGAAAAGTCAGCTTGATTACATCAAAATTAATACATGACACACAAAACAGCAAGTAGCCCCTCACTTCTGGTCTATCTATCCATCTGCCTTTTTTTCAAATGATTCATTCTGAAACCATCTGAAACATGCAAGATTCATCAGTGTTGTGCAGGGCTTATGTGCATGCATAACTCTGAGGATGTGAGCTGGGTTAGTGACTTCACTGAAACTGTTCACTGGCTTGAAACTTGGCCAGCCTGAATAAACTGCCAAGGTTTTATTTCTCATCTCCTCTACACAGTGGACCAATTGGATTAATTTTGCTCAGCCTTAAGGGTTTTTTTCTCTCCGTGCTGTAATATTTGTCTTCCTTCTAATCCTTTTTTTTTTTTTTCTTTTTTTTCTCTTTTCAGCTTAGTATAAGTGTGTACCCTCTTAGGGGAAGTTTTTATACTCGTTAGCAGATTTTAATGGATTACTTTGACTATGATAGCTTTACAGTACACAATTAGGCTTTAAGCTACAACCAGCACTCATCAATGCCATCACAATGTGAATAAATATGTTCAACAACAGCATCCATAATAAAGTTGAGAGACTATTAACAGTGTCAGATAGTCTTACATACCCACATCAAAGATGTTGTTTGCTTAATGGCAGCTTCAGGAAGTATATTTTTATTTTCACTGTAATGAGGAATTCAGCAGTGTACAAAGGAAGTGAGGAAAATGTGAAGGTTCTTTTCAGAAATTTTGAAAAGAGAGGACTTAAAAATTTGACTGTTTTTCCGCATTTCAACTGAAAGTGAATCTCACTTATATGCCCGTCTAATAAGCTGTGTGTTCCTCTAGAGTAGCAATACAATGAAAATATCTCAAGGAAGAGCTGCAAGTATATACCATATGACTAGAAGGTAATTAACATCTAGTTAAGGGCATTACCATGACTTGGGATCATTCCTACTCCTCCATTATCAATAGAATTTAACTTCTGAGAATTTTTTCCTAAGCACTTCAAAATAGATTGACTTTCTATACAAATTACAATTGGAAAAGCATGTGGTGTGGCTAAAGCGCACCCTTGAATCTTGGTGGATTCAAACTGGGTGCGCTTTATTTCTCTCTAAAAAAATGCCCACTTTCAAAAGTAAAGGAGCTCTGAATAATTGACTTTATATATAAGCATAGCTAGTAAGCAGAGCAGAATAAAGATGCCTTAATTCCACTAACAATTATGAAAAGATCATATCGTACTATGACCTTTAGAAATGCTTCAGTGACCACTGCATCAGGGTGTAAGTCCAAAGTGGGAATTCTTCAGACAAGATTCGGCTTCTCTGTCACTTATATGCCTAATTTTGCCCCATTCATGTTAACATTTTTGTTATTGACTTTAACAAGGGAAGAACAAAGCTCCTATGTGGAATAAGCTCACAGAAATTAATAGATAGCTATATCTACAATGAAGAACTGAGTTTAGCTGTGCATTTTTACTTCCTGGCGTCTTGATTTTCCAAGGACATTCTTTAGCATTTGATGTTGGTGCCAATTAGAGAGAAGGTAGAGGTAGAATTTATTGCACTGCCATCAATAAAACTCTTACAGAAGCAAATGGGAAATATGTGCATGAATTTGGCTGAGTATCACTGTGGCAGAAGACAGCCAACCTACTGATTATTTTCAGTTTGTAGATGGGCTAAAAGCCTCAAGAAAGCAGTGAAAGAGAAATATCTGCTCAGTAACACTTTAAAATAACATTTTCAAGTGAACTTCTTACAACAACACTCTGTGTAAGATTCAACAATACAAATCTATAATATTCTTCTGCCATTCAAGGTCATGTTAACCTTCTTGAAGAAGAAGCCAAGAACTCCTTAAGTTAATCATCCTCTACATTGAAGCTGGTGCTTATTTGATTCTGAGGTTTTGTTCAGGACGGAACAAGCATGTGAAAAATTGGTGAAATGCAAGATTTCATTTACACAAGGTCAGAGTGACCTAGGTTTCAAGTGAGGTCCGAAGTATTATTGGTCCTTCACGCAAGGAAAGTTTTCTGCGCAGTTCATTTAAATATTTAAGATATCTGTAAAAGAGTATGTAAAAGATAATTTTATTCGTGCTCTGCTTAGGAAGATCAAATAACTGTTAATACTAGATAAAACTTATGTGAGCATTAGTCTCCAGAACAACCTGGGTAATGTGCAGTATTCTCAGTGCGCAACAGATTATTCAAGGAGGAAATACACAGACAGTGGCATAGATGCAAACTATCCAGCAATGTGAGCTCTGATGTGTCTGCTGCAGACCTGGGCCACTGTTTGCTAAGACAAATAAGCGTACTGAAGATAGACAATTTATATCAACTTTAAAATTAGAACAAAAAGTTTTGAGTATTCAACTTTGTTCATGATGGAGCTTGAAAATACAGGCAATTTTATTGAAAAAGGGGTCACATCTTGAGTAGAACATCTCTGTAACAACTTAGAAGAAATCTATGCTTTGGTATTAATATCCACTGACTCAGACCTAAACAACCAAAGTATGTACAGGTAAAAAAAGACTCTGGCTTGAGAATTAACAACTAATTTTATATTAAGTTTGACAGAATAAGAACAGTAGTCAATAACTCTAGCAAACAGCATGATTTACATACCACATTTAATTATACACAAAGTCTTTAATGTTATTGTTAAAAAGGCATGTTAAACTTTTCTTATTATACATATTTTACTAGTAACATAATGGACTGAGTTGTTATGTGAAGCAAGACTTTTTTCTTCATATTTTCCATCTGTCCTACCCGTCAACATGTCAACAGATAGGAAAGGGACAAAGACTTTAAAGATAAATGGCCAGTATGAGACATCTAGCGTAACTGATAACTGCACAAGGCAGAATCAGATTTGAGGTGATCTTTTTGTAAAAAAGTGTCACACTACATTGAACCAGTTACTCACTCTTAGCTTTTAAATGTTTGTCAGCTACTGTAATTGAAAGAGGAATACAAGAGTTGTGACACGCTGTGAGAGTTTTCCCTTAAGCATTTCCGTAAGTCAGAGAGAGATGAGAAACATTCAGTGCGCAGGCCTCCTAATATGTTTTTGCTCTCTGCAACTTTCCTTGAGCTGAAGGTTAGTAGGTAAGCTTGAAATCCAAGTTGAAGGAAGTGCTGCATTGTGCCTTGAAGGCAGATCCCTCACCATGGAGGCAGTCTCCATCCCCAGCTTCTCCGGGAGTACGGGTACTCCTGCAGACCTGTAGAGCACAGTTTTCTCCACTGGCTAATGCTAGAACAGAGGAGACTCTTCTGTAACCAACCCCAATCCCACACCACTTTGGCAAGGCTGGTGGTGTGAGCCAGCAGCAGCTCTTTGTACTGAGGGAGAGTACAAACTTAGCAGCTGTACTTGCTACTTTGCCTGCTCAGTCACTTGGTGAGCTTTTACTCACAGAGAACCTTGCAGAGAGGCCAAGAAGTCTGCATCGTTTGCCTTTAAATCCAGGGCTTCTCTTATGACTGCAAGCCACTGCATTATTTATAAAAGGCATATTGCTCTCTTCTTTTTAAATACAGCCCATCCTATTCCAAACACCTCTCTAAATTGAATATTGTCTTATGCACCTTGGTTGTGTGTGGAAATATACTGCTTCAAGGTAAAAGGAGAGGAACTGAATTATTATCCTGAAGGCTGTTTGTACACTTCCATGATCCACCCACTCATCTTACCTTGAGGGCAATGAGAATTGCATGGGCTGGTCAAGAACAGAGCAAAGTACTTGAGTGCTGACTGACAAGGTTGCCCCTTCCTAAGTGTTTGCTCTGAGCTCTGATCTCAGAGCACTATTGATACTCAGCAGTGAAGCAGAACTGCTGACGTTCCCAGTGGGCACCATGCAGAAGTCTGAACATCCCCAGAGCATTTGCAAATTGGAGCCAGAGTTCAAGGAAGAAAACTTAAAGCAGGAATTTTTATCTTAAACGAAAGATGTTTTCACTCTGGCTCCTATTGAGTAATGTACTTAAACATGCACCTAACTTTGAACATGAAAACCCTATTGCATACTAGAAGGGTAGAAGTCAGATGTCTGACTGAACTTTACTTGCTGAACTTAGGCCTATATCAAGATAAAAACATCTGAAGCACCTCTCTTTATTAAAAATATATTTTTATCTACCAAGAGCTGATATCTTCCATATATGACAGCAGAATACATTTCTGAATAGCAGTTTCACAATCTCACTTTTACTAATGACACTGTAAAGCACTGGCTATCATACCAGTTTTAAAGCATGCAGATATAGAATGAAAGCTTCATTACAAAAACAACTATCACAGTTCACCTTACAATTCTTCTTTTAGTATATCTGTATGTATTTAATTTATAAAACACAAAGAGTAGAATCCTGGCACCAGCAAAATGAGTGATTACTTTCCCATGGATTTCAGCAGGAGATTTCTCCTCACATTTCTAGACAGAAGTTTGACTGTTTACCCAGTTTTTCTCAAAATGTGGTTTAAACTTTACCCAGTTCTCTTCTCACCTAACATCGTCCTTCGTAAAAATGGAAAAATAACTATGGTTATAAAATTAAAAACTGCACATTTACATTTATGGCTTCTGTTCATCTATTGGAAATACTTCTTTGGAAGTTTTAAAATCAAATTAGAATATAACCTATAACTAAAATATTGCATTAATCCTTAGAAATGCTTTTGAAACTAATCTGGAAAAGTAATTTTGAAATAGTTGGTCATCCTTCGAAAGAAAAAAGAAGAAAAAAAAAGCTATGTTTCACTTGTAATTTTTAAAAGCATTGAGATAGTGAGAGTAACAACCTAGCATGGTCTAAACTACAGAAGGGCACACAATGAGTCTCTGTAAGGATTCTTGCAGTTGTCACATGCTGCTGAAATGTAAAGGGGCAAATCAGGGATGGAGGCACCAAAGATGGTAAATTCAAGGCAATGTTTTAAAAGAAAATGTGGGATGGCTTCTTAACATCCAGCTGGCATGTTGTGTAAATCTTTCTGCCCTTCCTCCAAATGCATCTCTCAGCAACTGGAGATGTATGTTTAGTGGGAGCGAATGGCTGGGTCAAGCTGGTTGGAAATGGGGGCAATAAAGAGGTAAAAATATTATACCCACGTAGATAAGGTGGAACAGGGAATCAAGATTGGAACCATATTTCTCTAAGAGGATGCTATCAAAGGGTGGACTATCACTGCAAGGTCATTTCCAATACCTAATGCAGGCCTTACAAAAGCAAAGTACCATCCAATCTGATGTGAGATACCTATGTATACCATGCATGCAGCACAAGTGTGGATATACTGAATAATGCCCATGGTGTGCAAAGCCTTAGACTCTGAAAACCCTGGACTAGGACTAGGCAGAGACAAGACCTCCCTACCTCACCTGAAGTCACATTCTACCTCCAGAGTGGCCCAACCCCCTTGTGTTATAAATTAATTGAATCAAAAATTCCACATCTGGGAAAGTCTCTCAAGGGGTGGGCTTCCTGATCTGCCAGCTAGACCTCTCTGCTGAAACTTTCAAACAACGCACCTTCAAATCCTAGTCTAGACACAGCTTTATGTGAGCACGAGATAAGAATCAGCCCCTGAATGGTTTTTTTGCTATATAACTGATGAAGCACAGGGAGTTAAACATTTGCAGTAGTTGGTAACATTCCTAAAGCATTACGTTTTCTGCAAAGTGGATTATCTTGTCTCACTTTTCTCTGATGAACAATCAACTGTGATCTTGACACATGAATTTATTATGCTTGGGTTAGACAAACTAAGCCTTAATAAGCTTCAGTTAGAAACCTCACTTTGTGTTTGTGGAGGGAAAATTCAGCACTTGGGTTGTCTGACAGGGGTACAAAAATTAAATCAGGCTTCTCTACCCTTATCTAGCTTAGCCTGGATGTCTTTATAGCAAAGATGTGATTTTTTTTTATAGGTTTTGTTAGATATTTGATTGCTTTGTTGGAACAGTTCCACAGTATCTGACTGAGCTGACCTCCAGATGTATCTCCTCCAGGGCATTATGTTCTGTTTCACATTATCAGCTGCATGTTCCAAAGGTTAGGTTGTGAGAGCTGGGTGGAGCTTCTAACTCCTTTTTCCAGCTCCAAAGATTACAGCGTGCCTCTTCACACATGCCCGCGTGGTTAATTCTACCCAACAGTGAAAGAAAAGCAATACAAATTCAGCTTGATTTAATAGTTATAGTCATGATTTGTGTGTGATGGTGTCACTTTATTGAACATCGATTTGATAGATAATGGAGAGCATGTGCCCAGCTTATTCTGAAACTTTATTCACTCCTACATATCTTTTGAGGAATGTGCAGAAACTTCTAACTATATGGAGCAAACTCATCTGGTGTAAATCAGGTGTCCGAATTGACAACGGCAGTAATGGATAAGGCAATAATTAGCATACATAGATATTTTGAGGTGTGCGAAGTAATACAGTTACACTGCTGGAGCGTCATTGCTTTACCCAGCTGAGGATACGGCCCATGGAACTGACAAGAAATGGCTATGTCTACTAATTACCAAAGCTGCTAATGTATTTCAACCAGTACTAACTGTTTTTATATCACTGGAAAATTACAGAAGTGCTAGATATAGGAAATGAGTCATCTAGAAGTTTTTGTGATTTTTTTCGGTCAGAAAAGTGAGGCTGTGTTTTGCATTGTGGCAGTCCTAATTAACATTAAATCCCAGCCTGACACAGATCAGCCTTCTCTCTGAATTAGATGTCATCACCACAACTCTCAGACTGGGGCAAGATAAAAGGTTGATTTTGTTGTTGTTGTTAAACCTTCTGGCTTAGTATGAAGATTCATGCAGCATGCTTTTGAGACTGTTACAGTTTCAGGCAGTCACACAGAAAGAAGCAATTAATGACACCGTAGCTGGTATTTTCAAAAGCGAATCTTTTGTAAGTCGCAATAGCTGAAAGCTGTACTTTAAACCTGGTGGCTCAGATAGCTTCTGGTTTCTTATTTATGTAGAAGGTATTGAGTGTTGCTGTCTTTTGTTCTGACAGATTCATGTCTTGTCTCACTTCAGTCACAGGTATGTCTTTTCAAGGATTCAAGTCACTGAGGGTAAAATCCTCCCAAACATGAGGACTCCAAAGTCTTTCAGAGTGTGGCCATAAGTTGAGCTAGCATTCTTGCCCAGCTTCTATTTTGTTCAGGTTAAGGCTCTTGTATATTCTGAAGGATAGATTGTTTGCATTTTATTTATCTTTTTATTCCTCGATCAAGTTTTTTTGATACATTATTGGTAACTGTTGGCCTAACTATTGGTGGAACTCCACCAAGTAAGAACAGGGATTTTTAAGAGCAAGGTCTCTGCCCTGCCTTGCTGATGTTACCAAAGGCAAAATAACAGTGAAACTCTTGGGAATTTTTCAGGCATTTCTCTATGTATTTGTGTGTTCAACACAGAGCACTGAGATCTTCTGGGAAATAACTAAATATTACTCACTTCCCTGAGAGAGGTTCCTTTCGTACAGTTTTGGGTTGGAAGATAAGCAAGTGAGCTCAAGACTGTTCATGTTCTTAGAATAACTTGTTTAAACAAAAAGCCAGTAATCCTGAAAAACAGATGGTAACAGAAGCATGTAGGCAATTCTTTTGCCCTACTCCAATTCAGTGCTAGAGTGCTGGGAGCCACATTACCTCAAGATCAGAATGTAGTCCATACAAATAGTATTTATAAAAAATACATATTTATATGACTGTTCGGACCAGCACCTGACTGTGACCATTCCTCCTAAATAAAAAGGACTGTTACTCATGTTGCTTTCACATTTTAAGCCAAAACATGATTTTAGTTGTGTTAACATCTATTTATCTTCCAGGTGACAAGTGATATCATTTTATAATGTTAATCCATTTTGACAGCACGGACAGGATATCTTCATAAGAACCAGACCTTAAAACAAGACTTGCTATTGACCTTTTCCACTTAGCTAGGTTGTTTTTATAATTTCATAGAATCACAGAATGATATGAATAAAATATAGAATCATATAATTTCATCTTGATTACCTTCACTTCAGCTATGAAGGGTCACAATAAATTAGAAAAAAAAAAAAAATTGGCCAATGCCAAATATTCTGAGATATCTAATGCCTCTTGAGCAGACGTTTTAAGTTTTAAATGGCAAGGTTGGTTATAGGTGACTTGTTCTCATATCATTCAATACTGCTGTGCCTACTTTTACCAGCTGGAAATAAATCATTATGAGAGAAGAAAAAGTATTATTTGGTATTAAGCCAGATTCCTTTTTTTTTTTTTTTTTTTTTTTTTTTTTTTAATCCATTCCAGATAATATGTCATGACCAAGTTACTGAGGTTGTCCACTAGCTTTCTTATGTTTTTCAAATGTTCACAGAGAAAACAAAAATTCTAAGCCTGATTCTTCATTGTCTTCACAGTGAGTGGACATGATGTTCATGCAAGATGAACACAACATGAAGGGGAAAAATCGAGTTTGGTAGCATAATGGATTTACTTTGAACTCATCACAATAATTACACAAGAAGATGAGTGATGAAGAATCAGGCTCATTACTCTTGAGAAGCAACTATCTCTTAGCTAGTACTGCATATCAGAGACATAAAGCCCCTGGTTTATTACAGTGATTACTATTAGTCCAGTTGCCAATCCAGAAATCATATTCGATTATCTCATGTTCAGCAGAATACTAATCTATTTCCCTTCTTAATTCTTCCTCTGTGCTTGTATAGACAGGTACATTAATCTATTTGCCAAGAGCAATCTCTTTATCTATGCAAAACTAACACGATTCTTCACTCTTATCAGTATCAGCATCTGCATATATGTGGAAGATAAAACAAAAATGTTTTCTCACCCCATTTTTTATCATTTCTCTGCTTTGAGGGCATAAGATCATCTTTAATTGCTTAGTGAGCAACAAATATCTGACAGTTAAGTTTGAGTGATTAAGAACTGTACTTTTTGACAAAGCTAATATGTTCTTTTGTTTCATGTCTATCAATTTTTAGGAGTTTAATCATATTAATACCTCACTGAAGAATCATTAAAATACCTAATTTTGGCAATATCTAGTGTTGGTCATTCACCAGGCAGCACCAAGCTAAACTTCTAAACCTGGAAGATACTAAGATACTAGGTAAGTCATGTAGAACATCCTGGAAAAGTAGATGGTAGTGAAAGCAGGACAAGTTCTTTGGGAGAAAGTTTGAAAAAGACAAGCTGAGCCAATTCAATAGCTTGCTGACAACAGAAATGGGTGGTCTTGTTCCTCCCCTTTCCTTCCTTCAGGCACTTCTCTGATCTGTCAAGCAGATTATGAGCGGTAAAACGGCAGAGCGAATCGTCTTCAGGGGGTCTAGTGACCTCACCAGAGGAATTTCACCATAATCTCTCAGGAAGGCAGGAACAAGACCACAGGGAGACTTTGAAGTAATTCAGCAATGGGAGAAGGGGTTCTAAAGTTATATGACCATTAACTTGACTAACAGACTAGGTTTTCATACATAGATTAAAGAGATTGGAAATTGTGCTTAAGTTTTTATTTTGGTAGTGTTTGGCTGTTCAGTTCATCTTTGTGAGGTATCTAGAGCTCCTACTTAAGGGAGCTAAATAAGTGAACTAAGAGAATTTTCTCATCTGTTTGTCAGCCCATGACTCAGCATGGTGAAAGGATGTGAAGAGTGACTCAAGTGCATCCTTGGATGACATGTAAAAGCAAAGTTCTGACCATTTGTGGTCATTATAGATCCCATTGCAGTAATTGTACCTGTAAAGTGCAAATTCTGATGACTTGGCAAAATGCCCCATCTAAAAATTACATTCCTCCTTCCAACGTTCCAACTGTGTTTCAAATGGATACAACAGTCTTCATTTCGTCTCCAAAACTACTATGTTGCTGTAGACCACTAAATTCTACACTGCTGCAGTAGATCAAACAATCATTATATGGTTTCTGTATCAGCTTGTAAAGGAAGGCAACATTTTGTGAGATGAAAGGCTCTATAAAAATGTAAAGTACTAATACTTTTGAG
This sequence comes from Tragopan temminckii, assembly GCA_028571105.1. NCBI lineage: Eukaryota > Metazoa > Chordata > Aves > Galliformes > Phasianidae > Tragopan > Tragopan temminckii. The sequence goes on along the minus strand of JAOWBP010000001.1, from coordinate 82,181,911 downwards.
TCTGCTCACTGCAATTCGAAATGTGGCCAATGGCAAAATGTATAGTCAGCTGACACAGTGTTGAGTGGTTCCATTAAACATAGAAGTGAAACATTTCTCACAGCATGCTTAGTGTCACGAATGAATAAGTTTGACGTCATAATCATATCCTTATATACATTGTGGTACAGTCTCTGTCTCCTTTTAGGTTCATTTCTCATCAGATATATGCTGCAAATGTTACAGGTCCTACAGGAGATGCTCTTGTGCTAAGCACAGAAAAATAAAGCAGTAGCCTACTTTCAGGTCAGTCCAGAGCAAAAAGATGCTAGATGAAAACTCATTGCTATGTCAACTCAATAGAGCAGGTTAGCTAAAAGAATAGCACAGTCTTACAGGACACAGGATGTGCCGTCTATGTTAAAATAAAGCTATCCTCCCAGTTGGTGCCAACTTTGAACGCTTAGAGAGACAACGTAAGAAAAGAGCACACCTATAGCAGTATTTCTCCAGATTCTCCCAGCTTCCAGCAACATGCAGGTCAATACACAAAGAAACAATGCACAGAATGGGTAAGCCAGTGGCACAGAGAAATGATATACAGATGTAGCTGATGCTGAAAGTGCAATTTGCATAATATGGTAATGTAGTATTATAGTCCCAACTACATACATGATCAAAGCTCTCATTGTAAATGACAATGCAAATTAATTTTAGGCTCATTATTATTAATTGAACCTGAATAGAAATCAGATTCAGTAAAAATAGAATAAAGAAACAAACTGAAAGTCTGTAGGGAAACAATCATTAATATGATTATTCTCTCTGATTTATAGCTAGATACATGATCCTCATGCCTGTGTTTCTCCCTCTGCATTCCCTGGTATGATTTCAGATAGAAATCCTCCATTATCCTGCAGCTTATGCTTTTGGTTTCTCTGTTGATGTTCATGTCACTCTCTCAGCATGCTTTCTCAAATGTATTATTAAGGTCTGTATGGTCTAATAGGTTGCCATTACCCTGAGCTTTATTCATCCCTTTTCCAAACTAAATCAAATTTGAGCTTGAATAATGCTGATAGGGACATTTGCCTAAACTAAGTTTGTTACTGCAGTAATGGGGTTGTTTTTGTGAATTAATGGATCATTTATTTTTTAAAAACAGAACACCAGTACGTTCCCGCTGCTTCTGCCCCTTCTAATAACTTTTTAATGGTGATATTTTGTCCTGCTGCAATGGTTTCTACTTTCTGCAGCAGCTTATTCCAGGAGTCAGGGTGAGGATAAAATACTGGGATCAAGCTATTATCCAGCACTGAAGTTTCTGTCCTAAAGTGGACTTTAAATCATTTAATCACATAATGTAATTACATCCTGATTTGACTAAATGTACTTTAAACTAGTGAGACAACATTTATTTTTCTTTTTTAGGTTGTATTAGAAAAGGTGATCTTCACTGCCTACAAAATTATTTAGCACGAGTGACTCTCACTAATAACCATAAGAACTTCTTATAATTAAATCCACCATAAGGATACAAGTATCATTTATTGCACGGAGGATATTTTAGCTTTATCATAAACTTAATTTCAGTATAAGGTTGGATACTGATTGCACACAACTGTAGATGCAAAATAATATTAATTTTCCTTCTAAATTGAGCTAGAAAAAAGAGAGCAGATAAAATTCACGATCTCTTTTATGAGAACATTCCTCTCTGTCTGTCTTTGGTAAGATATTAACAGCTTCATTCTGGCATAATAAAGGAAATACCATTTTAAGTAATAATTAATATTTTTATTTTCCTTATTATTTTAATTTTCCTTACGATTAACCTTATGATTTGTTTACATGTTATTTTGTAATAAGTATTAATGAAACTGCATACTTCTTTTTTTTTTTTTTTTTTTTTTTTTTTAAATTTGTACTGCACTGATACTCGTTCCTGCAGTAAGCAGCATAGAACAACTTCTCTTTCTACCACAGAGCATACTGGCTGAAAACCAATCACTTACTTTCCCAAAGTCACTTTGGAAAATGTGTTGGAGGGATGTTGTATGTATATCACAGCTCTTGCTTTTGGACCAACACAACCAATATATCATTGATCTAATATATCACCTACAGTGAGCAAAGATGGAATGAAAATGGGAAGACTAAAGGGGGATATTTCTGTCCCTCTTTCTTGTTGCTTCCTCACACTTTTATCCTGATTTATTTGAGATGTTCTCACCCAAAGATGTCTTTCTGTGGAGAGAGATACAGGCAAGGAAAACCTGACTCTTTTCCCATTTTCAAACACAAAAATATTCTGCTTGGGAAGTTCCCACTACCAAATGTGCCTGTTGCATGTACAGGCACCAATAGCCATAGAGCCTACCCAAAAGATTGATTTTGTCAATTTTATTCATGATATATGATGTTTTCTTTCATATACTTACTGAAGTCAACAGGACTTGAGGCAGAGTACGCAGATATTGATTTTGAATCCCGGATCAAAATCTCCTTATTTCTACTCCCCACAGATTTTACACTTTTCAGAAATGGTGGTCACTGCTTTAACAGCTCTAAAACAGGATGCTGCAGGTATCTTTAATTGACAGATGCAATTTTACTGATGCTATGCAGCACAAGATGTCCAGTCTTATTATGTTTCAAGAGATAGGAAATGCAACTTGGTATCTGACTGCACAAGAAGGAAGGAGTCTTTCAAAGTTCAAGGTAAGTGCCATTATTTTTAGATTGTTGTAGCAGGAGAGAGCATTTAATGCTCCATTACTTAATTTAAAGACAAAAACATGCTTATCATTTTTTGATGCTTCCTACAAAAGTCAACTGTGGAAAACAGTACATGCTGGGATATAAATTAATTATAGACTGTCATATCTATGTGCTTTTGGCTTCTCCCTCCTCCAAGAAAAACAGTGGAATTAGAGGAGCTCACTTTAAGTACTGGAAGGCTGCAACAAGATCTTCCATGAGCCTTCTGTTCTCCAATCTGTACAAGCCAAGCTCCCTCAACCTTTCTTCATAGGAGAGGTGATCAGCTCTCTGATCATTTTCGTGGCCTTCCTCGGGATCCGCTTCATGTTTCTCTTATGCTGTGGGCCCCAGACCTGGACGCAGTACTCCAGATGGGGCCTCATGATGACAGAGTAGAGAGGGACAGTCACCTCCCTCACCCTCCTGGCCACCCCTCCTTTGGTGAAATCCAGGATAACATTGGCTTTTCATCCATCAGGACCCCCAAGTCCTTCTCCACAGGGCTGCTCTTAATGAGTTCTCCCAGTCTGTACTCATACCTCAGATTGCCCTGACCCAAGCACAATACCTTGCATTTTTGGCCTTGTTCAATATCGCTAGATTCATGTGGGCCTACTCATCTGGATTATCCCGATCCATTCGGATGGCATCCATATTGTATCAGCTGCACCACTCAGCTTAGTGTCCTTGTCAAACTTGCTGAGGGATCACTCAATTCCACTGTCTATGTCAATGATAAAGACGCTAAAGAGCACCCAAGATGGCCCCTTGAGGGCCACCACTCATGATTGGCCTCCCCCTGAGTTGGTTGCCACTTCCAACCAATTATTTAGCAACTGGATACTCCATCCTTCAAATCCATATTTCTCCGATTTAGAGATAAGGATGTGGTACAGGGCCATGTCAAAGGCCTTGTACAAGTCCGGGTCGGTGACATTAATTGCCCTTCCTTTGTCCAGCGATGCCATCACTCTAGTTTAGAAAGCCATCAAATTGGTCAGTCTCAATCTGCCCTTGGTGAAGCCTTGCTGGATGTCTTGGATCACCTCCTTGTCTTACAAGTGCCTTAACTTAGCTTTCAGGAGAATCTGTTACATGATTTTCCTAGGATGTGAGACTCACTGAAGAGCACTGGGTGCTCTCCAGCAGTTTTATGTCCTTTTAACATTGTGGTGCAAGAAACTGCATGCAGTGCTCAAGGTGAGGCCACACCAGCACAGACCAGAGCAGGACAATCCCTTGCCTCACCTGGCTGGCAGTGCTGGGCCTGATGTATCCCAGGCCTGATGTATCCCAGGGCTACAGTTGGCCCTTTTGGTTGCCAGAGCAAACTACTGACTTACATTCAACTTGCTTTTAGCCAGAATTTCAGATCACTTTCTGTGGGGATGCTCTCTTGCCTCTTGTTCCGCAGTCTGTACTTAGATTCAGGGTTACCCCATCCCAGATGCAGAATCTGAAAATCGCACTTGAACTTCATGCAATTGGTGATTGCCCAGACCCCTAACTTGTCAAGATCTCTCTTCAAGGCCTCTCTTTCCTCAAGGGAGTCAGAAGCTCCTCCCAGTTTAGTGTTACTGCTACTGTTACAACTAGTGTTGTTTAGTACGTGTTCAAGTTCTGCATCCGAGTTATTCGCGAAAATATTAAAGAGATCTGGCCCTAACAGGGAAGGCCTGCAAAACCCCACCAGCAACTAGGGATATGAAGACCACAGGGAAGACAACATACAGGACAGAAGATGCTATGAAGAGCCCTCCTAAGCAGAGCTGTTGAGGGGAAAAGTAACTATGCAAAAGACTAAACAAAACAAACATATGTAGAAGAAAAAGCATGTGTTCACTGCCCTCAAAATTAGTCTGTTGACCTTGTTTCCTGAGGCCATAATTTATGTCAATCATTCAGCAGGATTTAAAAACTACATAAATATTGATGAGGACAACAGCATACTCTCAAGATAGAAAGGCAGAAGACAGAAGGTTTTCTTCAGGTCATACTGGAAAGTATATACCTTTTTATGTTGTAGAGAATAAGCCAGTTTCTAATTATCAAAAGCAAGGAAGAATTTTTCCCTGAGAACACTTGTTTATTCCTTCTTTACTTCCTTGCATTTTCTCTGACTTTCTGCTCATTAATGGTATGAGGATGGAGAACATGGGTCACTGGGGTCTGATTCAATATGGTGATTCCTGTAGCTCTACTGAGAATGAATATTAAATAAATAAATAGAATTCCTGTGACATGCAAAAGAAAGGAGGAGAGCACTCCAAAGGTCAGAAAGCCCTCACAAGGTTTATTCTTGATTACCCTCTCTATTATTTTTTCACATGACTTATTTCTGCATACTTTGACTGTCTCATGCCTTTCAGTCTCATAGGAATTTTTCAAATAAAATGTGTTTAACCTTATACTGCAGCATGACAAACTGCAAAGTCCCATGCTAGATATTCAGGTATGTGCTCATATCCTGGTATGATCTCATTTTGAGGAATGTGAGTGTGACTTTTCAGCATTATAAACTGAAATCAGGATCTAGTTGTAGGCTGCTGCATATCATGTAAATACCGTCTCTATGAATTTCAGCTCATGTCAATACATCTTCATAGCCAGTGCTGGAAAGCACAACCAATTACTGTAGCTGCTTACAGAGCATGGGAACAGATTATTTAATTTTACCAGCCTCTAAGGATGACAAAGCTGAATTTTAGCTTTAGTTAAAGTTTTGCTGATTACTCTTGACCTTTCCAGGACAAAGCCATGAAGGTCACTGGAGTCATGTTTTTTTCACATTCTGCTTGTCTTTGTCATTCTCCTAATAGTGCAGAGAACTAGAAACAAGAGCTGGGTGGTGTTTTTTTTCCCCCTGCCTGGAAATCTATTTAGATTAGTCACCAGGTTTTCCAGTCTATGGTCATTGAAGGTCATTTGGTTTATAGCTGAAATTCTCAATTGAAACCTCATCTTGTAATCAGAACTTAAAGCCCAAGCGAGGTTTTGTATCTCCTCTGAAAAGGTAGGTTGTTGTATGATTAGCTTCAGAATGTTAAATGGACTGTCTGTGTAATGACGGGTAATTTTGGGGGGCTTAAATTGCACTATGAGAAGACTTGTCTTGAATAATAAGTATTGGACTATATTATAAAGAACAGTATTCTAGGCTTCTCCTAAATGCTAATTCTATTACACATTAACATTCTCATTGCTGTAAAATGGCAAAAGGCAAGCCAGCAAGATTTAAAAATCTTGCACAGTGCATTTCACTTATAGGCTATTCCTAAGAGCAAGCTGCTTCCTGAAAATGTCCCTTAAATAAGCATCCACTTAAGGTGGTCATCATTATATAGTCAGCTTCGGCTAATAGCTGTTCCACAGTCTTGCTTGCTGTCAAATAGAGAGTATTTCTTGTGATTTATGGAGTAATGCAACTTGGTCTATAATCTTTACAGTATTTGTAAAAACCAGTTCTTGGCCCTAAGTTCATCACCTCTTGCCTTCAGTATGAAGTATCTGTCACATAGTGTAGGTGCATTCCTAAAGGCAGTTCATGAAGTCTGGTGTCTAGTATACTCTTTGTAGATGCATATTACTAGAGAATCTATGAAATCTCTTTTTTATTTTAAATTTTATTTGGCCCGTGTGTAATTAGAACTTAAATACAAGTATATATATTCAGATGTACATCTCTCTAGACATACATATGACCAATACTAAGACTGTGTGAAGGATTAAACACAGCCCTGCCATGATATTGTTATGAATGTTACTAATTTGTTTTCTTAGGGCAGATCTCCTTACCCAGAAGTTTATATTTGATTTCTTCATTTTCATTAGTCCTTAGGTTCCTAGCTTCAGAGATCACCTCACCCATACCTTTCGCATCTTCAGCCTCTTTGTTTATCCCAGCTCATGTCTGATTTTCTGTGTGTACATTTGATCTCTACACTGTTGCTTAGATACAAGCAGGAGATTATCTTGCATAGGATTCAGTGTTAGATGCTACCCTGCATGGTGACATCTCAATGGGTGTCACCCCTTGCCTTGTGGGCAGCACACCGCAGTCCACTGCTAACACCATCACATAACCTGTGACATCAGCTCATCACTTGCTGTGGCAGGCATTACTGTTGTTCTTACTAGCATGTCTGGATTTCAGAACTTCTCCGTAGCAGCTAGTGGATCTACATCTTGGTTCCATTCCTTAAGGAGTCTGAATTACCCTTTGGACAACCCTTTTTGATTCCTCTCTGGGCTTGTGGGAGCTGACATAACCTAACTCTTAGGCTTCTCTCCAGAACCACTAACCTAATGCTAGATTACCTTTCTCTTTCATCTTCTTTAACCACCATATAAACTGAGCGCGTCTTTTAACTGATAACTTCTATATATTCCCTACATGGATTTTGAAGTTCAGTGGACTCCTTAATACAGTAGATTCCAACTCAGGAAGTCTGCAAGCATCCCAGAAGTCACATACACTACAAACGTGCACACGTTCCTGCTCTCTACGTCTGTAAATTCATGATGTATTCCAGGATCCAAATTATGACATTGTTGCTTTACATTTCTGTAATGCAACGATCATGGAGAACTGCTGCAACTGAACATCTGAATAGAATCCACGTAAGGATTCAATACAGTTGAGAACTGTCTGCTTTTCTTCGGTCCCCATTGTCCAAACTATTTCCTGACTAGTCTGGAGGACAGAAGATGTCAAAGCAGTTGAACAATTATATTTTACTTCAATCTGTTTCAGAACATGGACATATCCCAGTGATCTGGGCCTGCACTTCAAAAGCAGGTTATTTGGTTGAAACCTAACTGACTTCCTCAGCTAGCTGACTTCCCATAGCTGAGATCTCAGAAGAAAGAAAGTAGTTCAGCTCACATTTAAAAGGCACCTTTAAGCACCATTTCCAGACAGTCTCCTGCTCCTCTTAGGCAGGCAACCACCCAGCATATTAGTGCATGCATTTACTTTTTGATGAAGTACAGGCCTTACAAAGCTAAGCTGGATACAAGGCTCACAACAGAGCACAGTCTTTCCCTGAAGAGAGAAATGTGCAGACACAGAAAGAGATCAACTTCCATGTACTGCAGAAAGACTGAGATATTTTGCTTTTTAACAGGCCAACTAATTTCTTGGATGTACGTGTCTATATGGTCATTTCTCTAGAAACAGTGTAGGTAGCAGTGTATTTCCTTCCACTATTAGTGATTTAGTTGATGTTCCTGAACCTAATGTATTTTGGCGGCAGGAATGATAATAGCAGACAATTGTTTGTCCCCAGTCACTAAATTTTGTTACAAAGTCAAAATAAGCTCGTCTGCTTGACTGGTCTCGTGTGTAACTAAATCAAAATAAGCCTTCACAAAGAATCATTTTCAAGCATCATTTTAGTTTTTGTCTTAGGCTTGCAAATGGCTTTTCTGCTTTCTGATATGTCAGATATCATAATGAAAAATAAATAAGCAAGGGAAACACATACAGAGATATTCAATGGGTAGTTTGTAATGAAGAAAAAGAACCTTCCGCTGCTTCTTTTACCTCCTTTCTGTTTTCTTTCTCCCTATGCTTGCAATAGTGTCTTCTTCATAGCATGAGCATGAAACACGTTATGTTAATGCTGTAGGACTTTGCAGCATTTTGGAGCCCAGTCACAGCCCAGGACCCCCACTGTGTCAGATATTGTGCAGACAGAACAAAGTCAGCCCTGGCTCTGAGGACAGCCCATCCCACACTCCACCTCCCATGACCACAAGAGACTAACATTGTGAATGTTGATACATTCAACACATCTGCCATGCACGCAGATCATAGACACAATGACATTGGGTGAGACATTAGGGGTTTTGCAGAATTGCCTACTAGTTGCTAAATACATCATTCAAGTGTAACCAGTTTTCAAAAGGTTTAAAGCTCATGTTTGTCACAAGAGGCCCATGTGAATTCAGCTTTGCAGGAAACCAAGGAACATGAAGAAAGGGGGAGAACATCTTAGGTCAAATATTTAAACGTCCCCCCGTCACTAAGGAACTCACAACATTAATTTCAAAAATGAATGGGAATTGGATTTCAAGGACCTAAGAACTTACAACATTTTTGCAAAGAGGGCTGGGTTCTCATTTCACTTCTCAAAATATGACCTTTTTTGTTTAAAGAACATGCTGCCACATACGGACCTGCTACCTGCTAAAGAAAAGAGAGAAAAACAGCAATAATTTGCAGATTAGTTCAGCACAATGCCTGCCCTCTGGCAACAGATATATTAGGGTTAGAGAAAGGAAAAAAATCTCTTATACAACAGAACTTTTTATTTATTTTCCTGGTACAGGAGTTTCAATCAAATTTAACTGGAACAAAGTTAAACTTATAAACCAAATCCTATCCTCCTCTGATCCTTAGCTCTGTCACTGCCTCTTGACTTTACATGGAAATCATCAGATAAAACTTCAAAATGGCACAGGACCACTGACCTACCATTTAGCATCAGTTTGCATTTTTTCCATAAAAACAAGTTTGGTTGTGTTAGAAATAGCCAGAGGCATTTGTCTCATTAAAATTTGTTTGAATTAATATTTTTCTGATCAAAATATTACTTCTAAGTTACGCAAAAAAAAAAAAAAAAAAAAAAAAAAAAAAAAAAAAAAAGATTAAAGTTCCTTCCTTCCTGAAACAAAGTATAATTTCTGTCTTCTAAAGTAAAGATCATAATGATCATAATTAATGGCTGTTATTCCCATCTTCTATGAAGTTATTTGGGAATTAAGTATATTCTGAAAAGGCTTTTTTCCGCCATGAAACTAATCATTGTATCTCTTACAAACGGTAGTAAGGGAGTGAGCTAATACACTGTAAATGGATAAATAAAACTGCTCTCTTCCTGACAATTTTTTATTTGTTCTTGTGCAGGCTTAGGGTAATAATTCCTAATACCTCTAACTCTTCTAGGGAAACTGTTGACCATGGTAAAGGGATTGTTTAAAAGCAATTTAGACAATGAATGATCCAGCATCATTGCTGAAAATCCCTCAGCAAATCTCTTGCTTTCCAGTTTGAAACTTTCACAGTCTATTTCTCAAGCTGATCTCCATGCCCAGCTGATGTTAGGTTTGCATGCCTACTGTGTGGTGCTCCCCTGTTCTATAGGTGTGTAGGCATATTCCCAGCATCCCTACAACACCCTTGAGCTGCTGCATATATTTTTCCAAATTGTCTCCTAGTTCACTAAAATTTAGTGAAAATTTCTGTACTTTTAATAAGTCAGTGTATCCAGCATCAGGAGATGATTTTTCTTGGATAGAGCAAGACCATCAAGACCCAGACTTGCATCAAGACCTTTAACCAGTGAAAATCAACACCAGTGCTGATTTCTTGTAGCTGAGGAATTCATTTCCATAAATGCCAAATGCTGCACATTTTGGAACAACCTCAAACTACTTGTTTCTTATTTAATAGCTGTCGCTCTGCTTTCCACTGATACACACCACAGCTGCACCTTGCATGATGGAATCAATTGGTGTTTCCCCTGCAATTTCAATACTTCCACATGTGATAAAAATTTGCAGCCACAGAAAAATACTGTGGCATATGAAGTACATTTTGTGTTCCTTATCCTTAGCTGGTAGAAATTTGGCATAGTTTCCTTGACTGCATTACAGTAAAGTCAATATTCATCAGCTGTATATCTGGCCCTAGAAACTGATTTATCATTTAGTACCTTAGTGTAGATCAGAAACTATCACGTGTGCATAATTGCATGCGCAGAACAGACGATAAGAAGAAAATGTGTTTTAAAGAACACTGAAAGCATACCTAAAAAGCCACAAGACCATTCCTGGCTGTTTTTACAGAGCATAAGACAAATTGCTGATATGCTAACCACCTGTGAAGGCAACACTAATTCCTTTCAGCTGGAAAGGCATCCACTTGGTTTGTCTTTATGGCCAAAGATTTCAAGGACACAGCTTGCTTCTTAATTCATTTGATCCTATTGGCTAGCTGTCAACAAAAGTGACAATCCTGTACTTGTAACGTCATAAACTTCCAAGTATGATGTTGTAAACTGAGGACCATGACTTTGACTTAAGGGCAGGAGCAGATGGCTTGGGCACTTATGATCTTGTTTTCAGGAAGTGAGACCTTGCCGTAGTAATACTAAAAAGTTACTTCATTGGAAAAGAAGGCAAGAAATCATTTTGCTGAAGTGCCCCTACTGTTTTTCCAAGTCTTCCTGAAAAACATAATTGATTTCTAAGCTCTGTGCAAGACTGCATATTTATTGCACTGAATGAAATATGGATTGCATGAATCCTGTTGGTGTGACTTTCAACCCACTCGAATATTATGAGTTTGACAGTTTGACTCTAACTCAGTTTATTTCCCACTTGAGAGACTGGAAAGGAACAGATGGGGATGTGCGAATGAAGAGGGAGGGGATGAGCATGCAGCAGCTTGAGCCGCTGGGCCTGTGTCAGCACACCTCGCTGCAGCTAGGCAGGGCTGGCGACCGCCATCCCAAAGTGATTTTTCAGGCATTTGAGCTGCAAAAGTGCATGTAACTCTTTGAGCAGGCATTGGGCAGCCCCAGAAGATAAGGAAAGGCCTGCTGAGTATGGGCTGTGCCAGATTTAGAGCTGGAACAGAAATGGTGACAGAGGTCAGCCTCACAGGTCTTGTAGGACGTTGGCTGTCTCGACTGATCATCAGTGCCATCAGGCCTGTCCCTACACTAGTGCTGAGTTAATGGATAACTAGCTGCATCATCACAATATTTACTCCGGCAGTTTGAACACCTTATTTTCACATTAATAGTATCTCTATTTTTTAAATGTTTTGTGTATTTTCAAGTCTTTTGTCTACTTACCACATTTTGTGTCCTTATTACATATACTGCTTAGTCATATATTTACTGAAAATTAATGAAGAAGAACACTTGGCACTTCCCAGAGTCAAAATACTTAGCAAACATTAACTAATTAATAATTTATCCCTTATTTTCAAGCATGCTAGGATGCCTGAATGCTGAGTGAAACTCTGCTAAATCATCTCCCTGCATGTCCCTTGCTCTTCTACTAACCCATTACATGGTTCGAGGGGCTGATCATTGAGTTGGTTATAGACAGCGAGGCTGATTCAAACTTCTCATAAGCACATGATTTCCGAAATGCCTCTATAATCCACCCCAGACTTCTAAACAAGGCTCAATGTGACACACAGCTGTGTCTGAACGCATGAGGTAAGACTCTAAAATAAGCAGAATGTCTTCTATCTGACAAAACACAACCACTGCCTGAAGTAGGCTTGGCCTCACGTGGGCAGGGATTTGGTGAGAGCTCAGAGGGGTTTTGTTTTTCTCTTGCATATTCTGGTGCAGACCCTGTGCCCAGTGCACTGCCTCCTGTGGGACTACAGGCCAGGGTCTTCCCCTCAGTGCTTCCCCAGCCAGGAGGTCTCTGACAGTTTCTGTCAAGATGGAAAAAGAATGCACAAATCTTGTTGTTACTATCAGCCATGCCCGTGCTTTATAGAGCCTTGTAACTAGTTTGGATCAAAGGTGTTTGTTTTCACTGCAGAGTTTACACAGGCTGTGCCTTTATTTATCCCAGGACACCCTTATAAATGCTGGAGAGCAAGGCTCAGTTACTGCAATCCCCTCCTAGAAGGAGTTCGCCATAACTCAGCTTGTTCACAAGGCTTGCTCACCGATCTGACAGTTTGAGTGATGTTGCTTCCACCTTGCTTTCCTTGATTTTTGCCAGCATTTGCATCACGGGCCACACGCTGTTCATCTCTCCCTGCTGTCACAGCATGTCCCAAGCAGCCATCTCAAAAGAAATGCAGGCACTGTGGAAACACTCTATGAAAATATCCCTTCCTGAAACTCCCAACAGAGACATTAAGTCCTCTGCAAGTCCCAATGCCTCTCTGAGGATAAGAGGGAAGAATGGTGGAGATTATGGGTTTGTTTTCATGTTACAAAAGCAGTAAGAGCACACAGGCTGCAGAAAATGGATACACACCACCACCTCTCTCTTAGATCAGGAGCACTGCTCTTATTCAGTACTACATCCAAATGAAATGGCTTTCAAGGATTTGCTTCCTCAAATGAGTGATGCCTTTCTAGGACGTACCATCCACTTACCAAGCAGAACAAAAGGTACAGTATGCACAGATTCATAGGTAGCATTACTGAGGAAGGAACAACTAGTCCCTCCATGAGAGGCTTATCTGAATTCAGTACACCCTCGCCTTTGAATTTGCGATGTTTACAGTTCGGTCAGAAATTTTTTTTTCTACATTTTCCACCTCACTTGAATGTTCCAAAGTCTAATATGAGAGCAAGCAGTGTGCTTTTTCTGGTCTGCAGAAACCAGCATGCCCTACTTTTCATTTTCCTTAGGAATTTGCTTCTTCAGAGAGCATTCTGCAGCATCACAATGAATCCTCATTTTATGGAAGGTTATACTTCAGAGGTCAATTGATTAATATTCCATACTAATCATTAAAGTTCTGATTAGCTCTTGTCATCCCTGACATCATACAACAGTTGCTCTGATGATACTCATTGCTGTCTTTGTTCTTCAAGTTATATGAACAGTTAAGGGCTGAACCTGAAACTACAAAGATCTAGATAGCAAAATATAATTTAAGAGAACTGCAATGGCATCTAGGCACAGAAACAGCACCTCTCCTATGTCACGCAGAAATTAAACCGCCTGCCTAAGAACTTATTGCTTCTAGGACTCCCAGACTAGCCCTTATAAATAGCAAACTTGTAAATAGTTTGACAGCCTTCAGGGACTGCTGACCTTGAATTCCCTTCATATGAGTATATCTAAAGATTCTGCAAGCAATCCGTGGTAAGCAACTCCTATATTTATAAAACTTATGGAAATGGATAATGTAGCAGAACTGGCTTGGAAGCAGCTGCTGTCTTGACTATTTTACCGTTCTCTAGATGTAACACGGGGAGGAAGGAAGAACCATTAGTTCATTCTTGCCCTTAAGGTACATTGCTCCTACAGTGCTTCAACAATTACCTTAATGCTTTTTGTTTGTAATCCATTCAATCCCTCAGGACTCATAATCTAGTTCTTATTCCCATGCTACATGTAAAGAGAGGCAGAATACTCAAAAGTGAAATGATTTTTCAGCATTATTCCCAACCCCAGCTTCTGGATCTATCTGTCCCAGATCCTTGGAGCTGTTTGTCTACCCTAAATGTCAAAGAATCAGACGCCTGCGAGCACTCTCCTCTTTGGAGACTCTCAGCTGCCGTTCAGATGTCTGCAGGCAAGCAGCGGGGGATGTGACCAGGGTGTGTTTCCCCTATTTAAAGTGAACATAAAGCAGCCCTCTGGGCTTGTTGACAAGTGCCAAGGACTGGATCATAGACCAGAAAACCTAGGCTTCGGATCTCATGCTGACATCTGTGCTTCTTTTCAGATTTGCATAAAGCATCTCAGCTACTGACTTGAAAAAACGCAAGCAAATATAACCATGTATGTCCACTCCAGATGTTAATTCTGATTAACATACTTTAGGTCTTTCTCATTATCTTAAATATTATCAAGACGTGTGGCTAGAGACTCCACTGATGTGAACTGGAACATTTCTATTCAATAAAACTGCTGATTTATAGTGGCAAAGAGTTTGGTTATTTCTTTTATGGATGCTGTTAAACGGAAAATACTACATTTGTCTGTGTTGTCAGTTTAGCACTGAATTGCCCTGGTGAGATACTTATTACTGTTTCTTCAGGCTAACTTTGCAAATGAAGTTTAATAGCAGAATGTATAATATTATCATTCATTTAAAGCAGAAATTACACGTGTTCTACTTGGTCTTGCTTTTAAATTTGCCTAATACTCTCCTTAGATAATTTAAAGTATCTTTTCCTATGTTTAGAGTTGACTGATAAAATAATACAATTGGGGGGTCATTGAAAGTAGTGGTGGTGAAATTTGCTTGTTTGTAAAATGGAAAGAAGTGCACTGATTAGGTGGAAAATTGAAATTTGCAATGTGTTTTGAGCTTCTTGGGTTTTAAAAGTTCTGATTATGCAACATTAATGCCTCCAGCTTAAGCTTAGCGTTTAAATTGATGCATAAAAAATAGGGGAATTGAGATCTGCAGTGCACTGCCTAGACTTACTAAGATGAGGCCCTTTCTTTGGGCTCTGGGTAAAAATTGTCTCTGGGAAGCCAGGCACCAGAACACGGGGACCCTTCAATTTCCACGCAGCCTCTTGGCCCCCAGCTGCCCAGACAGTGACCCTGCAAGGTATAGCAGCTCCCATATCACCGGATTTCCTTCTCGTGGAAAGCAGGTAGCAGGCATCCCCATCTAAGCTGAACACACAGCTGGGTCCATGAGGAATTGCTCCTGGACTCCTCAATTTAGCAGTAAGAGTGTTGCAACTGATGTTGCAACAGCAAAACCTAAGATGGCAGAAGAAGCTCCTCAACAAAATATTTTCGTGAGGCTAAACAGTGCTGTTCACAGGACTAAGCATTACTCCAAATAATAATGCTAAGGCTCCCACTTACTATCAAAAACTATTTGCCAGTCTTAGAACTGCAGCCTGGTAGTACCACAGAAAATGAGAAGAAAACCGAAGCTTTAAAAAGCTGCCTAAATGCAGCAGTACTTCAGGTACCAAGTACATAAAGACAAAATTTTTCTTGCATTTCTATTTCAGATCCAGAGAAACACAGAGGCATTTTGCTTCACAGTTGCAAGTATGCAGAAAAACCAAATTTACCAGTCTAAAACATTAACAATGTTTTTGTAACAGAAATGCAAGAACTGATTCTGTAGTGGCCATGGGCTGAGTTATACTTATTTGGCTGAACAAAATCTCCCTTCATGGAGGACCATCACTTAAAGAGGTTTTGCAGAGATACTGCAAAATGGCAGTTGCTTTGTTATCAGTTTTGTTTTATTTCACCGAGTGATACAAAAACAGGTGAGACTCTCAGTCCCCACCAGATGTAACAGAGATGGCTGGAGAGGGTACCAGTATCACCTGCCTGCCCTGCTCCTGTCTCAGAAGCTACTACTACCATCACCAGTCAGCACAGCACAACAGGCATCATGCTGCACCTCCACCACTGGTGTCCGTAACGCAGCAGATTAGCTTAACCTGCCTCTTATGCTAGTTTAGTTTGCCAGACTTTAGTCTGCACAGCAGGAAACACAGTGCACCCAGCTCACCCTAGAAGAGTGGGCAAAATCCAGCAGGGACCCCAGCTCAGATCTGTAACTTCACCATTTTTCAGGGCCATGTATATTATACTGTACCATTACAACAAATGCTTATGGGGCTCCCTCTGATTGCACCTGCCTGGGTTTGGTACCAGTAAGAGCTTTTAATTAGAGCTGACAGGGAACTTCTATCTGAAAATGTTTTATTCGTAACTATCCATGCCTCAAACTCGGAGATTCCTCCAAAGCAAAGCTCTAAGCAGGAAGGGGTTAATTATCCTTCTGAAAAGTAAATGTGCTTTGAGCTGGAAAAAAGGCTCCAGGAGAGGAAGAAGGAGATGTGAATTTGTCAGACGGGGCAGATTGGATGCATATATTTTAATTGCTGTGATTCAGAAGGGAGGAAGCATTTTGTGTCATGAAAGACACTGTAGGAGCAGAGAGCTGCAGCTCACCCCAATCTGACATTAATACAGTGCAGAAGGAAAAGCAGAGCAGCCACCGGGATAACTGTCAGCCTCCCGCAGTGCTCTCCTTTGATCACGCTGGGCCCTTGCAGGATGCAGAGCATTTTGTGATGATGCTGCCTGCTCCTCATCCTCACTGGGCGGGAGGCTCCCCGCATGCACTGCTCTCTCTCTCCCTGCCTCCTCACACATTTGCTTCTTGTGTCTCTCTGGGTGCACCTCCATTCCTCCGGCACATTTTGCCATCCCATCAGTGCTGCTGTGGTTGTTTCATCAGTGCGTGAGCAAGGCTTGAGCCCTCATTTGGTGTAATCCTTAATTAGATAAAAATTAGATGCTTCTTAAGCACTGGCATATCCCACTACAGGAATGCCACAACAGATGGGTTTAAATTGAGATTTGCACTTAGAAATTTCTCTGTACCTTCAAGAATAGGTGCTGTGACTCTGAAGAGCAGCCACCCAATTAGGCACAACAAAACATGTAATTTAAATTCTGAGACGACAAGTAAATCCTCTAATTAAAGCACTCTTACGTACTTCAGTTGTTCCTGCTGGAACCACAGGATCCTCCTGAGGTCACAGATGTCCTGCTCCACTTCTCCTACCCTGCCCGGTTCCTGGACCTCCCTCTTGTCATTAACATGAGCACAACAGGGTGCCTTTGGCTCATTCACATTCAAGGTCTGATGTGACACGCAGGGTTCACCCAAGGACAGAGATACAGCAGCTTCTCTGTGTTCTCTCTGTGACATCACAGAGGCCACTATGTAAGAGGTGCGTAGTAATAGCTGCTGCCCCTGAGGGCTCCTCATGTCTGCTGCAATCTTCTTTGCAACAGATCATTTCCACCCATCTCTCATAATGCAACCTTCTCACCCACCTCTCACTCCTGTTGCTTGCTTTGCTGCATCCTAAAGCAGATGAGCAGATGGGACACACAAGACATGCTCCATGGAGCCCACCCTGCACGCCCCGGGTATGCTTCCTTTTACGTACAGCAGAGCCAAAGGTAGAAGCCAAGGGGAATTTGCAAGATCCTGGGCAGAGCTGATGTGGTGAATGTGCACCCAGCCAACATTTCAAGTGGGGTCCACACCTTTCTCCTCACTCACTTTACTTGGAAATTTTGGGCAACACCACCTTCTCATGAGCTGCATTCACTCAGGCTCAGAATAGGACTAACCTGTAGATACAAAGCTATCTATCTAGCATACTCATGCAGCAAAGTTTATCCACTAGGAAAGGACACTGATTTTTTAAATTTTCCCCCCACAAAATTCATATGCTAGTCTGCCTTTAAAATGCCTGCAAGCAAGGTTTTGTTTCAAGCAACAGTGTAAATGAAATTGTGGAGTGTAAGCTATTATTTAACAATTACATTTTTATACCATATGAGCTTACGTTTGGCTTTCTCTTTTTTTCCTTTTAACACAATTTTTCTGCTCTGCAGATGGCTGCAAAAATTATTCAGCAAAAAACATTTGAAGACTTTTTAACCCTCAAAAATATTCCAGAACTTTCATTTGTAAAACTTTCTGCATATTTAAAAGTATTGGTAGGTCCTGCCAATATTCAAATTCTAACTAAAAATTGTAAAAATATTTTGACATATTTCTGTGAGTAGTCAACCCCATTAACTTCCACTTAACATGCAATTATTCAGGAATATTACAGATCATTATGTGACTTTGGGGAAAAATCAGTACAACTTAAGTGTCCATTAGAGAAAGTGAAATGGTAGTAGAACACCTACAAAAGCACATGTGGTATTCCCATGAATATCAAATTAATTCATTATGATAGCAGTGGTAAAGTGTTAAACTATTTCCTATTTCATGACACAAGATTTATTTCCCAGGGCTGGAATACAAACACTGTCCAGCAATTATGTAGGAAAGGGTTTGTCATGGAAAAGGCTTGTGTAAGAGACGTCCCTGGCTGTCTGTGTTTTGGTGCCAGTGGTGCTCATTTCTTCTGTCCTTGCTGGCATTTGGATAACAAATTATTCAACAGATTTTCCTTTTCCAAATTCTGCCCTGATGAAAGGGAGAGCAACACTTTGTTTGACGTAAGCTGCCCCACATGCGCAGTTAGTGAGAGCAGGCTTACCCCAATGAAGAAAGTAAGGATGTACATCAACAGGAGTCAGGGAGCAGCTCTTGCATTGCAGAGCACACACCAGACTTTGCTTCTCCCCTTCCTGGCAGCTCGCAGGAGACAAGGGAGCAGCAGCCCGCAGCCCACCCAAGAGAAGCCAATTTGGCCTCCTGAGCTGTCAACATACAGGTCTGTGGAGTATGTGGTTTCTGCCTCATGCTGGGCTTTAAACAGGACTCACACAACTGGCTCCTGAGAGCCATGGGTATCTAATGCATTCCCATGGAACAGCACCATGGCACCTCTTTCGGTTCTCACAAGCCAGAGGATGATCTTCAGACATTTGGAGTTTCTGACCAGATGTATCCATGTACCTGACAGAGCCATGTAGCAAGCAGGGGGGAAAGACCAGGAATGTGACATTTTGTGACATCTCCCTAGTGTATCATGCCATACCTACCCCTTATGAGCAGGTGGATTCCCATCTGTTGCTCGCTCATCACAGTTTCACTTTGGAAACCAGAATGGCAGCAGGAAAAATCCATATCTCAGGCCAGGGTAGGGCACATGTGCTCACAAGAGCCATTCCATGGAAGAACAATAAAAAAGACTGGACACTGACAGGCCACTTTGTGATGTCATTATCAGGAAACAACTGGAAAATAAAGAATGAGGACCTCCTGTCTTGCAGTGGATCTCTCAGCTAGATCTTCTGCAATGCCTCCTGCTTCCTGATAGACAGGAAAACCTCAGCACGCACATCCTCTCATCTGAAGGTGCCTCTGTACCTTCTGAAGCTTCTCCTGAAGGCTTCAGCTGTGTGAAAATTAAAAACATGCTTTCAGTCCCACATCATACTGTCAGAACATGCAATGATGCTTGTCTGAGGCAGGCATTTGCACCGTAACTATGATCACTGTGAGGAAGGGAGAGGATGATTTTGCAAAATACTTTGACCTCAGAGAGTTATTTGCACAACACAGCTTTCAAAGTTGACACAGCTGGTAGCTTTTTATATTGTCTCAATGGACACTTTCTAACCAAAAGATCAACGTTTTGCATGTCTCCTCAGATTTCCCAATTTCTATTACCTAACTTGTGGATCTATTCAATAAAAACAAAGATCCATAACCTGTGAATGAACAATAAGACCTTAAGACATGTTTCCAAAAAGTTTGCAAAGACTACAGTTTCTAATATAGAGAAAAAATAGGTAAGGAACTTCCTGAGAAAATGTTTTAAAGAGTGTTATTTAAGAAATCTCAACAGTCTCCATTTAAGAGCAAACAAGCAACTCATTTGGGAAGTTTATTCAGGAAGTGAGTATCACACTTCAAGGCACCTGTGATGTAATTGGCATGGTTTGAATCGTATTCCAGAAATGGTCTGCAGATTGTCTCTTGCTCTGTGCTTGCCCTCCAGCCCATCACCATTCAGTGACCCATTTAGCTGCTCAGTCACTAATCTCCTCCTTTAGGAAATATCTCCCAGCTGTCAGGGCACTTCACACCCATTACCTGTTGTCACCCCATGCGACATTGATTCAGTCACCCAGAGCATTCCCCGGTCAAGTGACACCCAACTGATTCATCTCTTCAATTTTGTAATTAGAAGTTTGCCAGCCTTGCAGGAGGGAGTGCCTTTTGTTTACTTACGAGCTCAGGGCAATTTCTCCTGCAGGGCCCTGAGACTTTCCGAAGACAGTGGTCTGCAAATGTAATATCCTGCTGGGCAAAGTGTTCCCTAGAACGGCAATACACTTGGGGGTATCTAAACCACGATTTTTTTCTTCAGGAATACTTAGGAATTCCCATGCAGGGTCAGTAACAATGCTTAGGGAATCTTTATTACTGTTACATCAAAGCCAACACGTCTCACACCAAATAAAACAGAACAATTAGGAAATGGAGAGGAAAACAGCTACAACCTAAACCAACATGGTTACGCATTTGACCTTTGCAAAGTGACACAAATCTCTCACAGCATTCCTTCGGCTAGGAGAGCTCTGCAGAGTCCAAGAAGCTGCTTTAAAACCACATACAGTTGTGAAAAACCCCAGATGCTGAAGAAAAATCAAGCACAGGGACTAACCCATTTAAGTATGGCTTTAAAATTGATCTAATGAGTTTCTGACAGTAGTAAAGAATTAGATGCATTGTTATTAAGTCAGTCATTTGTCAGGTTTTAGAGTGTTGGGTTGTATGTATTTTTTTTTATTTCTTTGGCCTGGCAGCAGTGGGATACAAGAGTGATTACAAATAGAGGAGAAAAACTGATGTCCCAAATGCAGGTCACATGAAGCAACTCTGACATCTCTCTCTGACAAAGCGGATATTTTAGGCAGGCAAAATACAGTAAAACTCAACAAGGTCGATTTTAACAAAGAATTTCATATGTTGTCACACAATAAGTTAATCTAAATAAAGCCAGTGTTAGTAGAAATATTGCAGATCTGGCTAAGGATGCTCTTCAGGAGTGTTAAAATGGGGGATGCGCAGATGTTGGAGAATGGTGCAAGGAAAAGTCTTGAAGCCAGCTAATCTTTCTTTAAGGATCTTGGCTCAAATGTAAGAATACACAAATGAAATTTGCTGATCGCAATATTAATGTTGAGGTACTGTTAATATAGGGGACTATTAGGATATCACATGGAAAGTAATAAATGACAAACGGAGTAATAGAAATTGGATTAAATTCAATTATACCAACTGCAAGGTCACATGCCCAGGGACAAGTAGAAGAAATCTCTTACAAATTGGGAACTTTCAAGTGGAAACCAGCCGAGTACCCTACAGACTTTGTTACAGTTGTTCTTTCTGCGTAAATACAAAGCCCTGATATAACTCAGCCATGAAAAGCAGAAAGGCAAACCAAAGCCAGGCCAGGCAGCCAGAAAGAAAGGAAAGTGAAAACCTCACTTGGCATTCTGGGCATCTGATCATCCGTGTTCAGGAAGGATTACTTCAGATGAAACAGATGTGGACAATGACTGCGGAAAGAGAACAGTCATGAGTAGGCTGGAAATCAAAAGAAAACATCTGAATGTAGAGCAAAGAGATTCTAGAAAAATACAGGGCAAAATTGTATCTTCTATTAAACTGATGATCAATCAGCTTATGAAAGGGATTGTATGACATAACTGTGGTGGTAAAGGATTTGAGCACAAGATGCTCACAGCAAAATCCCTAAATTTAATCTTCAGGGCAGGAGAAAATAAGGTCAGGAGAGGAGAAAGAGCTCAT
Organism: Tragopan temminckii; assembly: GCA_028571105.1. Lineage (NCBI taxonomy): Eukaryota > Metazoa > Chordata > Aves > Galliformes > Phasianidae > Tragopan > Tragopan temminckii. Next base: position 82,160,154 of record JAOWBP010000001.1, on the reverse strand, counting down.
CAAATAGTTTTTGTGGGGGTCCTCACTCCGAGGAGAATGGGGAAATACCCGTCTTTGGTTTGTGAAGGTGAACTGCTGTCAGAGGAGTGCAAGAAAAAGTGCTGAAACAACTTGACAAATTAAATTGCAATAAATCACCACGACTGGAGCCTATTCATCTCAAAGTTCTGAAGGAGCTAAACAAAATAGCTGAGCTATTAAACATATGTAATTTATCATTAAAAACAGCTAGTAGATCAGAGATTTGGAGGGGAGCCAGCAGGACTCAAGATCTATAAATTAAACAGGTACCCTGGGTGAGCCTAAGGAGCATTGCTGTGGTATTACCACAGCTGGCTGGGGCAGGAATGCTGCCAGCAGCAATGGCAGGGCTTCCAAGAAGCTACATGGGTAGTGCCTCACATGAACCACAGCATCTGGGGGCAAAAACATTGTCTGGCTTAGATCTGGGTTGTGTTGAAATACATGAGATGGAGGCTAAGGATGGAAGAATCAACCTTCTGGAGATGACAAGCTTCCAGCATTAGCCCACAGCATCATGCAGTCCCACTGTATGCCAAGCCCCCCTGTAGAGACTAACTTATGGGTTTTGAACTTCAGTAAGCCTACTCACTATCAAAGGGCTGGGATTTTTGGTATTTCTTTACTGCAGTCTCTTCTACGGATCAGGATACCATTATGCAAAACGTTGTATAAACAGAGAACAGAAAGCACAGAGAGTACTGTCCAATTATCTAGCAGAGACAGGAGAAGCCTGGGTAGACAGATGGTACTACACCACCCAGATCAAGGGGATGGGCAGGCAACCCTGAACACCCAGCATTCCCTGAGAGCTGTTCAGTAGCATTTGAGGACTGTAGCTGCACAGGGGTGCATCAAGTGCAAGAAGGCCAAGGTGCAAAGCTTTACATACTTGTTTGGAAATTGGGTATCCTGTAAGCAAACAACGGTGTGACTAGAAAGCAGACAATAATCTTTCCAAGATCAGGCTTGATTACCTCAATTTTTGGTTTAACAGAAGCGCTATTCCAAGCCCATGCGTTTTTTCTTTTTCAAACTATTTAAATATTTCCTGAGAGAGCAAACAATGCATAGCATATTAAGCCTAAGGGCAACAGGCTTTCTTTTTGAGTTTGTTTCCACTGACCATTTATGAGCAGTTAATGGCTTACAAGTTAAAAACTACCATTTCATACTCTCATGCGTAGAAAAGAATGGGCTGTAGCACAATGGAAAATAATCTAAATTTGGCAATTTATATCTAATAAATATTGAAACATACGCATATAGTTTCATATACAAATAACAGTTCTTCTGCTTATATTGGTGAACTCACAGAACTATTCTTGTCCTAGTCCAATTTTTAAAAACTTACTCTGGGAAATCACTTTTTTTTTTTAAACATATACAGCCTCAAACGTGCTATCCGATAAAGGTAGATATAAGTAACATTGGAGAAAGATGTTAAGTGGTGTGTTTTACAGCAAACACAACCATGAGTATATCAAAACAGAACTAGATGGGTTGATGTATTCAGAAAGCTTATCCCAAATCTCTTCTAAAAGAGTTGCATTGAACTGAAAATTAAATAAGCTCTGTCGACACTGAATTTATCCTTCAAACGTTGGTAATTTCAGAGCTCTAACATAAAAAGAAATGTAGAGGATGGAGTTAACAAAGAGTTCAACTGATGATGGCTCTGAGACCCCAGGTGTCCTGAGTTGGAGGACCACCATGCCTGTGGTAATGATGAACTCCTAGCCAACTCCAAAACCATGCAGGATTTGCTGTTCCACCTAATGCATGCCCCAAGGGATCCATCACAAGGTACTCAGAGAGTTCTCCAATGTCACTGCAAGACTTCTCTCAATTATTTTTCAACAATCTTGGGACTCTGGAGAGGTCCCATTTGACTGAAAGCTGGCAAAAGTTGTTCCAATTTTCAAGAAGAGCAAGAGAGAAGACCCTGGTTATTACAAGCCTCCCAGTCTCACTTCAGCACCTGGAAAAATTAGGGAGAAAATTATTCTGGGAATTACTGAAAAACACCTCAAGACAATGAGGTCATTGGTCACAACCAACATGGGTTCATGAGGGGAAGGTCCTGTTTCACTAACTTAATTTTGTTTTATGACAAGATCATCCATCCAGCTGACCAAAGGAAGTCAGTTGGTGCTATCTTTCTGGATTTGGAAAGACAAATGGCACACAGCTGGACAAAAACATAGTGTGATGGGTGAGCAATTGGCTGACAGTTTGAGCCCAAAGAGCTATAGTTAATGGGATTACATCAGGCCTGCAGTCAGTCACTAGCGGGGCTCCCTAGAACTTCATTTTAGGGCCAGTTCTCTTTAATGTTTCCACTGGTGCAGCCTCACCTCAAATACACTCTGCAGTTTTGCGTTCCACTGTACAGAAAAGGACATAAAATAAGTATTAGAGACTGTCCAGAGGAGGAGAAGCAAAGATGAGGAAGGGTCTAGAGGAGAAGACCCATGAGGAGTGGCTGAGGTCCCTTGGTTCATTCAGCTCAGAGCAGAGGAGGCAGAGGGTGAGCAATCAGAGATAAGTATTACAGTTGCAATTTAGGAAAAGGGAGATAAGGTAAGCGCCTTCTTAGCTTTAACAAGATTGTCAAGCTAATTTCAAATAGTATTTTGTACACAACTTCAAAAATAAAAGCACCTTTATTCCAGTTGAAAAGATTCCCAACCACCCATGAAGGCAAAGCATGGTTTAAATGTAAGTGAAATGTTATTTGCTGCTCTAGTGGCATCAATGAACTTTTGCTTGAAAGAGAATTTATCCCCCAGCCTGCAAGTTCCGCAGTGCTGATAATTCCTGATGCACAGGCTTGTAAGATTCATTGACCTATTTAAATTCATTTCCCTGTTAAAAGGCCTGATTACCCCAGACCGGCCAAACTAGTCCCACTCAGTATCTAAATGCGACATCATCACTCCAGACTGATCCATTATCATCTGATAAGGATGCCAGGAAGCAGCAAACATACAAAGTGGGAAGGAATGCAAGCGGGAAATATCTGACATTCAAAGAGGGTGCTTGAAGTTGGCTTAGTGAATGCTAATGAACAGTGAGTTTGGACCATTTCCTGCTTATGCTAATAAGAGTGTTGCTTTATCAGAAATTAACCAGGTTTAAATGCCAGATGTGTGTGAAGCATTAATATGGTTGAAGAATACACCTAAAATCCCTTTTGCTTTAAAAAATGTAGTGCTATTTTGGAACCAGGTCAGGAGACAAGTCTGTTGTAACTGACTCAGTTATAATTATAGTGCAGATCAGGCCCTGACTCCACTGTAATTGTATAGCATGACAGGCTCGTGCATGAACGGAGAGTAGGAGTCTTGGCTACAGCGAGACAAATTCTAATATCATAAGCATAACAGAGAAAATCATAAGTGCAGATACATAGCTGAGGATGTAACAGGCATGGACTGATGCTGCTGACCTGGGAGGGTCTGGCTCAGCTCCATGCCACAACTCGACAAAGCAGTCTGGCTACAATCACTGTCTTTGGCCAGAATGGAAATGAGTGCTGGTGTGGATTCACTTTTTAGGTCACTGGCAGCCAGTGGTGTTGCAGGTGTACATCTTTTACGTTACCGTAGTAGAGAGATGACTGTGAAGGTGGGCAAGCACCTGCCTCTCAGAGCAAAATCCAATGTAATGGCAGTGGGGTACCTCATTGCTCACACAAAATGTGGAAGAGGTTATCAGCTCCTTAGACTGTGCTTGCATTGTGCTAGGCACCACCATCCTCCCGCATGCTCTCCTCCTCTGCCTTCCTGGCGGCATCAGTGAGGTCCCAGCAGCTAGCAGGGGCCTGCAGAGACTGCACCATCGGCACACTTCTTCAGCCTCCACCTCTGCAATGCAAAACATGACCTACAGCCATGGTGTGGGAAAGGGAGCCACCAGTGACACTACTTCTCCAGACAAATCCACCAGCTTCCATGTAGCAAACTATGATGCCTCAAGCTTTGGTTCAGAGTAGTCAGGGCACCAAGGAGAGAGGAAACTGCAGGGAGCCACCAAGAGCAGGTGTCTTCAATACCTCACCTTGAGTGTCCTTGGCTGCAGAGAGGTAGTGAATGCTCTCCCCAGAGTATATTCTCCTGTTACACCTTTCCTTTGGGATTTGATGATGATATCAGTGCCTTTTATAGAACGGGGCAGTGGTTAAGCACTTTGATGGGCTTCAGGAAACACAAGTTCAGGGCCCTTCTCAGGTTTATGGATTCACATCTGACCTTTCTCGCTTCCCAGAACAGCATCCTTTAATCACCAAGCTCTAGGCTACAGAGAACAAACGGGTTCTCCCCACCCCTCCAGTGCTGTGTGGAACATGCGATTCTATTTTTTCACGGTAGTCTTCCAAAAATGAGTGAGGAAGGGAGACATGATTATCCATTTCACATTAAACAGTTACTGGAGTTGACATTTGAGTGTACAACAGAAAAACAACAGATGGATATTGGCAGATGGAGGAGCACGAAGAAACAATGAGACATCTTCAACCACTCTTCTCTGCTTGTGAAACATGTTATTGTTTCCCCTACCATCTCTTTTGACCCTAGCCCCATTTTCTAGTGCCACTCCATATGCTTCCTTTCTTTGCCTCCATATGTCTTAAACATGTGAAAAAAAACCCCTTAATTCTTCTGGCCCTATTCAGCTAATTTTCTCCCCATGTGCAGTCTGCATTCTGTTCCCACTAGCCCTTTGAAATGGCTTCCGGCACTACCAGCATTCACCAGCAAGCTCTTCCTCCCTTCCATTTTAGGGCGACTGCACTTCCTTCCTGAAAACCACCTGTTCTCCAGCTTTCAGAAACACCTCACATTTCTTGTTTTCCTCCATTCCCATGCTATGACACACTTCCACAGCTTCCAATATCTCTCACAAACTCAGCAATTTAACTTCTTCATTTCCACTTGCTAACTAACTAACTTTACTTTGTCAGCTGAACTTCCTGAAATCTCCCTCTGCAAAAAGAAAGCCATATGCCAACAAACTAAATCTCAAGCACTTTCAAAAGTTCCTTCTCTTCCTTAATGCTCGTTAAGCGTGCAAGTTTATCATCTATTTTTGACTTACTACTTATTCAACTCCTTCACCATCACTCCATCTTAAAATTCACACACTAACGCTTCTTCCACCAACTGCAACAAACAAATGTAAGAGTACTTATTAGTTATAAATAAGCCATATATTCTTTTTTTGCTCCTGATATTTTACCTAAGTCCATTTCTATCTTACCTTTCCCTTGGATCATATCCCATTCTTCAAGTTCTTTCACTAGCTTTCCTATTAAATTCAAGTCTATTCCCTCACCTTCAAGGACTTGCACAACTTAGTGTCTTTCTGTATCTCCTTCTAATACACTTCATTCACCACTTTCAAAGATCGTGCCTTTTCCCTCTCTATTCTTGGAACTGGCTCAATCCATCTAATTTACACTGGCCTGTCTTTGAGAAGAGCTATAAATCTTACCTTCCTTGCTCTCAATATTAGAAATTACTAATAAAGACAAATTGTAGCCAGGTGCAAGCAAACTCCCATGCTTGTTTACTTACATTTTAGTGTTTATTTGAAAAAAATCATTTGTGATTATAAGCTGTGATAAGACCTTTGCCACTCCTGACATGCCTCCCAGCACCTGGCACATTTTGCGATACGTATAAATTACTCTCAAAATGTTGTGAAATTGAACTAACATTTAAAATTTTTCAAAATTAATTTCCTCCGAATTCTGATACCTAAATTCAGCACTTCATTTGGAGCCTGGCATGCAATATAATTACAATAGAAGGTGAAGTAAAGAGTAGTATGAACATTTTGTGTACCTGCTATTCACCATCTGTTCTTCTCAGTGACAGAATGATACAGACTCTTTTTACAGAGGGGCTTTGATTTGGTGGAAAAAGAAGAATGGGGGCTTCTTTTATCACATATTACAGAACTACTTTTTTTTTTTTTTTTTTTTTAAGATCTAAATAAAACGAATAAAATTAGCGGGTTGTGGTGATGTATTAGAGGACTGCTGACACTGGAATCCATAAATCAGCCTGCCATTACCACTGAACCACAGGGCTGTCCTAAGAGGATCACGAGCTAGTAGTAACAATCCTTGACCATCCACATTCCTTTTTGGAGTCTTCATAGTATCAGAATCATTAAGGCTGGAAGAGACCTAGATGATCACTAAGATCATCTAATCCAACCGTCCACCTACCACCACTACTGCCCACTAACCAAGTCCCTCAGTGCCACATCCGCACATTTCTTGAACACCTCCAGGGGTGGTGACTCCACCACCTCCCCGGGCAGCCTGTGCCACTGCCTGACCACTCTAAAAAGAGAAGTTTTTCCTAACATCCAATCTGAACCTTCCCTGGCACAACTTGAGGCTGTTACCTCTCGTCCTGGGCACTGAAAGGCAAATCCAGAAGCACTGGAAGTTATTTTAAAAAGATAATGAAGTTTTCAGATAAATAGGGTCAGAGTCATTATGGAAAACACCATTATGAGACTTGCAGTGATCCCACGAACATCTACAGTGAGAGGGGGCAGCGGCCCTTGCTTCACACGCAGGCATCCTAACTGGGAGGATGCTGCACTGTGGGACGCTTCCTTCCCTTTACAGCCAGCACTCCCTGTCCCTGCTTGCTTAACACGGGGGTGAAAGCTGAGCGGACAACTGGTCAAATGGAGGCCAGCTGACCGTGTCCCTTCTCTTGCCCTCGCAGTCCGATGGCTCCCCGGGCTGGGCCCCCTCCCCGTTCCAAGTAAGCCCTTCCCCGTCACCCCTGCCCCGCCGTTCAGCAGGAGCTCCTATTCCTTTAAAAGCACCCAGAGCTGGGCAGGGGAAGGGTTAACCTCCCGGAGCCAGACGGTCCCCTGCTGATCCGGTAATGAGTAAGCACTGTCGCTGAATGTCAATAGCCGGGCGCGAACTCGGGTAACCCGGCGGCGGGCGGGGGATCGGCCTGACCCCAGCCCCGGCCGCCCTACGTGCCGCTGGGCCAGCGCGGCCCTCCCGCTGCAATGTGCCTGAGTCAGCTGCTGGGGGAAACGCGATCCGCAGCGCTCAATGGCTCCGCGTTGCACAATGTGCCGCCGGCAGGGCTCTGCTAACTTGGGGAGCCACCCAGTCTTTTTAGGATTTCCAGGAAGAGCGCTGGCATCTGACCTTCAACTGTTATTAAAAGAAATCAAAGGTTGTATAACAGTCTGTCAGAGCTTTGCGTTTCTTAGGGGAGTTGTGTTTCAGCAAATGCCTCTACATTTCTGAGCTTCCCAGGTTCTTTATTCCCTTTACTTGTTTATCCTCCGGTAAGTATTTATTAATGGAAAGACGTATTCCTGTGCCGTACTTGTTTATCTTTCAGGGGTTTTGTTTTGTTTTTCAGTTTAGCAGCAGAAGGGTCTCCCACGCGTTGCATCGCTCTGTCTGCGGGTTTGGGCGCTGCATTGTTGTGATAGCGATCTCCCAGCTGTCCCCATTTTGCCGAGGAATCCCTCCCTTCGGCTGGTTCTGTGCCTTATCACCACACTTTGTGACTGAGGCCATTAATCCACCTGTCCCCCTGTGAGAGCAGCTCCGTTGGTGTGTGTGCGAGGGGAGCCGGATGGCACGAACCCTAAGCCTGCCATTAATCCCGTTAGTAAGGGATTAAAGCAAAGCCCTGCAAGTAGGAAAGGCCGATTTGATTGTTTGGAACTATAACTTAGCTCTCTCTTATGGAAGCCGTGTTTGCTGCGAGTCACATTTCACGATTTGCATACTTAGTCTCTGAGGAAATCAAGGTTAAATATAGCAAGGAGATTCTGCCAGCTTAAACTGGTAGCACAGCTATGCCACTTCAGCCCGACAGTTTCTGGGATGGCAGGAGCAGAGCCCTGCCTTTTGCCTGGCAGTGACTGCATCCTATAATGCTTCTTATATTGTTAGCTTATGCTTCACCAGTGACCTTTGTGTGCACTTTGCTGATGTACCAGATAGGCCGCGTGCCTTATTTTAGTAGATGAGAAGCAACGGAGGAGCTAGACTAAAATAAATAGCTCGCGCCACAGTTTTCAGGAAAAGATTTATAAAAGCAAGGCAACGGAAAGCTGAACAGCGCCGTATTTTCCCTGGGTGAGGCTGTTGTGCAGAGCAACATCAATCTCATTAAAAAAAGTTGATGCCGCCTCTGTGTTAGAGCTTAGCATTCTGCTTCTTCCTCAGCCTTAAGAGAAGACCTATAAATTATTAATACTAACATCAGTGCAAGACAACAGATGGTAAAGATTATGTGGAAAAAACCTTCACTATAGCATATTAGGGCCCTAGTTTCACAGCCCATTGGGGCTGTTTCCCCCCATTCAGTTAGGGGAATCCTGAACATCTCCAGTACTGTGACTGGACACCACTATGGGTAGCCCCGTGAGGGTGGTGGCATTAGCCATTGGTCATGGCAGAGACAGGACCAAGAAGGAGCAAGCCCAGAGCTAGGAAGGCCTTCACACAACCCAAATGCCTTCCTTGCTGAGATGTGCTGAGCGCCCCATGCTCCCAGGTAGGATCCATTGTGTTTGCATGCTCTGCGCAAGTAAGAAAAATGCATTTATCAGTTTGGAATTGTTCTTGAGTCAATGTTGGCATGAGAGCTGAAATATTCTCTCAAAAATATTTGCATTATTCAGTAATTTTGCAAGTAATGGAGTTATTGTAATGCTCTCTAGAGCCGGTTAATTCAACTTCTTCATGTTTACAAATGTGTTAAAACTTGTGTCAGGCAAGTAAATGAGGAATTTCTTTTCAGAGGGCAGGTGTACTGCATTGTTTTTCTAGGTAGTGCTTGCTAACAGCAAAATGTGACCTTCACTCTTGTTCTGGAGCTATCAGCATGTGGCCCTCCTGCCCACAGGGCTGCTCACTTCAGTTTTGCATAGTTCCGTGTCAGGGCCTCGGATGCTAGAGGACTTACCTCACCTTTTAGAGATTTACACAGATGTCTTCTCACGGACCATTACTTCTGCAAATGCATATGCCCTGTGAGTATTTCACTGTGGTTAAATCATGGCTCAGAACACAACCCTCAGGTTCCTCAATCTCTGGATATTGTGGAAAACTTCCCACAAAGCCTAAATATTGAAGATGTAAGGAAGAACTTCCCTTCCAGACTTAGAGCTGTGGGCCCACGTATGGTCAAGCACAGGGCAGTTCTGTTCTTTCTGTAAAATGAGTAATGTCAAGCTCTTACTCATCAGGTTTTTTGCAACAAAATTGGAATCTTCTGCTCTGGAGAGGCCACCAGTGCATGGGTGAGGATGTGGTGAGACTGCTGGAAGATGCTTCAGCATTTGATTCATATCTGACTGTTTTCTTAAATTAGTAATATATATTTTCCTGAATAAATATGATTAGCCACTTCATATATATTTTTGTCATATTTCCTCACAGAATTGTGTGTTACCTAGATTTCAACATTCACCATGAAGAGAAAAATGTCTGTGTTTGCACAGCTGCAGATCCAAAACAGTCCTGGTGAAGCTGTTGCTTAGATCCAGGTGGCATCACAGTTTCATCCACAGGGACTTCAGCCTTATGTGGTGACCTGAGATGTTAGGTACTCTGTAGAATTGTGCTCTTGAAGGGCAATTTTGCAGTTTATCAAAGTCCGTGGATGCCATCCTGGCATCAGTCAGTCCTCGAAATTTCATGACTTGGGAATGAGATGCTGGAAAAGCTGTTTGAAGATGCCTGATGTCAACAGATCATGAAATGATGAATTCTGACTTTCTTTTTTAATACATATATTTTAATCCTTTAATAATACAGTCAACAAAACCAAGGTAGTCAGTTCTACTTCATTTTATTCTAGAATTATTTTCTCCTCCCAGAATTCCATCTTACAACCCCCTAATTTTGGTTTTAAAAGGAATTCCCCAAAGATCTATCCAATTGCCATTAAAGATGAATTCAACATTCAGATTAATGTTAGGCATAGATAGAGTTCAGATATTAGCATTTGGTAACTCTTAACATTCAATCAGGAGAGACTTGGTGCTATTCCTTTGCCTCCTGGATAAGTTTCCAGTCTCTCCATCCTATCATTGACACCAGATGGGTGAAATCATGGGCTCCAGAGGCAGAGGCTGCTCTCCTCCCCCAGCCTGTGGAGGGTTGCTG
>JAOWBP010000001.1:82138410-82149853 GCA_028571105.1 Tragopan temminckii | reverse complement strand
GCTCTCCTCCCCCAGCCTGTGGAGGGTTGCTGAAGTTCTTGGGGGCTGAGGGAGAAAAGCAAGAAGGTGTGTGTAAAAGCAAGTGTTAAGATACATGTAAAGGTGATCTTACAAAAGGAGCACTGGCTGTCCTACGCTGGTTCTGCCTGCTCTAAGCTGTAGCTGGGTGACAAGCTCAAATTCAGAGCTGTGGACTGTGCTAAGTCCCTGTGCATCCAGCCTTCCCCAAATATTTGCAAGTCCTGTTTACACCTCAGAAAGGAAGAGGTCTGCAGTTCTTTAAATTATGAGACATAGTCCCTACTGAAGTGACCTTTTTGATTGATGTGAACCAGTTGGTCTTGGGGAAATCAAACAGTGATGAAGGGCCAGGGAAGCATTTTTAGTCCAGCTGTTAAGTATTAGGGCTGGAAAGATGATAGGAAGACACTTTGGCATCATGCTTATACATATAGAGGGTTTGAAAGTCCTTGCCAAGTTTTTGTAAATATAGGATTAACATAGTTCAAAATAGCGAGTGCCATCTTTCTCAAGAAATAATGTGGTACCCATGTAGCTCTGCATGTTATGCTGCATGCATGAGATGGATGCTCAAGTTCTGATATGCAGGATGTTTTGTGTATGATCAGCTATTAAAAAAATAATGCTGCTACTAATGAGAACTTTGATGGCATTGAAACAAACCTAACTGAATATATTGGTATGTCTGAGATACTAAAAAAAAAAAAAGGTTCATTAAGATTCCTGAGAAGGGAGGGAAAGTGCTTGCCTCTCCACAGAGGGACTAAATGCTGAAGGGAGGAGTAGACCTTGGAAGGTAATGAGGTCATGAAATGGCAAAGTTTGGGCTGGGAGATAGGTAGAGCTTCAAAGGAAGAATGTGCACAACTTGGATTGCGGGCTGCTTTTACGTCTGTCCTTTATCTGGAAGATGAAAGACTCTGCACTCAGAGGACCTACCTTCCTGTTGCCTTTCACCTGCTGAGCTTATTTGTATCTATGCAAAGGGCACGTATGCCGCCAGGGTTCTTGTGCACTGGCTTGTTGCCTGGCTGTATAGCACAAACCAGATTATAAACTGGGCCTGACATACATGGGGATTCATTCACCCTACCACACGCTGCTGATGGTGCTGTCCACTTGCTGTACTGGTAAAGGGTGCGAATCTTAGGCTCGGTGTCATGGGATAGTGTATCTGTAACACAGTAACCACAAAGAGATGTGAGGCAAGGGGCTGGAATGCTGTCAGATTTTCGTATTTTCCCACGACCCTGCCAAGCACCAAGGCACAGTGCAGCTGCCCATCCACCACTACTCTGTGCCCTGGCAGCAGGGCAGAGAACAGAAGAGCTCCATTGTTAGCCGTACTGGTGGCCCTCTGGATAGTGAAGGAACCTGTGTGTAGGATTTGGGCTGGAATGGGTGAGAAGGAGGAGTGTGCTGTGGGGTCATAGAATTGTAGAGTAAGAGAATCATAGAATCATTAAGGTTGGAAAGTACCACTAAGATCATCTAGTCCAACCATCAAGTCATCATCACCATGCCCACTAAACCATGTCCCTAAATTGCCCAGTCCTTTCCTGAGAGGAAAAATGTAACTATCAGGAGATCATGGGAACTATGTAGGGAAAATGCTGGAGGATGAGGAGTTGATGGAGAGCTTTGTACAGCTGAGCAAGTACTGTGCTTTATTTTTATTTATTTATTTATTTTTGTCTCATTTTGCTTGTGGGAGTGTTTATTATGAGGCTGTAGAAATGGTTGGGAATGCCTGCATTATATAGCGTGCGTCAGGATTTACTGCATTTAAACCCCAATTACCCCACAGGTATTAAAGGGTCTTGTTTGGGTTTTTCAGAATTCATCTGCACCTGCTTTAAGGCTTCTTTGCACAGTCTGAGCAAATGATAACAGAACTTAAATGGAGAAAAGATAAATGGAAAGGAGGAAAAAATGATATAAAACAGAAAGAAGCTTCGTATTTGTGGTCCATTACAGCCAAAGGCACTATCACCTAATCTAACCCCTAAGGTTAGTCCTAAATATCAGTGCAGGCAAGTCCCTGGACAGCTGCCAGAGTCTCAGGGCAGATAACATCAGGACAAGTCGAGAAGAGGTCTCCAGTCTCGCCTGAGTTTTAATATACTATTAAAATAAAATGAGACAGCAATTAGTTTCTCCTCAGCTATTCCACAGCATAACTTCATCGGTCAATTAGTATGAATAAATAAATATAGCTCTTGAATTATTAAAATGCAAATAGAAGAAGCATCTGCACTTAGCATTTCACTGTTCCTTCTCCACTGTGCTTGGAGTTTTGACTCGGTTGGCATTAGAGGAGTGTGATTGTCTATTCTTAACTCTTCCCAAACTTTTAATTCTTCCTTAGGATGAATTTCTTATTCCAATAATACTCTTCTAATCTTGGCTCAAGATATACAGGTCAGATTATCAGAGCATCTGCATTCAGAGAGCAACAACCAAGCCTCCAGGAGCAATGGGGAGGTCAGTGACTTAAAAATAAATAGAATGGGGCGTTTATTTAAGTGCTTCAGTATGGGCTTACTAACTTTAGGATCCCACTTACTAACATCTTGGCCTTAATCTTTTGCTGCATGAGCTATAGCAGAGTAAACAATGTCTGATTATCCTACCAGTTAATCCCCTTTTCTAGTACGAGAGGCAGAGACAAGGGTTGACTGGAGGTTAGAATATCTCCTGTGCGTGCCTGAAGGCCCGTAGCTGCACTGGGTGGAGTGCCGCTCAGCCCTTGGATCTGCTCAGGGAGATGCAGCACCGTGGGCTGTAAGATCCAAACCCCTGCCATTCTCATCTTTTGTAAGAATGTGTAACACAGATCTTCACGTTCTTCAGCTACCATAATTGTATGTTTGGTTGTTTCCAGAAGATCTTTGAAGAGGCAAATTGGAACATTTCCTGACTTGTTTGACTGAAAATGCCATCATTGATGTCTTTGGTCAGTGAAACTGTTTCTTCCACACAACTCACTGCAATTCTGTAACTTATCAAAGTATTTGGTCGTCAGATTGAATGTCCCCTGAGAAAGGTGCCCAAGGAACATGTGAAAAAACACGTTAAATATGAAAGCTGTTACGAAAGCAATGCTTCCTATTTTATTATGTTGGCCCACGATGTCAGAGGTGGATGCTAGTGGTATGGCAGTAGAGATTGAACCTTCTCACAAATATTCAGTTACATTTTGGTGCCATGTGACAGATGGCAACAGAGGGGCAGTCTGACATAATGGTGTCTGACATGGAGCCCAAAAATGCATCCAGCGTGGAGCTCAAAATCATTTATCCCAGTCAACCAACAGTGCCATGTTTGATGCACCCCAGGATACCGTTGGCCTTTCCTGGCTGCCTGGCACACTGTTACTTGTGTTAAACTTGCTGTTGAACAGGACTCCCAGCTCCCTTTCAGCAAGGAGCTCTTCTCCAGCATCTCATTCCCCACTTTGTATGTATAGCTGGGGTTTCCCATTCCCAAGTGCAGAGTCCAGTCCTAGCTCTTGTTGAACTTCATGTAGATGGTGAATGCCCAGCTCTCTAATTTGTCTATATGTCTCTGCAAGGCCTCTCCACCCTTGACACAGTCAACAGTTCCTCTCAATTTAGTATTGTCAGCTAACTTGCCTGAAACATCTTCCAGTCCAGTTTATGAAAACACTAAAGAGAACTGGCCCTAAAATGTTGCCCTGGGGAAACTTGCTAGTGACTGACTGCAAGCCTGATGTAACCCCACTAACTATAGCTCTTTGGGCTCAAACTGTCAGCCAATTGCTCACCCATCACACTATGGTTTTGTCCAGCTGTGTGCCATTTGTCTTTTCAAATCCAGAAAGATAGCACCAACTGACTTCCTTTGGTCAGCTGGATGGATGATCTTGTCATAAAACAAAATTAAGTTAGTGAAACAGGACCTTCCCCTCATGAACCCATGTTGGTTGTGACCAATGACCTCATTGTCTTGAGGTGTTTTTCAATAATTCACAGCATAACTTTCTCCCTAACTTTTCCAGGTGCTGAAGTGAGAGTGGGAGACCTGTAACTATCAAGAACTTTTTTCTTGACCTTCTTGAAAATTGGATCATTTGCCACCTGACTGGGACCTCTCCTGATTCCCAAGACCCTCGAAAAAATAATTGAGAGAATTATTGTGATGACGTCAGCCAATTGAATAGACTTAGTACATGGGGCCTCAAACTTATCTGCATCCAAACAGTGGATGTGAGCATAGTGAGGTGGTGGGTAACACTTTTCTGCAGTGGTGACAACAACTGTGCAACAGTGGGTCATCCTCACTGGTATAGATTTTTACAAGGGTAACATCCAGGCTCTTGTTTATCACCGGTGAAAATGCATAACTAATGATGAATATATTGAAAAGTAGTGCTTTGTAGCTGAGAATTTGCTGTGTTAAATAGCATTATTTTGTTCTTTGCATCTGTTGTAGTTTCCATAGAAATAAACAGGAAGTGTTACTTTTGGAGCAACCTACGTAGTTGATTAGACTTTCAATACATACAAAAGGAGTGTGTAAGTCTAAAGAAGAGCAGCTTTAACTCAATAAGCAGAAGAGGACCTGAAAGCTGTAGGGTATTTCCTTCCCTCCTGAGATGAACCTGCACTCTGATTTTGATTTTGAATTCTCAACGTACTGGTGCACTTGCACATAAGAGGAGAGTGGACTCTGCTCTAGCTGCTTCAGGGATGGAGCACACACACTGTCCATGACACAATATCTCTCATTCATGTGCTGGGGACCCCAAACTTCAGACCCAGGTGAATAGCACTTTGCAATAAGAGCGGATTTATGAAAATAATAAATAGTGTTGTGGATCCAGTGCCCCATGGCATGTGCTCTGAAGGCTTCTGTTTCATGCTAGTTCCATCAAACTGAACACCTGCACATGGGAGCAGGCAGTTGGGTGACCTGTTAATCTGAATTAAAGCACTAGATTTTGGCGCACCATGCTTACAGTAGCAGGTCATTTTTGCAGCACAGTCTCCCCCAAAAAGGTCCCCCGGCAGTGCTGTCTGCTTTGTAACACGTTGTGGCATGGTGGGAAAGCAAGGCAGATGTACAGGGCTTAGCAGGGCACCAGGGGGAACGAGACAGCTGAGGAACACAGCCCAAGCTAGCAAAGGGTGGTAGTGACCCACACCTTTCCAGGCATACTCACCTCTGCAGCTACCCAGTCTGTGCTTTCCTACTGCTAACTCTTCTGTGCTGATGACAAACACTGAGTTGCTTCTGTATGTATTTACTTTTTTTTCCACTTTGAAGTTGCTTGAGGCGCTCTTTGTGCTGAGTCCATTCCTTTTAGGTTGGATTATGGCAATGGATTTTACAATGTTAATTTCAATGAGATTTATTTCTTCTTTTTCTTCTTTTTTAAATATTTATTTGCATTTTTCTTGCCTGCTTTTTGTTCTTGTTCTGTTATTGCAAGTGTAAAATCTTCGCAGGCTGCAGTTTGGGCATGTTAATAAAACTTTTTCATATTCTACAGCTTTCTGGTACAAATCATAAATGGGTTATGGCAGCAACCAGACGAGGATGTGATATGCAGTCTTCTGCTTGTCTTACAAGTGTTGCTGTCTGATCTGTGCTGGTGTGCAGTGTTTTCTCCTCTCTGCTTTGCTGCCGTGGCACAGGTTACTTGGATGTACCATAAATAGACACGCAGGCAGGGCTTTTGTTTAATCTGATAATGAGAATGGGCCTCTAGTTCACTATGTTCAAGTTATAGGCACATGTTTGTAGAAACTGCTACTTCAGGTTGTTGCATATAAAGCCAGAAGAGCAAATTGCATTTTGCTAGCATTCACAAACATGCCAGAGTTTTTGCTGAGAGTAAGAGGAGGAAGACAAGATTAAACCAGTACTACGACAGGGGGTGGAGTAGAACTAGAATTGTGACCCAATTCTCATGTCTGCAGGGCTGAGGTAGCCCACAGCATGCATCCAGGAGTACTCCCCTGTCTTCAACATCAAGAAGAATTGCTCCTTTTCCACCTATGTGGGAAGGAAACCCAACACGAACAAGAAGTGCTCCTCTAACCCCAAAGCCAATCTGGTGCACAAACTGCACCATGGCATGCCCTGTGGTGCTCCATGGACAGTAGAGGAGTCTGAAAACTGTCCCATACAATCCCTCAACTGTGTTCTTGGCCAAACTGATGTCAGCAGAGGTGAAGCAGAGGATGATGTAATTCTAATAGCCTCTGAAGTAGGTTTACTCTGACTGGAATGTACAGTTCTTACTGTGAATAGAGAAAACTACATGTACTTAAGTTGAGACATTTCTGCATGAAATTGAAGTCTGAATTAGGAATTCCACCTATACTGGGTATGAACAGAAAAAATAAAGTTGATTTTTTTTATTTTTATTTATTTATTTATTTATTTATTTATTTTGTGGATGTTGAGGAATTTGAGAGGACATTGAACCTTTGTCTCTTTGAGCTTGAATAGGAACAAACAATTCCTTTGATGGCAGTTGGAGTCCCAGATAGTTCTGTGGAAATGTACTATGCAATGCTGTTTGGATTCTTTATACGTGCCTCTTCTTTCTTGAAGAAAACAAGATAATAAAGACTATTGCAGAGAGATGTCTAATGGCAAAGGAGAATTAGAGGTGTGAAACTGAGTGTTTGCCACGGTGAACTTTGGAAAAAAAATATTTTGCTTGATAGTAGATATTTTGACTAAGATAATTTTCTTACTGCATTTATACTCTTTGTCAAGTTTCTCTGAGGCATGATTAATCTGTCAGTTCACAGGTGGTTTTAGAAACCAGAGTGGCTGTGACTTCAGGGAGATATCTTTTGCAGTAGTTGGACTGCAAGAGGAAGAAAGAAGGAAAGGAAGCACTGGACAGGAAAGAGACAAGAGAAGATGGAGCCCAAGAAAATGGGTGAAAACAGCTAAAAGGAATGAAAGAGAAGACCTTTAAGAAGGGAAACTTTACATGTGTAGAGATGTGTGGAGTAGACCAGCAACGGGGAAAGAAGCAAAAGTAATACGTAAAGCAAGTGGAAGAAATAAGGAAAAAGTGGGAAGACGGAATAAACGAGTTTATAAAGATAGTTGGAATCTTTAATCTATTAGATGAGCTGTTAAATATCATTTATTCTTAACTCCTACATTTGAATCTACATTTTTAAAGTAATTTCTAAGGTAGTTGATATTAATTTTTTGGATATGATTCAATTGGATTTGACTGCTGTATATCTGTCAAAATACTCCAGTATGTATCTTCTGCTGTTGTGTAGACCCTATATAGAGTCTACACCCTGCTGGAGAGTAGCAAGTAGTCATAAGGAAAAGAAGCTATTCAGAAATCAAAGTGTTCATAAAATGGAAACATTTTACAGTTTGCTGTCAAAGAAGGTGATGCTTTCAAAATGGAGATAGAAACACTGTGTTTCAGTGTGCTTACATTTTAGATACGATGTGTGTGAAGCATGTGTTAAATGTAATTAAAATTATTTTTGCTAGCAGGCTGATGATAAGTCATCTTTATTAAACAAAAACAATTAGGAGGGGAAAACCCCATCACCGTTATTCAGATATATGCTCTTCAGCTGAAGAGAAATCACTGGGTAGGGCTATGAGACTCATTTGCTGGCTATAATTACTTCATTAGTTTTGTTTCCACTTCTGTTTGATTTATTTGTTACATAGCATGATTTGCTAAATAGTTTCTGTAACCAATTATTTGTTGTAGGAATGTGACACTCAAAACTGAAGCTACAAGTTAGATGACCCAGATTAGTTACAAGCTACGTTTTTGATCCCTGTCTGGATTACTAAAAAATGGATTCTGATTCAAGTACGTAAGTCTAGACTAAGTTTTGTTTTCAAAAGCAAGCAAAAAAAAAAGGTCCCCCGACTCTATTTCTTGTCCTAAATTGTCCTGTTACTGAAGAAGACCTCTCCACACCGAGAGTGCACGTGCAGTGAGAGAAGTGTTTCTAGAGCAACTCCATTCTGAAATGTGAAATGGCTCTTTGTTTGCATGGTCTGCCTGTGTACCAATTCAGGAATGTGCCTCCACCAGCGTTCTCACTTTCTGATACATCTGTAGGCCTGAAACACTTGCAGCAGGGTTGAAGTATGTGCTGAAGTTGACTGCACATCCAGTGCTAGGACTTTTTCCTTCTTTGTAAATATTAATGGCAAAACAGTAACAGGGAAGGACTGAGACTAAAGAGCTCAGGTCAGCATCAGCTGATTTAGCCTTGGCTCCTTCAAACCCTTGCCTTTGTGCAATCTCACTGAAGTTTGAGAAGTTGCCTCATATTCCTAGTAGCTATATGTACAAGTAGTTATATATACAAGTCTCAAACTCCACTCTCACACAGCTAAATGAGATGAGTGGTAGGTAGTACCTCTCCAAAAAGTGTTTTTCCAAACATTTGTCCTTCTTGGTAATTGGATTTAAAAAATAAATAATAATAATAATAATAATAATAAAAAGATGTGTAATAGATGTATGAGTGTATGATAAAATTGCCAAGGCATTTTGCAATGAAAATTCTTCCTTACAGGGGAGATCTTCATTCAAAATGCTAAACTAAGTGCAAGTCAAAGTAGTCTGACTCTTCTATTGGTTTTGTTGTACTTGGTCACTAATGGCTCCCTTTTTTGAAGGATTGTTAAAAATTTTATCTATGGCCAGTGCCTGACTCTGTCTTTTTTTCCACCCTAGAATACAATGAGAAATCTCTTTTGAAAGGTTGAGTAGCCAGGTCACATTTCTGTGACCTTTTCTTCTGTTAGTGTTGACTCAAAATGCGGATCTGACATGAAAATGAAAATAGCTTGTCAAGATTTACAGTGGCGTACAAGGTCTTGGAAATGGGTAAATGTGAGTCAGAAAGAGAGGTTCACATTGACTTAGGGGATTTTTCTTTCTCATTGTATGTGATAAAAAGGTACTATGGAGGAAGGTATTTTTCTAAAGACACAAACTGTGCTTCCTCTGACAATTCTTTCACTAGATGATGGGAAATGTTCTCAGCAAAGAGGAGCTAGCCCTAAACAGACAGTGGGTCAAATCTGTAAGCTTCCTGCTTTGATTGAATACTCAAGGAGCTGTCTGGGGCACTCTTGCTAGGCTAGGAGCAAGCAGGCACTTCTAGTGGGTTTGTTCCTTATCTGCTGGGGAGTCAGCAGGGGAGGCAACCCGGGTCAATACGACATGACACTGAAATGTCATGAGCAGCTGTAAGCAGTATGCTGTAGGCATTAAATCACGTAACCAAAAGGGAGAATTAACTGTTTCCTTCTCTCTCATGAACTTGATTAGGTCCCTTTGGTGCCATCCAGATGAGTACTGCCGCTGTATTGCACACAGGGAAACACACAGGTTTGTGCACCTACATGAGCAGTTGACAGATAGGGGTTGGTATAGATGTCATCTGCAGACAAAGCTGAATTTTGTTTGGTTGCTGTTGGACAGCTGTCCTGTGTGTGTCTTGGATGTGGTGGCTATGAAGCTGTCTTTTTTATCATACACACTTTTTTTCTCTATACACTCTATAAATCTATACACTCATAAATCTACCTGTTCTTCCTTATGTAACCATATCCTCATGATCTTTGCTGTATTTGCTACAATATTAGCTGAGTTTTTAACATGGTTTTCTGACCCCAGTATGGATAATGTGTTGTTGAAATCAGCTTTCCTAATAATGCTGTTACTTCTGTCGCATAAATTGCAGCATATACTCTCTGATGCTTTGAGTGTCAGACTCTTTCAAAGAAAGTTGTCCTGTATCTTCAACAGCCTATTTGACTCAGCTTATTGCTACATGCCAGAATTTTCTACACCTAATCGATGACTAAAGCCCTTATCTCCTTCATTTTTTTAATCCCTGCTGCTTGTCACATGCGCATCATATCTATTAAACTACCATCCTCGCCTTGATGTAAAGGCCTTGAAATCTCCATGTGACAAGTTAATTAACACGTTAAAAACTACTTCAGCTTCCCTCCAAGGTCCAGTCCAGCAAGGGACATCCTTGTAGGAATAGCCATGAGTAGTACACAGATCATACCACTGCACTTAATGGCCCAATGTTCTGAGCATAGAAGCCAATGAAATTATTACTGGAATGGAAAATACAGGACTCAAAGGAGCTGAGTGTGGGGCGTGTGTCTGCATGCCCTCAGTTGGGTATGGCTTATGAAACTGTACTCTTTGTCACCTCATTTGTGAAACTTCTGTATTTCAAGCACACCAGATTTGCTTGTGCCCTTGCCCTAGGATTAGGTTTGAAAAATCGGAAAACTCTTGATGTAATTAGGTTTACTTAAAGATCTGTGTCCATGTTCAACAGCGTCTTTATCAACAGAGTGCCCAATAGCTGCACACAGAATAGGCCAGAAAATATAGGAACCTTTAAATGGAAGTCAAAAAGATATAGATTGTGAGTGCAAGAGGCACTAGTGGTGTGTAGATAGTAGTGCTGAACTTAAATGATGATGTTTTCCTTGATGAGGTCATCATCTAACATGCCCTCCCCATTACGCCAGCGAGTGAGTGTATGGCCATGTGTGAATTCTGATGAAATATTTGTCAGTCAGTGGATGTTTCTTATGTTTACTCCTACAAGTACGGAGGCTAAATCACTTGTGTCAGGATGATATGAGTAAACTGAAGGTCACTTTCAGCATGCTTTAGCATGCCTGGGAGGCACTGCTGATAAGGAAAAAGACGAAAAGGACAAAAGTAAAATTAACTTTTAATTTCCCACCAAAACTATGACAGAAACAAGGAGATGAGTGAAATCTCTTGCAACATTCAACACAGAACTGTATATTAAACATCTTATCTGATTCAGCCCATCACTGTGACAGAGTATGTAACACTGTGTGTGTGTGTGTTTGTACAAGTATAAAAAGGTATGGACCTTAACATGTAACTCAGAAAAACTTTAGTGACATCACCTTAGATGAAAATGTAAATCAGATCTATTCATTTTCTTTTAAGAATGCTTTGGTGACTGCTTACAAAGAAGAGTTATTTACATGCTGGTAGAAGGTATTACTTAGCATAATTTAGCAGCAGTTTTCTCATTCTCACAAGTATTAGGCTCCCTTACATGTTATACCTAATTCAGTTATGTAGTTTTGCTGCTCTGTATGATACTAAGGTGTATATCTGGAAAGATTAGGTTTATCTGTTTTAATTTACAGCACTGACCCAAGCCCCCAGCCTCCAGCATGTGGTATCAGATAGGCTGCCTGAACCACTTCTAACCAGGAAGGCTAAAGCCAACTGCATCCCAGAGCCCTCCTACTCTCCTTTATTGCTAGAGGAGGGCCAAGTGGCAAGTGCTTCTGGCCATCCACAGCGGGTAGGTGCATAGCATATCTACCTGCACCCACCATTAGTGCAAAGGATGCA